>OY728135.1:1515646750-1516246750 GCA_963277665.1 Viscum album
TATTCTTCCGAATGATATTGACCCTTTTCCCTTATAATCTCTCATCCATTTTTCATGTCTAGATGGAGGGGGTGGAGGGGCCACCTTTCTAGAGCATAAAGACTCATCTCTTAGCTGTCGAAATTTTTCTGCCATCATTTGTTCTTCAAAAAAATGCATACCCCCCTTGAGATAAAATATGAGGGTATACATTTTTAGATTGGATATCCTGATGAGATTTCGTTGATTGCTATAAATTAAAAATAAGAAATCATTAACAAAACATTATTAAGATCATTTATATAAGAAAACTTATATAAGTATACAATGCCCTTACAAAAAATGACTCTTTTCTTTTACTTTCAAAAAACGGTCTCCATGTGTCTTCATCAATAAATGGATTTATACGATATGGATTTTCATGACTCCTATGACCATAAATGAAATCAGATGAGATGGTTGATTTGAAATCCCTCCATCTCCTTGCAGACAGCGATAAGCATTTCTTCATGACTCCTCCAGTGTCAGGAATATCAAATGTCATCTGATAAAGAAGAGGATAAACATATTATATATATACTAGAATCATTTAATGAATAGTCAAACAATAATAAAAGATCATACCAAAATCATCTCCCACAACTGAGAGATTATCGCTTTATCCACACTTCTGCAGTCATCATACAGAATGCTTACTTTTCTCTTAGCCAGAGTTTCTACAAAACTATTAAAATATTTTTCATTTGGACCTCTAGGAATATCATCATCATCAAACACAACAAGTATCTTCTGATCTTGCATACGGGAAAGTGATAATTTTGGTAAACGTGTGCACCCACATTTACAAACCTTTGAACTCTTTATCGTAATAAGAGCACATGAGGAAGATTGGGGAACATCAAGAGGAGAATGTGAATGTTCCTCCCCATAGGTATGACCAATATGCTAATCTCCAAAATCATGTGTTCGATCAACTGAATGATCAATCATTATCCTTCAATAAATAAAACATTAGTTCACAAATCGAAAAATTCAAATATTTTAATACTACTGTAATCAGAAAATAGAAAAGTGTACTAAGTTACGTAATACTAAACATTGGTAATATGGTAAGCCTACTAAAAAATGGTAAAGATGGTAAAGATGGTCAAGATAGTAAAAATGGAAAACAAGGTAAACATGGTAAACATGGTAAACCTGGTAAATATGCTGAAGTAATTTTCACTAAACAAAAATAATAAATATATAATTTATGTAATGGTAAATATGATAATGTAAACTAAAAAAACGTAAAACAAACATAAAAAAACAAAAACTTATACTAATTTTGATTAAATAAATGTTTTAAAAATAAAAAACTTAAAATATATAACATTTTATGAAAAAATAAATGTAAAGAAGAAATAAAAATATGTTACCTGTAATTTTATGAATGTACAAATGGATTGTTTTCCCAAATTCCTTCATCCTGATCGTTCCTTATAGAACAAACCATGTCCTCAAAATGCTCATCATTATGTTCTCTTAATCTTTCCATGGAAGTAGGGATCTAACATAAATCAACATCTTCATCAAGTTCATCCTCACCAATATATTTTTTTCCCTTGTAAAACAACAGCACACTCCATATCTAATTGATCTACTTCATAGAATTTTTTTTGCATGTGTTTCAATTATAAAAGAATCAGCTGTGTCTTCCAATCTATTTAGATTAACAAGTGTCATTCCAAATTCATTATGTCTGACACTATTGTTACCGATAAACCATTTAAAGTTAAAAACAAGAACATTAATTATAAAGTAATCAACCTCTTATATTCTTCAATCACTCCATAATATGCACTTGATGCTGAAGTTGGGTTTTTTTTCTTAACACTTGAAAATACATTGCTTCTGCGAACACCAACACACCACTATTCTGAACTGCACTTCTGTTGTCCTGAGCATTCGTATGAAATGTATAGCCATTAATGTCATAACCGGGCCATGTTATCACATTTAAACATAGACCACCAACTATCCATTTTAATGTCTCTGATACATCTATTCTACCAAGCAAGGTATTTTTAAACAATGAAAAAAAAAGTATTGTTGTGCCCAATCAAAATACACAATTCTTTCTTCTTTGGATAATGTTTTTTCAACTCATTAATATGCAATGTGATATACAGTTGAGCATCAGCAATGTTATTCAAGATGTATGATTCTAACTTCATCATCTATTCAGCTGACAATGATTTTAATTTCAAGCCATGAATCCCCTTTCAATCCTTATTAACTCGTTCATGGTGAGATGGAGGAAAACCTATGTGTTGCGTCGTAGCCAAGTAGCTTGTACAAAATTCTTCTACCTCCTCAGAAATATATTTTTCAATCATGGAGTCTTCAGGTCGATATGGATTTTTAATATACCCCTTTAATATTTTCATATTCCTTTCAAAAGGATACATCCAACAATGATATATAGGTCCAAAAATCATTATTTCTTGAAGTAGATGAATCATTAAATGCACCATTATATCAAAAAAGTCGGAGGAAAATACATTTCTAATTGACAAAGTATAAAAATTTCATCCTTTTCAAAATGTTCAAAGCATTCACATCAATCGCCTTATTAAAAATTGAATTGAAAAAATAACACAACATCATTATAGTCTTTCTAACACGGATGGTAAATATAACACGGAATGAAACTGGTAGAATTTGTTGAATCATGATGTGACAATCATGTGATTTCATACCTATCAACTTCAAGTACTTAAATGAGACAATTTTTTTTTTCATTTGCAGAATAAACTTGAAGGACATTGATATCATGAAGACACTGAAAAAAGATAATTTTCTCCCTCTTTGATAATGTATGACAAGTCGGGGGCAGAAATGTTTGTCTTCCTTTAAAAGTGGGAGCTGACTCCAAACGTATTCCCATTTATAGTAAGTCTAATATTTCATTAAAGCCATAATTTTTCTTTCCATTAATATCTAAAAATTATCCAATTAAACAATCACAGATATTCTTCTCCATGTGCATGAAATAAATATTATGTTTAACTTCATGATACCTCCAATATGGTAGCTCAAAAAATATTGACCTTTTCTTTCAAAAATGACTATCATTACCAGATTTCTGTGTCTTTCCCAATGTCACATCAAGGATTTTCACCCTCTCGAAATACAGATCAGGGGATAAAGGTTTTGGAGCAATATCTAATTCTTGTGTGCCATTTAATACATTTTTTAGTCTTCTATAAGGGTGATCCATAGGCAAAAAATTTCGATGAACTATTTACAATGTTTTCCTCCCATGATAAAATTGACAATAATATGATGTCTGTTGTTTGCAAATTGGATATTCTTTATGCCCTTTAACACTGTATCCAGACAAATTTCCATATGCTGGGAAGTCATTTATAGTGAACAGAAGCACTATATGTAGTTGAAAATATTCCATTTTATAAGAATCATACACCATAATACCATGATCCCATAATAGTTTCAAATCATTAATCAATGGTAAAAAATAAACATCAATATCATTGCCAGGTTTCTTTGGACCAGTGATCATTATACACAACATGGCATATTTGAGCTTCATAAAAACTTCAGTAGAGTGGTTGTAAATTACCAATAAAATAGGCCATTAACTATGTGTGCCACTAAGGGTTCGGTATGGATTCATTCCATCATTTCACAACCCTAGTCTGATATTTCTAATTTTATTTCCAAAAGTAGAATATTGCGAATCAATTTTCATCCATTATAGACAATCAGCTGAATGGAATATTTTCCATCACAAACCCACTCATCAGTATGCCATCTTATCCTTTTTTCATTATGGGAATTAGAAAATTGATGAGTGAAACGATGAATTATAGTTAGATACCAAAATACCTTTGAAGATATCTTTGTAATCTCTACATCAGCCTATGATTTTTCATTCACCTTATACCGTGATGTCCCTCATTTAGGACACTCTGACAGAAATTCATATTCCTTCCTATATATAATTAAGTAATTCAGACCGGCATGTATTTTCTTGTATCCCAATCCCATCGGGCATAATATTTACTTGGCCTTATAATGTGAATCTGGATGATCGTTACCTTTTCGAAGAATGTTTTTCATCAATTGTAGCAGCTCTGTAAAACATTTGTCACTCCATCCATGTTTCGACATCAAGTTATTCAATATTAACACCGCCGAAAAATGGTAAAATATGTACAACCAGGATATAATGGTTTTTCAGCATCACCATATATATGTGCAACTGTCGGTTCTATCTCAATTTTTTTGCTACAATTTTGTGAATCATTTCTTCAATTCCATCAGAGTTGACATCCTCCGAATCATCATCAACAGTGACATTCCATCTAGTTTCACCATTCCAAATCCGATGGATGTAACTAGGATTAAAACAATAACAATTCAGATGATCTTTTATCTCTATACTTTTCAACTTCTTCAAATTCAAACATTTCAGGCATGGACATAAAAAAATATCACTACTTGGAACATTTCGTTTAGAAAATTCCAAAAAGGAATCAACACCTTCCTCATATTCATTACTCATTTGATGTTCCGTAATCCAACATCAACTCATTATTACCTATAACAAATATAAAAAATTTATATATTTTTAAGATAAGACAAATATATTTTTATAAGAAAAATATCCTAATTTTAATGTAAAACAATTTTGAAATATAAAACAAATCAATGCGTATTTAAGAAAATATTCATGAATATTATTTAAAAAAGAAAATATAGTTAGATATAACCGTTTTAAATTCCATTTAATCAAAGAAAACCATGGGGCCTACAGTGGTTGATAGAAAATTGGAGAAAATGGAGTATACCTGATAATGAAATCATATTTAAAATAAAAATTCAGATTGAGAAAATCACAATGTAAAGCCAATAATCACGACACAATTATAATGTCATAATCTCAGAAACCACGATGCAGTATTCAATCCCAACTAATACTTATCCACCACACCCTTAGACACCCCCTACCCAGCACCACCCCATTGTACAACCCCCCCCCCCCCCACCCCTGGACACCCCCACCCCCTTGGACACCCCATGGACACCACCACACCCTTGGATAGCCCCCAACCCCTCCTGGACACCCCCACCCCCTAGACAACGTCCACCCCTCTAGACAGCACCCCCTACCCCTCCTGGACACCAACCCCACCCCTACCCCCTTGGACACCCCCTGGACACCCCCAACCCTCTGGACAGCCCCTACCCCCCGGACAATCCCCAAAATGCTCTAGACTGGCCCCCACCCCCTTGGACAGCCCCCCACACCCACCCACCCCCCTTGGACACCCCCTAGACACCCCAACCCTCTAGACATCCCCCCACCCCCTGGACAGCCCCCACCCCTCTAGACAGCCCCCCCCCCAACCCTCCTGGACACCACCCCACCCCCACCCCCTTGGACAACCCCCTGGACACCCCCAAACCTCTGGACAACCCCACCCCCTAGACAGCCCCACCCCTCTAGATAGCACCCCGCACACCTCCTGGACACCACCCCCACCCCTACCCCCTTGGACACCCTCCTTCACACCCCCAACCCTCTGGATAGCCCCCACCCCCAAAAAACCCCCAAAACCCTCAAGACAGGCCCCCACCCCCTTGGACAACCCCCACACCCAGCCACCCCCTTGGACACCCCCTAGACACCCCCAACCCTCTGGACAGTCCCCCCCCCACCCGCTGGACATCCCCCCACCACTCTAGACAACTGCTCCACCCGACTTGGACACCACCCCTCACCCCCCTACCCCGTTGGACACCCCCCTGGATGCCCCCGTGGATGCCCCACAACCCTCTGGATAGCCACCCACCCCTGTACATCCCCCCCCTCTCGAAAGCACCCCCAACCCTCCTAGACAACACCCCCACCCTACCCCATTGGACACCCCCCTGGACACCCCCAACCCTATGGACATCCCCCACCCCCCGGACAACCCCCAAAACCCTCTGGGTAGGCCCCCACCCCCTTGGACAACCCCCCACACCCACCCAATCCCTTAGACACCCACCTGGACACCCCCAACCCTTTGGACAGCCCCAACCCCCCAAACAGCCCCTCAAACAATGGATTACATATAAAAATTAGGCATGGTGAACAACTAAAAACACATGCATTTAATATATACTTCATCATGAAATAGATGGAATTAAATATTATTAAATATGACTACTTAAATGATTGTATGATAAGGAAAAATGACCATTGATATTAAACTAGTCAAATGATCACAAGTTTTCTCAATAACTAATATCATAATGAGGTAATGGATAATTCTAGAAATCTTAAACATATTATCAAGGCCTTGGATAAGGCCTCAAAAAATACTAGGGTAAGCCCTCAGTAGAGCCAAATTCTATTTTGAATCATGTGAAATTACGATGCATCAAAGGTCCATATAGTTTAACATCCATTACATTATATGTCTAATAGATTCTCATATAAAAGAGGATAAACATAGGAAACAACAACACATGAAATATCATTTCCCAATTCGTACATTTAATCAATAACTATTCTATGCATTAAAATAGGTGAATGAGATCATTATTTGTCAATGACAACAAAAATTACTATCAATGTCAGGCTTTCGTGAAACAAAAAAAGACTAAATGGAATTATGTGAGGCTTACGTGAATATTATGAGTCGATCTAATAGATCTGGGGATAATAAATAAGATGATGATGGAAAAATGAGGTAAGAGGGTTCAAAATCGAAGAAAATTACCTAGATTAAAAAAAATTCAAAACATAAATATAGACTATCGGGGAAAAAAATGAAAGAAATAAAGTCGTGGAAGGTTTACCTGAGTGTTGCGAGTTGAGATGATAGATCCGAGGAGTGTAAAGATGATAAAAGATGATGGAAAAATTATTTAACGCAATGAGATCGACGAGTCAATTAGGGTTTACTGCGTGAGAGAGACGAGTCACCAGACTGTAAATCGAAAAATTGTAAATGACAATCCACGGGGCTTGTTAATTTCATAAATGTTTTATAACATCAGTTATTTAATAACCGACATTATAAACTTTTTTATTACATTTATAACATCATTTATTATAATAACTGATGTTATAAATGTATTAGATATGACTTTTTTAAGTCGGTTATTTTATAACCGACGTAAAAAATTCCACATGTTGGATTTTTACGTTAGTTATAGAATAACTAACATAAAAAATACATCTGAAACCATAGTTTTTTACGTCGGTTATTGTATAACCGATGTAAAAAATTTGGCGGGTTGTTTTGTTATGTCAGTTATCAAATAACTGATGTCAAAAAGGCATCAAAATCAATTTTTTACGTCAGTTATTTTATAATCGACGTAAAAAATTCATAGATAGATCATCTTTTATGTCGATTATTTGATAACCGATGTAAAAAAACACCACGCTTTGGTTTTTTAGGTCGGATAATTTTTAACCGACGTAAAAAATGAACGCGCACAATATTTCACGTTGGTTATTAAAATAACATACATTCAAAATCAACTCACCGCATTTTTTACGTCGGTTGTAAAATAACTGATGTAAAAACCCACATTTAACAGATTATCACATCGGTTATATATAACCGATGTCAAAAATGGTGATGTAAATAACACTTTCTCCACTAGTGTAATGAATGGAAAACAGTGATCATGTGTACGTACGATCTACTGACTCCATAAATGGTGTATTTCATTTCATTTATCTATATATTATATAGATACACAATAAATATATATGTGATTTATAAATATTGTTTTACATTATGGAAGTAAGTAAATCATGATATATATAATAATATCAAGAACAACAAGTCCAAACACGTACGACAAATGAAACGATTGTTACCCAAAATTTTCCTTCACCAAGGAATTGACAAATGAATGGGTAATATAATGTTGTAAGTGAATCATATATGATATAATAAAAACTAAAATGATTTTTAAATATTTCAATGACATTTTTTAAATCATTATACATGAGGTTCAGACTCCTATGGAAGATATTTGACCTAAGGTAAGGGATAATTATTCCAATCTAGTTCTTATCAGAGATTGTTTATTCGTAAGTATTTACTGGGGTTATATTTCTCATCTATGTCCATGTTTTATGAAAATTTATTTCATAATGTTTTTATTATTCTTCCATGTATGTTAAAAGATGTGTTTTCTACTTTTAGACTTTTAATATGTAGTATGGAAGGAATCTTTAATTAGTTAACTATACAAGGTACTTTTTTGCTTTTCTAGAAAAAGTATGAGGAGAATATTTTTTTTAAATTATATTGAATGAACAGATTTATTACAGTTTCATAATTCCTTATATCCTTGATGTTTCCTCTACATGATTTCATGATTATTTTCATCAAAATTCTTTTCTTTTAAAATTGCACTGAATTTTGGGAAAAGGAAATGATTTTGAAGAAGGAAGGATATTGTCCTCAAGAATTCATTTCAAGTGTTTTATCAAAACGGTTTTCCATCTATGATGACAGTTTTTTAATATGGTTATGTTTAATGTATAATATTCCTATTATATACATGGTTTTATTTTGTTTATGAGGAAATTAAATCAATTTTTTATAAGGATTATGTTATAATGGGATGATGTATATGAAACCCATTTTATTCATTGAGTTATGATGAATGATTTATATTTATTTAGTGGCAAAATAATGAATGATTACATTATGAGATGGGTGGGACCTATATATCCCTAAAATGCATTGGATAATGATTTATATCTCGTGAGATAGACATGGATGGAACGACAAGTAATCTTGGTTCAGTAATTGACATGGACTTTGTCCACAATCATGGTCTTGGCAGCACTACCTTGGATACTATGAAAATCATATCATGTGCTTAATGGTTTCCCATAATTACATAATTTATTCCCATGTTATTTTCTCATGATTAGTGTCCCTTGATGATCAATGACTTACGTACTTCCATGATTTATTTCACAACTCATGATTTTGATATTTAAACATTATGTTCATGTTTTTAAGTTCAAATGTATATAGTTTATTTTATTTTCTCCATGAATACCTTTACTGAGAATTTGATCTCACCCTTTTGATGTTTTATTTTCCCCAGGATATAATGAATGGTTTTATGTAAAGAAACAAAAGATGATGATCTTTTGGGAGATGTTGAATATCATTCACCGTGATTAGAATATTATGTTCCGAGTTTCCAAATACACTAAAATATTATGGTCCTTGGGTGTCTATTTTTGTTATGTATTAAGTATTCCACAAAAGTAATGTAATGTCCATGTACGTTAAGCATGGGTATCTATAATTGGTATCAGAGAAAAAGTTTAGTTAGCATTTGTAAACATGGATGGGAAATCATTAGTGATATCCCTAGAGATATTTCTATGGTATGTTTAGGGATTCATCTAAGGTTAAGTATAAGTATAGCAAATAGTCTTAGAATTACAGTAACAATCATAGAATTAAACCTATGACGTTATATATTGAAGGTACTCCCCCTTTATTATGTTTTTTCCATGCATGATTTTTTCCTCCCACACTATTATTTTTCTGTTTTAAATGATGGCTAGAACCTGAAGGAACTATGTTGATCAATATAATTGAGAATAAAATTATTTTCTTCCTTAACAAACCAATGTTATGGGAGATGGAGGGAAAAATGTTATTGTTACAGTTACCCAATCTATGAATCATTCTGAACATCCAAATGAGCAGAGAAGAGAACAATATTCTATTGAGTCCTTTATTAGGTAACGTCTACCTTCTTTCAATGGGTCTTCTGATCCACTTATTGATGAAAAATGGAAAATACCCTTGAAAATATATTTCTCATACTTCGCTATTCATAACATGAAAAAGTCATTTTGGATGGTTATCATTTATAAGGTGAGGCAGACCAGTGGTGGATTCTAATTAAAAATACAAGGCCCTAAGATGAAATTGGATCCATGGAATGGGACGAGTTCAATAACTTTTATTTCAATAAGTAAATCCCTCATATTCATAGATCAATGATGGAAAATGAGTTCCTTGATCATAAGAAAAAGTATGATGAATCTGTAGGTATATAAGAGGTGAATTTCATAAGGCTTGCAAGGTATGCTTATAGTTCGTTCATCCAACCTAAAAGTAAAGTTGGTCGATTCTTCAGTGGCTTAAAACCAGGTCTTTGAAATCCATGAGCTATAAAAGACATCAGTATCTATGATGAGATTGTGGGTTGTGCTATCAAGGTATTACTAGAAGCTAGTGTTATATATCCATTTCATGGTTTTGACAAGATACGAAAGAAGGAGTTCAAGGAAAATCTCAATACTATGGGGAAAAGAAGACAAATGTTTCATTATACTCAATGTGTGTAAAGAAGCATAGTGTAGATTGTCTTAAAGTGAAGAGATAATGTTTTAAGTTTTGAAAACAAGGTCATCGAGCAGCGAAGTGCTGGTGTAATGGGAAAAAAGATTGGTAATTATGTGATTAATGAAAATACTATTGAGAACGCACCACCAACAGTTCAATGCTTCAAGTGCATGGAAATGGGAATTATGCTAACCAAAATCCTAATCCAAGGGTTAATGATGAACGAAATCAAAAACTGATTAAGGAAAATGACAAAGAGAAGTTACATGCAATCACTATTGGCGATGTTGAAGATGAAAATAATTTTGTGGAATGATTAAGTGTTTATATAACAGGATTCAAAAATAGAGTTGTGGAATCTCATTTTTAGTATTGTGGAATATTATAATATCTGTGTATTTGATTATTGTTGTTTTCAATAATTTTGTGGTACCTATAACTGTGAATAGTGAATGAAATATTTTTGTAAATAACCTACTACAAACATAATGAATGGATAAAGAGATAATGAAATGTTTGATAGTATTAATGAGCTCATTGCTGATAAAAGGACAAAGTGATATCATGGTTTGAGTATATAGAATTTTTGGTATTTTGGTATGTGGAAAGAGTTAACTTTTTCCAGTATTCTTGTTTTCACAATGATTCTATGGTAATTCATGTTTCAAAAGAATAATTTAGTAAGGAATACACATGTTTGGAATGTGACCAACAAGTTATATCTTATGATATATGAGGAAGAAATGATGGTATTAAATTCTTTGTAGATGACCTTTCTAGTAATAGTTTTCTTTATACTATGATATTGGACAGAAGTATATTTGACAAGCCTAAAGGTTGGAATGGATTATGTTGGAAATAATATTGTATTGTTTAAGTCTAATTTTTTTCTCTAAAATGTTATAATATTATAGTTTTAGAAAATAGGAAAACCTACAAGATGGGCGACAACCCATTATGTTAGACAAGGATGCGGGAATCAAACCCAGAACCGAAGTGAGACATGCCTTTAGTGCCTACCGCTGGCCTACAAGAAGACCCTAGTTTGTATAAATTAGTTTTATTTTATTAAGTGGTATGATAGATGATGTATAAGTACATTTTTGGAATCATATATGGTTAATCTCACAAAAGATGGACTTATGTATATTTTATAATTTGTGCTAACCTTTTAGTGATAATGACAGATGGAATTACCTATCATTCATTCAAATGATCTTATAACACTTTAATTATGAAAAATTTAACCTCATTTTAATACATAAGAGATGAAGTGGAAATTTTTCATGTAATGAAAAACTATGATATTACACTGAAATCAAGTAAGTATTTATCCTTCTGAGAAAAATCTTCAAATTTATGTAAATGATCTTGAAAACCAAAAATGTTGTCCTAGTACCCTTATATCTGATAAATCAAATGGTACCTTAGATAATCCAATGTTTATGGCTTTTCTCTTTTTGGATTTTTAATAGCCATGTTCTCTACCACTCTCAATCAGAACATGATGGTTTTATTTCTCTTCCATATCCAGGTTTTCACCTATGTTCTCTTATGTGGAAACCTTGTGATGAGTTAATTTGGGTAACCGTTACATTTCATACTTTCATTTTTAAAATTAAGTTTTACTATTCATGTTTATGGTGTGGGTTTCTATGAATGAAACTTTCAAGTTGTAAACAAATTATAACCCTAATGATTTTTGAGGGCAAAATTCATTTTAAGGGTGCAAGAATGTAACAACCTGAGATTTAATGAAATTTATTATTTTTAATTTCTTTGATATCTTCTATTGTACAATAAACCATGATTATCTTGTAGTATAAGTAATAATATACCTGGCTTGTGTTACACGAAAAAGCGACCTACCTCGATAGATTGTGTGGTACACAATATTAAGCTTCACTAAAAAATGACATATTATAATATTATTATGAACTATTTGTTATGAATAGTATTAAACACATTTTGAATTTTATAACATTATAATTAATATTACACATTTTATAGAACATGTTATGAGAATAAAATCAATGTTATTCTTAAAGGATGTATTTTATAAAAAATGTAGTTTCGTTGCCTCTTGATGGCACGACCATTTTAAATCTAATTTTTGACAAGTTTATAAGTTCAATTAGACAAAATAAACTAATTATTTTGAATCTGGATATATTAGTTTAATTTGGATAAATTTTTCATATTTTTATGAATAGTAAAAATATGTTAAACTTTACTTAAAAGAGACTTTTTCATCGAGATAATTTATATAGTTAAATTAAATATTGAATGGTTTTAAAGAATAAATAGAATATATTTTTGTCATTTAATAAAATTTATGTAGTTATAAATAATTTTTCAATGAATTAATATGTAAAATCATTTCAATCTTTTGCAATTTTTTACACAAAAACCCTTTCTTTTACCACAAGATTAATTTATAATTAAATTTCTGCAAATTCTATGTCTTGAATTTGGAAAACTGGATTCCATAATTGGAATCATTAGGTTCATATTATGTTAATATACTATATTTATTATTGATATATTTTGAATTGTAACTAGGTTAAATTTTATTTACCATAGTTAAAGGTAAATCAGTTAATTATGGGTAAAAATAATATTATAAAATTATCCTAACACTTGTCTTAATTTAATTGGATGATTATATTTCATCCAAAAATGTACTTTTGTTGAAATTTTATCTCTTGGAACCCACTTATATGGGATTAAGACCTTTAATTTATTTTTTTAAAGGAATGTGAAATATGTCTCACTCAAACATCAATAATTAATTTTTTTTTAATATAATGTTATAAAAAATATTAATTCTATTATAAATACTCATTTGAAATATAAAACGTTTTTATTTATCAAGGTAATTTATTTTTAATTTTTTATAAATTTATAATTTCCTTAATCACTTATACATTAACGATGCAGAAATTAATTATTTGTAAAAAATCAATAATATAGTTTTTATTAAAATAATAATACCCATCAAAAGGCCCAAAAACATGACCATATCTTATTGGTTGAGTATATCTACACCATAAAAAACCACATGTAGACTTGTGGACCCTTTGGATCCTTATAAAACAGATAAGTACATTTATAATATTTTATTTTAAATGATGTCAAAGTTGTCCCATTCATAATTTAATGAATATAAAAATTTAAATGTTGTGATTTTGAGATTATAAATTTGATTAAAAGTATTCTTATCAAATATATTATATTTATATTAATAAAATTATTTAATTTTTAATTTTTATGCAACAAATAAGTATATTAAATAATTATATAAAAATGTTGTAGTATTTATCTTATTAAGAGAAATATCAAGAAAATTATTTTAATAATATTATATTAAATATTATATGAACTAATTAATGTGCTCCATGAATTTAGTTTATGAATAAGGAATTTTAAGAATACATTAAATATTTTGTTTCAAATAAATCTAGAGTGTGGATTTTATTTAAATTCAAATAAATTAATATTATCAAAATTGAAAATATTGATATTTTATAAAAATAACATATTATTAAAATATTAAAATATCAAAAAAGTATTAACAAATTATAAATTGAATTATATATGCACTAAAATGTCATTAAGTATCTAATTATGGACAATTAAAAACACATATGTAAACATTCCAAGCGATTAAAATTGAGAATATTATGTCCACAAATAAAATCAAATAGATTAAATAAAGATAAATAAAAATGAAACGGTTTAAAATAAATTCCTAACATGTATAAATTTTATTGGTTGATGATATTAACAACATTGATCATCTCATATTTTATGTTGAGTCATTTTTTAGGTTTTTATGAGGGGTTGTATTTTATTATATATTAATATTTTTGAGGTTTCCAAAAGTGCCCCTCTCCTCTTCTATAAAAGTGAACCTCCTTCCTTCTCATCCTAACTCAATTTTGAGCCTTCATGTTCATACAAACCCTTCCAATTACTCTTATAAACCTATCCAGATAAATTATATAGGTTCTGGTCGTCTCAAAAGACCAACTCTAGTGCCCTAATATGAAGTTCAAAGAAGGCACTTTGAGGAAGAGGTACTATCTTCTACCGATTCTTTTAGATTTATTTATTCTCTTACATCCTTTCCTTTAGTTGTTTCATTATAAAGTAAAAATATCAGTATAAATCATATAATTATATGTTATTATATATATAAAACAACCCTATATCACCTACTATCCATCCTATGAAAAATGAAATCACCACGCGTGCATACGTCCGGAATACCGTCTCCACGCCGTGGTGTAATCTTTTTTTCCACCACAACCTTACATGGATGGGTATAATGGTGAAAATAATAACTATATATGATTATTATAATGTGATACTGATTATGATATATTATATCAACCAGTACAATTCCATTCAATAATTATGTGAATGATATCATCGCTCGTGCGTACGTACAGATTACCGTCTCCACAACGCAATGAGATTCATTCTCCATTTTAACACTTCAAGAATGATTATAAATTATATATAATGAAAAATACTAAGATATATGACATAATAACGCTATTGGATTTATGCATATATATATATATGTGTGTGTGTGTGTCATCTACATACTACCATTCAAGTTAATAAGGAAAGGAAAATAATGTTCATGCGTACGTACGAACTACCATCTCCATGAACGGTGTATTTCATATCATTTATATATCTATTATATAAATATATATAATCTAAATATATATATATTATATAAATCTTTTATTAAATTATGTAAGTATTTAAATCATGATATATGTTATAATATCAAGAATAACAAGTCCAAACACATACGATAAATGAAACCATTATTAACCAAAACACTACATCAACATGGAATTGGAAAATGAACAGGTAATATAATGTTGTAAGTGAATCATATATGATATCATTAAAAGTTATATGACTCTTTAATATTTCAATTACATTATTTAAAACATTATACAGGAGGTTCATACACATACGGAAGAAATTGGACCTAAGGTAAGGGATGATTATTCCAATCTCGTTCTTATCTAAGATTGTTTATTCGTAGGTATTTACTGGGTTATTCATATCATTTACATCCTTGTTTTATAAAAAATGTCTTCCTAAATTTTTTACTAATCTTATATGGATGTTTAAAGTTGTTTTTACACCATTATGACTTTTAAAATGCAGTTTGGAAGGAATCTTTCTTTTGTTAACCATACGAGGTACTTTTTGACTTTTCTGAAAAAGTATGAGGATAATGTTTTTTAACTTATATGGCATGAACAGATTTTTGTAGTATCATAACGCATTATTTCCATGAAGTTTACTCTACAATATTTCATGAATATTTTCAAAAAATTTATTTTCTTTTAAAATAACATGACATTTTCAGAAAAGATATTGATTTTGAAGAAGAAATGATATTTTACTCAAGAGTTAGTTTCAAGTGTTTCATCAAAACTATTTTCCATCTAAGATGACATTTTTTTAATATGGATATGTTTTATGTATAATGTCCCTATTATTTACATGGTTTTTTATGAAGAAATTATATAAATTATTTTATATGGATTATGTTATGATGGGATAAGGTATATGAAACCCATTTTATTAATTATGCTATGAAGAATGATTTATGTTTATTTTGTGGAACATGAAATAATGATTTCATTATGAGATGGGTGGGTCCTATATCTCCCTTAAATTCATTGGTTAATGATTTATATCTCATGAGATAGACAAGGATGGAATGAAAAGTAAACCCGGTTCAGTAATGGACTTGGACTATGCCCACTATGATGGTCTTAGCAGTAATGCCTTATATACTATGGAAATCATATCATGTGATTAATGGTTTTCCACAATTACATGTTTTATTCTGATTTTATTTTACCATGATTATTGTTTTTTATGATCTATTCCTTACATAATGCCAATATGTATTTCACAAATCATAAATTTGATGTTTAAACATTATGTTAATGTTTTAAAGATCAAATGTGTATGATTTGTTTTATTTTCTCCATGATTACTCTTACTGAGCATTTCAGCTCACCCTTTTTATGTTTTATTTTCCCCAGGATATAAAGAATTTTTCATTGTATGAAAACAAAAGGGGAAGTTCATTATAGGGGATGTTGGAAATCTTTTACTATGAATATAAAATTATGTTTCGAGTTTCTGAATACACTAAACCATTACGGTCCTTGGGTGTCTATTTTTTTATGTATTAACTATTCTGAAAAAGTAATGTAATGTCCATGTACCTCAATCTTATGTCTCTACAGATAATCTATGAAATATTACATAAATAAACTTATTAAATTCATCATTAAATAATTTTTTATCCTCAATATTTATCTCCGACATTTCATTTTCTGTTTCCACATGACATCATTTCTTGTTGGAGTCTTTGGTTAATTTTTAAAAAATTCCCCAGTAAGTCCATTCATTAATCCATGAAATGAATATCCACCAATGATTTTGTTCCTAAAATCATTGAAAATAACATTTAAATAAATAAAAGATCCATAAACAAAGACATTTTTTTTTATATGTCAAAGTAGTTTACAAAATTAGCACGGTTGGTAAAATTTATCCAATATAAATAGTTACATAAATCAACAAAATATAATCACAAATTTAACTTAACCCATTTATTAAATTTTTACCCAAATTAATCTTAAAAAATATCAACATACTAAATTTTTTAAATAATGTTACTAAATCTACAAAATTAACAAACAATTAGTCTCTCAAAAAACATAAATAAGATCTTAATCATTACAAACTGATCATGTGAATAACTGCATATTTTATTTCGTTAAAAATATAGTAATAAGTTGAACATTTATAAATCATTATTCAAATCATTCATGAATCCTTATTCCACATGTAATTCTTATATTAATTTATATATTCCATAAATCCGAAAAATAGTTTCAACTCCATCAAAGGTATAATAAATCAATTTTTAAAAAGATCATTAACTAGATCCAAGGAAGTCGGTCCTATACACTTTACAATATCCAAATAAATCATATTTTCAAACCAACATCATTATCTCAGCATGAAAAACCTAATAATGTTTATATTTTCTTCAAATTTTTGTTCTAAAAATATAATATTTCCACTAAATCAATTTATTGTTTATTGATAACATTCAACATATTATATAAAATCTGTAAAGAAAGGAACTACAATAAAATACTTAAACATTTCTTAATTTTTATAAAGATAATTTCATAAAAATAAATTATAGGATCTAAATACATGTTAACAATAATCTTTTAATATCTCTTATATCGATAACTTATGTAATGCCTTGATCCATTTTATTCTTAAGAGGTATATTCCCTCTGTTCTTGTGGAATTTATTTTCATAGTGCCCCGTATGATTTTATTATAATCATTTCACTTTGTAAAATTATGTATTACCCATGGAATCATGAGAGTCATGGATCCATTCCCTGTACATGAAACAAAATCATTTTCCATCAAAAAAATATACCATGTTTTTTTCATCCATAAAAATCACATGTATGAAAATATTTTTTTTCATTGTTACCTTTATCTTTATTTTTCTCTATCGTTATCTTCTTTAATTATTCCCCTCAAAGCCATAACACTTGAACAATTATTTTTATGTCTCATTATTAGATGATTCGAAAACCCCATTCGATGAAATTTTTTCGACCACTACATCATTTGAAATATTTTATTAATACCAAAAAATAAATTTTCATTCATCCTCTTAAGATTATGTGCATTGATACAATTTCTATTTCTTCGGCTAAGGTTCATTTAAAAAAAATAGAATACACCAGATTTGATCACAATATTTACAAACACAACATATAATCAAAAAACTAGTGATACAAATAACATAATTATAATATTTAGGAATAAGTAATTTTTGAATCATAATTTTATTTTATTTGGATATATTTATGAATTATATCATATGGCTTTTTCCCCTAATATATATTTTCCTAAATCTCATTACCATGATTTATACTAAACATCCTGTGATTCCAACTGTAATGACCCTAGACCATGTATCCCATAGTAAGCGGTAACTTTTATACATTGGGAGAATATAAAATGGATTTTCATCATTATGGAATAATAAATTTCGTATTTTTATAAAACTAGATACACAAATTAACTATACAATACAATTGAAAATATAAAATAAAACATAGAAAATATTTTCAGGACTACATTAATCTCACAGCTTAACCCGACATATTTGTAATAATAAACATCAAGTAATCCTAGGTATAACATAAGAAAGGGGTGATCTTTGATGCTAAATAAAGGTATCTATACAATATAAGTTATCAAAAATTAAAATACAAAAATATGTAATTGAAGATTTATGAAAACACATTCCATTAATCGATAAATTGAGCATGGATGAAAATATGGAATGAATAAATTATGATCATGTAATGACTTCTAAATTTATAAAATGTACATTAATAACATCCTTGTATATTTTAACAATGAAAAAAATAACATGGAAAAAAATAACATGTTTTATAATGATTGAATTCATAATTCAGAATGTTTGGAATATACAATGGAGGTATTGTCCAAGATATATAAAAATAAATAGGTATGGACTCAGCCAAATCGCATGGTGAATTATCTCATTAGACCTACTGATGCATATATGGGCTATAACAAGCCACACCTATCACTTAATATGTCCAATTCTTTTTTAAAATGAATAAATTGTATAAATGATCAAATTAATAATAGTCAATATTAGAATTACTAGTCATATAAAATATGAATACTTCCCATGTGAAAAACATCAAACCCCATAAATATAAATATTATTAATGGTATTAGTAGAGTAATTCATTAAAATAATATTCAATAATGATTATTAACTTTGATAAAAATTCATTATTGAGATTATTATAATATTTCATGAGTGTTATGCTCTTATTACGTAAAAAATAACTTATTTTAAAAAAATTGAAATATTATAAAATAAAAAAAATTCTTTTGAAAGAACATTGTAAAAATTTGAATGAATATTAATGTATTTAAGGTGTCATGCTGAAAAAATATTCCATTAATTTTTTATAAGTAAAAAAAATTCGTCCCATATTTTTTCAGAAAAGTCACAAAGAACATCATTTAGAAAATGAAAAGTATAATCCATTAATCCATTTTTGAAAAATTTAAACATTTGTAGATATTAATTTAATCATTCATAAAAAAAAAGTAAAAACATTTTTAGAATCAATTATTGGAAATGTAGATATGGATGAAAAATAATGTTCTAAGGGAAACATTAAAAATATAATTTTTTAAAGAATATCCCTCATAAATATCACATAATTGAAGTGGGTACTACTGAAATTAATTTAATATTTGTATCATTTGTATATACATATAGAAATTTAAAATACAACATATGTTAATAAATATTAATTTCACACAAAATCATATCATATAGATGTTACACCCAATGAAATGATGTATTCATGTAAAATTTACAATATTTTCAATTTCATCTAAGATAAGTGTTCTATAAAACATAATCTATTAATAATAATGTTATTTTAACATAGCGAAGTTTTTATAGAATTTTTTTTAAAGAATAATGAAGATATTAATTTTACATATATTTATTCAATAAGAGATATGAAAAAGATTAAGAAATAAAATTTTCTTTCGGATATCAATGATTTTCACTATGTTAGTGATAAAAAAGTTTCTCAAATAGATTGATGACGTGAAAACTTCTTAATGTTAGGTAAAAAATAATTGATTTAATGTAACATTGATTTAATATTAAGTATATTAATCTAATGTCTATGTAATTTAATTTTATCCACAGTATAAATCAATATGAAATATAGAAGTCTAATATTCAAAATTCAGTAAAATTTGTTTTTAAAATTTTGTTGAAAAGGTGGTTAGTGATTTAAAAGATTCATATAATTATGGGGATAATGTTTCCATACAATTACCAAAATAAAATGGTTCAACTGATATTCAGATTTTTTGTGATAAGTCTCAGTTCAAAACAAATGAGTGATAAGCTATGTTTTGGGGGAAATGTTATTGAAATAAAATAATAAAATATTCTAAAATAGTTTAAAAACATATTAATTAGAATTGTAATTTTTATTTTATTGTACAATTATAGATAAAGATAGAGTGTTTTTAATGTATATAATAATATTAGATCTCAAAAAAATACTCATAAATAATGTATAATGAAATAAATAAGTTTATGAGTGTTTGGATAATAATAATTTTTGAAAGAAAAATTCTTTTTATGGATATTATTATTAGTCTATATATTGGATCAAAGTGAATGATTTTTTTTGTTTCATTACATCCATTATTAGGAGCATATTATATTATATAGAAATGGTTACAGATAGTTTCGACCCCAAAAAAAGATGTTTTATGAAGCAAAATAATGAACATTGACTGATATAAATAATCCATATTTCTAAGTAGTTTATGGATATTTTGAGAAAATATATCACTTACCTAATGTTTTCCCTATATTTTACCAACCCAATTGACTATGAATTATAGTACTCTAAATATTCATAATTATAAGATAAAGGATAATAAAAATTCATATGTTGTCAAAGATTCATCTAATTCAGTCAAAGGGGGTAAATGGATTATTGAGTTTGGATATTCATTAAAAATGACATGATAATTAAATAAATTTAATTGAATAAAAAATATTAATAAAGGCAGTGTGACCTATCTTAATTATGGTTATCTAAATTTAATATGAGTAGGATCAATGGTTATATTAATTGAGTATTTGGATGTCCAATACGTCTTTGTTTTTTGAATGGATAATAATTATTTTTTTATCAATGTTAATTGTGTTAATAAAGTTAAATTATGATAATATTGGTTTTCATTAAGAGGATTAATTGGGATGTATATTTTCAAGTACATAATTTATAATGTGATACCTTTTTTTAGGTTAGTGATTCTTAAACTTATTTATATTTAAACATTAATGATTAAAATCAATTATTACATTTACGGATTGGCCATCATAATAAAAATATCATTTGTAATATTTGTCATGGAGGTAGTTCTTGTCATGTTCTAATTTTAATGATTTGGAATACTGGATAATATTTTTACATCAAAATAAAAATGTTATTGATTCATTATAAATTGAAATTAAAATTCAATCCCAGCATCTGTTAATTTTCATTAGTTAATTTTTTTTGGTCTAATGAGTAAAAAATAAAATCATTCTCAAAACATGTTTTGTTCTGTTAATGATGAATAAAATACTATAACTATCATTATGTTTTTGAAGAATACCTAAAGGTATCTTAAAATCTAAAAAATTTATACAAGAAAAATTGAGAAGAAAATTTGGTTCTTTCTGAAAAAGATCCAAAATAAGAATGGGTCATAATATAATAGTTAAAAATTTACTAACTAAAAATGCATTAAAAAATTACCTAATAGAATAGTATTCTAGATAGATATTTGGATGAACTATTTAAATTTATTTAAATGACGGATCAAAAATAAACTATATATTAATTATTACAAATAGGTATCCTAATTTTTATTATCAATATAGATTATAATAATTTTTACAGAAATAATGGAGTTCTATTGATAATGATTTTGTTATTATATAGATGTTATATGAATTTTCAATTCATGGAAAAATGAGATTATTTTGAGCTTATCAATTTCCTAAGAGGAACATCACATCACTATTGAATAATAGATATATGATAGATAACATTTAATGATAGGAATGGAATATTTAAAGATAGTTTATGCACTAATATTAGTGATATTCTTTTATAATGATTAAAATGGTATGGGTGTAGATGTAACTTATATTAAAAAGATTAAATTTTTTTATCTAGTGCATTCAAGGATGAAAATTTCATATTTTGAGACATTATATTCCAAGTAGTAAAGTTCACAAAAGGTGTCACATTTAAATGAAGGAAAATTAATTATCGTATATATTAAATATATAACTATATATTTATTGAAGTATAATAACTGTCAAAATGATGAGATTTTTTATGTAAGGATATTCGTTAGGATGTAAATATTAATTATTATTGAAATCATCCATTGGATTCTATCTATTACCTTTCATAATTTTTGTATGTTGATCACAATGAAGTAGTGATCATTGGCCTTGAGTACTATTGAAGTAGAATATGTCATTGTAACTTATACTAGAACACATTTAATATTGATGAAGGCTCAATTAGAATAAATGAACATTAAGTGATGAATCCACTATTTATATGTTTTCATAATTAGAGTAATATAAAATTTCTTCTGAATTATATTTATCATTTTATTCAAAATCATATTCATATATTACATAAATATATTAATTATATTCT
This sequence comes from Viscum album, assembly GCA_963277665.1. Classification (NCBI taxonomy): domain Eukaryota; kingdom Viridiplantae; phylum Streptophyta; class Magnoliopsida; order Santalales; family Viscaceae; genus Viscum; species Viscum album. Next base: position 1,515,669,540 of record OY728135.1, read on the forward strand.
AGTTCAAGGTCTGTTAAATCACGTTCTTTTATAAAAGAGTAGAATATAGATGACGATTTCAATTATTTATTTGTTTGAATTGATATATTTGAAAGAATTGGGTTTATAATAGGAGTCCAAAATACTCCCCTGAAGGATGAGGTATTGATATTTTATACCCTTTATCACTTTTTCTTTTATTTATATAGATGAAGGTGTAAAAACATAATATAAATATCAAATTGTTGATTACAATATGTAGATTAGATAATAATTTCAAAATGTGGGTGAAATCATCTTTTGAGATAATCCAAATATATGTTTTTTATGAAATATTAGAGAGATCTACTATATATGGGGATCATTTATTTTTATAGAGTCAAATTATGGGAAATATATTACATCAAAATGTATGTATGACCGTACTTGTGATATAAGAACTTCAAAAATGTTTTGGTGAGAATCAACGAAGAAACTACTTTTTTAAAAGTTCTTCGAATAGTATTTTAAAATTATAAGTAACAAAATGTTGATTGTCAATTGTTGTCAAGTATTATTATTGTACATTAAGAAAATAATTTATGTCAATATTTAGGGGTATAATTGTAGTGACCCTACATTTTCATACATGATTATTACGTCATTTTATATATATACAACATAATTGAATTATAGATCCATGATCAAATGGCTTAGTGTCTTGAGAAAATTAGTCGTATACATAAATTTTTCTTAATAAGATTGAAAATTTATTTAATTATTTATTATCCACCTTCATCGTTTTTGGACCCAACCTTAATCGTTACATAATCTTGAATTAATTTAATAATTCAAATTGTGGATATTTTTATTTTTCGAGCTTTAGAGAATTAGGCCATAATGTATACATAACAACTTGAATATTACACGTAGACACTTCTACTCAGAATCCAATTTTTCATAAAACAAGATCTCTTGATAAAAAAGTCACATCTAGTTCCTTGTTTTTAGACAGTGTGACTTTTTCATTGATCCCATCCTTGACCCTATCCATCTTTATGTCCTGTGAAAAATTGTTCAAAAACATTGGATGGGAATTACAATATCAATAAGGGATACACAAAGAAGGAAAATTGTTAGTTTATCAAAACAACAAGTAAACTATGAATACTTTATCAGAAGTAATATTTTAAAATTTATGAAGTAGTAAATACTCATCATAGAATAAATGATTGTTTCTTACCCTTTTTTAAGCAAAATATAACCATAAAACCCATAGAAAGAACCCAGAATATATAAATGTAACTCGGGAAAAAAACATACATAAAGAGAATAACCACTCAGTCTACTTCCACACATATCACTAAATTGAAAAGCCATATGGACGACTTCCATACCCAATGAATTAGAGTTTATAACATAACCACCCATCCTGGATTATCACTACACCACCCATCATTTGGTTTATCACGTAACCACATGTCAAATATCCAAGTATCATTATAAAATCATTACACATAAAATATTACTAATACTAATATGTCAATTATATAATTTCATTTGAAATTACAATAAATAATTTCATGATATTGAAATAATCAATCCATTCCAAAAACCATTTTCAATACCAAAAAACCCAAAAAACATAATAAGGGGTTTGTTTTTCATTTAGAAAAACGTTATGGCTTAAAGTTGAATCCATATAACGATTACGACGGTGGAGAGGTCATAGTAGCCACATATATTAAAAAACATTCCTTCTGTCATTTATTAAATCGAATCATAAAAAATGATTCCCTTTGAATGAAAATAAAATCTAAAGGGGTTTATTATACATCATATACAAGAAGGAGTTGTATATTATCAAAACATACCTCAATGAGATGAGATTGAGACAATGTCCATTACCATTTGTCTGACTTGACTAGTTTTTTCTTTAATTTCCAGAATAATAAACTGAAGATAATTTGTACTTACTTAAGAACATTTTTCAAGTTTATTATTCGTTTCATGTCACTTATTACCTTGCTATAACAATTAGTTTATTATTTGAGTTCATAATGAAAATTTTATCGATGTTTGGAACATGAGTCAAAAATGTAATTGTTATAATTACAAATTGTCCATGTGGTAAATATTAGATTAAATATATAATGATATTCATGATTAATATATAATATATTTCATATATACCCAGTGGATATGTGTTTATAATATTCCATATCATTTTAGTTTTGAAATGAAACACATCGTTCATTGAGATGGTAATCCGTACGTACGCATTAACGCTACATTAAATTCTATTTTATATTTAAAGGAATTAAAAAATAAAAATACAAAGGTATATTATAATTTTAGTATAATATCATTTTTATTTGTGTTACCTATGTTCAATAATTCCATAATTTATACATTCAATGTATGGTATGAACAAGTCATATCACTTTGAGGGGGCTGTAGTCTACACTTCCTCTATTTAATTTATCATTTATATACAACATGAAAAGCATAAAGGTATGTTATAAAATATAATTATAGAATCATAGAGAGAAATAAAACATCATATATATAATATATAATTAAAGTTCCAACATAACGTCCACCATGTGAGTTGGTAGGGGAAAATCGAACAATCGTTGTTTCATGAGGCAACAGTTCACCGTCCATAGAAACAGTATGTTATATACCTCTTATGTGGGGTTTTGTGTTAGTGAAGATCGAATCCATCAAATAAAAACAACCTAGTATATTGATGATAATTTTTTTGTTATATAAGTGATAAATTATTAGATAATAGGGAGTGAAGAAGTAAAATAAAAGAATATATCATGGGGGAAGACATTACCTTTAAATCGGGTAACAACCATTGGTTTGAACCAAAGGACTTCCTTGAAGTGAATTATGCATAAGTTAAGGATTATAGGAGGAATAGGGGGATCTTGGAAGCATATTAGAGCAAATATTAGACCATACAAGCATCTTGAGAGGTGTGAGTAATGGTTAAGAGGTGTTGTCCTTTTATAAGGGGAAGGAGGGGCTCTTTTAGAATGTTTGAAAATATTATTTTTTATAAACATAATTTCGATTTAAAAAGGTCTATCACACAATAAATTATATAATAACATGACTATTATTCTAAATAAAATTATCCTATACGAATTATAGAGGTTTTGGTTATTTTTTAATCCGTATCTTCTCTATTTAACACTTTGTTAACTTATTTAACTTTTACCATGTCTTCTATTATATTCATACTATAAGGTTAGTATAGTTACTATATAATGAAAATAGAACCAAAAATGGATCATCTACAACATAATCATCCTTATATTCCTATAGTGGATGAATCATATAATTTAAATATTGTTATATCACTTTATAAACTATTAATCTATTTAAAAACATATTTATGTCAATTTTAATACTATTCATATCATGACTTTTTAAAAAATCCAAAAAAAACATTTTCCTTTCAAGAAAGATTCATTAATTCAAATATAAAAGGATTTACTCATCTCTAAAATTTTTGGATGGCATAAAAAGGGTAAAAATAAATTTTATTTAACCTTGATAATATCATTTATTTAAATCATTCATTTATAAGGTAATCCCTGCATTATCATTGTGTCATCAACAAGTTTATTTATTTAATGTATTAAAATTAAAAATAAAATACCATGATGTAGGTAACTTTTTTAGCATTCTAATGACACTTTATAGTTAAGTATATCAGTTATAAAATTCCACTTTACAATAATTGTCGAAAAACAATACATGTTTATGTAATTTTTATTTTTTCTTTTAATTAATGTGTTATTAATGTCATTATCTTACCCAGATAACTTTCAAATCCCCAATGTCTCACCCAATGATTTAATATGTCAAAAATTAATCATCCAATAAGGATAGCATAATTGTTAAGATAGTTTTTTGTTATTATAATATTATTTTTTCCTTGAATTACCCTATTTACCTTTAACCACGGTAAATAAAAGTTAATAGTTAATATACACAAAAAATTATTTTCATCTTATTGAACCACATTTTACTTACAAATAAAAAAATTTATGTTACATTTTGAAAATTTATTTCATAGAATTTGTAAAATTTCATTTAAATGAAAAATTTAGTTTTTGGACTACTATGCAGTGTTTTCACTATTCATAAAAATTTTATGGTTTTTATAAATATAAAAAACAAACCCAAAGAAAAATTTGATATTAAAAATTCAAAAATGATTTCTATTTTACCAAATTTAAAAAATATATTTTTCATTAATTAATTTAAAAATAATTTCCATTTTCAAAACTAGAAATTGTGCTTTAAAAAAATTATAACTACCAAAAGATTTACATTTGTTTATATCCCATTTCAAAGTTAAATTACGTCCAATAACCAACAATGTATGAAATAGTAAAAATATAAATCTTTTAAAAATTAAAACCATTTGAAAAAATAATCATACCATATAAATAAATTTGATTAAAAGTCTTTTTTGAATTAAAATGAAGTATTTTTCACAATTTATTAAAAATTGATCTTTATTTGAAAAATACCAAAATTTAATCCCAATTAAATTTTGATTACTTGATTATAAATAGGAATTTTATTTTATCTAATAGAACATATTAAAGTGAAAATACTATATTTAAAAATTGGTTCTTTATCAAAAGGCTGTAAATTTTCTTTTTAAATAATATTAGGGGGTTTAAGATTAAAATTGAATTCATTAAAATTTTAGGCCCCTAAAGTATATGGGATAATTATAAAAACATTTAAAATACATATATAATTATTTTGAAGTTCATTCTGTTCATTTCCCACTAATAAAATAGCTAGGCGTTAACTGCCTTTTAAAATATATTATTATTTTTCTGCATGACTCAGCATTGTATGAATAATGAGATTTCGGAGAAACCCAATGTTGCATGTCAAGTATTCCATCGAACATAAAATCCACTTTAAAATAAAAATAATATTTAATTAACTTATATTAATAAATATTAATATGTAATATTATTTATTTACCTAGGATGTTACACACCTCATCCTTTTGGAAATTGTGTCCTCGCAATTTTATTCCCTTCTCAGATAAATCGGATATTTTCCCTCATAGCATATTTAAATTACCATGTTGCCTCTTCAACCATATGGTTTTTTTCATAAAACTATTTCTTGATAGATTGCCTTATTCTGCAACACTTTCTCTCTTCGGCCAAGAATCTAGACTGTTGGTTCCTCATAAGAATGATTATCTTCCAACAGAACTACATCTAGACACAAAAAATGAGACGGATCTAGCATATAATTTTTCAACATTGAATCATGAAACAAATTATGCACCTAGGATAAAATTCGAGGTAAATCCACACTGTAGAAAATTAATCCAACTTTCCCCTTGATTTCATAGGGTCCAATGAACCTTGGAATCAACTTTTCTTTCTTTCCAAAATGCATCACACTTTTCCATAGAGTAACATTGAGAAAGACATGATCACATACCTGAAAGAGAAATATCCTTCATCTGGTTATCTACATAACTTTTATACCTGCTCTGAGATTTTCTCATGTGCTTCGAAATCAATTGAATAGTTTAGTCCATCTCTTCTACCAATTATTGTCCAATCAATTTTCTTTTCACCTAGTTCATCCCAAAAATCTGGAGTTCAAGACCACTTTATATATAATTCCTCATACAGATCCATCTATACGATGGAATTAAAAATATTATTATAATAAAATTCAACCACCTAACATCCCTGGTTATCCATTGAACAAGCACATAACATATCTTCTATTGTCTGAATTGTTTATTCGGGATACCCATATTATTTTGGATGAGAAGCTATACTAAAATTTGATTCATTACGCAACGAATTCTTATGTACTTTACAAAATATAGAATAAAACTTGGGATCATGATCCTATACGATAGAGAGGTGAAATATATGAAACCTGAATATCTCTTCCACATAAAACCGAGAAATATGATCTAGATACATTGTATCTCGAATTCGAATGAAATGAGAATATTTATTCAATTGATCAACTATATCCTATATTTCATTATATCCTTGAGAAGTATTTGGTAATAAGACAATGAAATAAATGGATATATTTTACCATTTCTACTCAAGGGTCAGTAAAGGTAGAAGTATTCCTTTTAGTAACTATTAATATGCTCTAAAAAATTCATAATTCAAACGCCTCATAGTAAAGTTAGAAATATCTATTTTCATTCCATCCCACCAATAATACTCCCAAAGATCTCTGTACATCTTAGTACATCATGGAAGAACTGAAAACAGAGATCTTTTAGTTTCACATAACAACTCATTCTTCAACTGGGAATCACAAGGCACACATAATCTATTTCCAAACCTCAAAACATCGTCTCTATCAATATTAAATTCAGGTAACGTACCCTTCTAAACCAACTCTACCTTATTATGTGACTCATATTCTTCTTTCTAAACTTTCTTAATTATTTTTGATAGATATGATTTCACTGACACCTGAAAAAATTGTGTAATTTGTAGAACCAAAAAATTCTATTCCATAGTTCAACAAATTTTTAATAAAATGATCTTCTTCCAAATGTAACAAGGTTACTGTATCATTAATTTTCTGACTCAATGCACCATCCACTTTATTTCCCTTTACCAGATGGTAATGAAATGTGTAATCATAATCCATGATTTATTCTAGTAATCACTGATGTCTCATGTTAAATTATTTTTGAGTGAATATATAAATTAAATTTTTTGGTCAGTATATATTTCATATTTTACTTCATAAAGATGATGCCTCCAAATTTTTATATAAAAAACAACTATAAAAATTACAAATATTATATAGGGTAATTTAGCTCCTGAGGATTCAACTGACGTGAAGCATAAGAAATTACCTGATAATTCTGCATTATGACACAATCGAGTCCTTTCAAAAAAGTATCACTGTAGATAAAAAATTTACCATCTATGGAAGGTATGGCCAAAACTAGAGTATTCCCCAATCATCATTTAAATTCCTAAAAAAATCATCACATTCTTTTGTCAAATTGAACATAACACCTTTTTGAGTTAACTTAGTTACTAGGAAAGATAACCATGCAAAAGATTCAAAAAACCTACACTAATAACCCTCTAATCTCGGAAAACTATGGATAATGGATATAATTGTGGGTGTTGGCCATTATTCAACAACTTCTCTTTTAGCAGGATCATCATTTTTTTATTTTTTTAAAATGTGACGATGGAATGAATTGTGTTGTAACTAAAAACCACAATTTCTGAATTTCCAATATAGTTTCTTTTCATCTTTTGGTTTTCATGACAACCATTATTTGAAATTCATGTTCCCCTTTACCTTTATAATAAAACAAAATTTCATTAATAAATACAACAAGAAACTTATCCAAGAACTCATGAAAAATTATATTCATAATATCCATGAATATAACAGGTGAATTGGTTAACCCAAAATGCATAACTACAAATTCATAATGTCTATATCTATTAGGAAACACGGTATTCTGAATGTCCACTTCCATTACATTCAACAGATGACAACCTAACCTCATGTCAATCTTCGAAAAATAATGATCTCCCTAGAGATGATAAAAAAAATCATTGATATGAGAAAAATGATACTTGTTATTAATAGTTATATTATTAAAGGATCTATAATCAATGTAAAGTCTCATTGAACCATCTTTTTTTCAACAAACAATATTGGATCACCCCACAGTGAATGAAACCTTTATCTAATAAAACCTGAAATTTATTCTTTAACTCTAAAATTTAAATTTCATCCATTCTATATGGGGGTTTTGAAATTGGATAATCATCTGGAACTATGTCAATAGTAAATTAAACATCCATATCAGGTATTGTACCTAAAAAATTATTAGACAAAACATAATGGTAGTCATATACTACCAGCACATAATTAATTGGAACAAGTCCTTTGTTTTCAACAATATGTGGAAGGTAACATTCATTTCTATCTTTTACTAGTATCTCATCTTCCTGATATGTTATCAAAAGTATGTGACCATTCGTGTAGACAATGTGAAATTATTTTAGAAAATAGTCTGATTTAGCATTGGGGTCAATATTATCATGATAAAAAAATTCAATCCATACCGAAAATAACATCAAACTCTAATAGAGGGAAAACAATAAGGTTTCCCGGTTGATTCCTTCCACACAAATAGACATAAAGGTTCTTATAATTTATTTTCGCAACATTTCCTCCTGGTGTTTTTACCATATGTTCATGATTCATATCTGGTGATAGAATTCCCAATTTACTAGAAAATCTCATAGAAATAAATGAATGTGTAGACCTTGAATCAAACAACACATAGGCATAATCTGAAAAACAAAACAATGCATCTAAATCAACATAATATGATGGACTAACATCTATTGAAGTACTCCCAAAGTATTTCCCAACCCCTTTTTTATTTTAGAAATTCTACTTTCCCTTAGATGAGTTCTTCGTTGGATACTCATTTTCATAATGACCCATTTAATTTTACTTAAAACATTTTATCGTTGGCTTTTTATTTCTTACTTGTTAATAATTTTTATAGTTATGAGAAAAATGAGCAGGCTTACCACAAAAGAAGCACTTTCTAGATTTTGAAAAACATTCTCCCGGAGGCCTTTTACCACACTTCTCATAGGATGGATATTTCATTTTCCTACCTCCTAGATTATTTTATGACTTCTTTCCAATTTCCATCAAATTTGACCGCTTCTATTCTTTCTCTCATGAAACACGTGATCATATGAAAACTCTATTTCTTCCGTCTTGGGAAATATGAAACATTTCTAATATATATTTAATTTATGAGAGGATAATGCTCTTCGATATCATGGGTTGAGTACTGAGTAAAATAAATTTATCATACTATCAAGATATCAGATGAACTCTTGAGCATACCTTACTAGTCGAGAGAACTTTTCTTCATACGTAGCCACTGAGTCATCACCTTTCTTCAATTCCAAGAATTGTTTTTCAATCCTATGTCATACTACCCTATAAAAACATTTCACAAAAAATAAATATTTTAATTTGTCTCAACCAAGAGTATCAATATATTTAATGTGACTGATATTTTTAACCCTCAACCACCACTGATATGATTATCCTTCAAAACAATAAATAGTAATACTTATTATTTTACTGTCTGTACAACCCATGACATCAAAAATATTTTCTAGTTCTTTCATACACCCTTCTTCTTGAACTGAGTTAGATGATCCTCTGAATGATGGGGGACGGTTCCTCATGAAATTATCCACTATATAAATGTTCCATTAGGGTTGATCTGGTTGGTCTTGTGAATATATAAAACCACTATTTATTTCCTTAGTCATCCTTAAATCACTACAACAAACTCTTCTGTTCCAATACCAACCATCATGGGATGCTAATTCGAAAGGTTATTCTCTTCTGTATTCATTACAAATATTGCTACCATGTTTCCTCTATGGGAAAAAATTAATAAAAAATAAATATCATAAACGAAGCGTCATCGTAATCCATAAATTCAATACAATTTCAATCTTAACATAAATTAATTTAATGATTTTAATTTAAAAATACCTTAACTTCTAATGTTGTCTAAACAGACCTCTGAAACCAACTATAAGGCCCCAACCATAAACATTAAATAATCTTGAAATAAGTTAATAATTTACATTGAGGATATTTTTAGTTTTAGGTATTTTAGGAATTAGGTAATAACATATTCATAACATCTTGAAAATTACATGTAGACACTTCTACTCAGTATCAATTTTTTTTCATAAAACAACTCTTGAAAAAAAGATTCATATATAGTTCTATGTTTTTAGATTCCATGAATTTTCCGTGGTCCCACCCCTGACCCTATTCATCTTTATGTTTTATGAAAAACATTTCAAAATCATGGGATGAGTATAAAATGCTCAGTAAGGGATAGACAAAGAGGGAAGACCGTTAGTTTTTCAAAACAAAATGTAAACCATGAATACTTTATCATAAGAAATACATTTCCCCTTAATGGACTAGTAAATACTCATCACATAATAAATGATCATTTATTACCCTTTTGTAATCAACATAATACCATAAAATATACAGAGAGCACACATTACATATAAAGGTAACATGGGACAAAAACATAATTATAGGAAATAACCATATGGTCAACTTCCACACATATCACTAAATGGAATACCCATAAGGCCATCTTCAATACCAAATGCATTGGATGTTATAACAAAACAACCCATTATAGTCTATCATGGCCCCACCGATCATTTGGTTTATCACGTAACCACCCATAAAATGTCCATGTTCCATTATATAATCATAAAAAATATAATATTGCACATATAAATATTCTACTAATAAAAATTCACTTATAATCATAATAAATCATTTCAGGATATTGAAATAATCAATCCATTTAAAAACAAACATTCAATACCAAAACACAAAAAAACAAAATAAGGGGTTTCTTTTTAATTTTAAAAAACATTAATTCTTAGAGAGGAAGCCAAATAACGATGATGGTGGCAAAGAGGTCATTTTGGCCACATATGTTTAATTTTTTTTTCTTTTTGTCGTTTATTAAAAGACAACATAAAAAACATTCCCAATGAAGGAAAATAAAATTTAAAGGGGATTAATATAAAACTTGTTAGAGAAAGAGTTGTATATTATCAAAACATACCACAATGAATAGATATTGAAACAGAGTCTCTTACCTTGTGTCCGACATGGCTTTTTATTTCTTTATTTTCATGAATGATAAAATTAATTTAATATATACTTTATTAATAATTTTTTTCATATTTATTATTAGTTTTATGTTACTTATTACCTTACCATAAAATTAGTTAATTATTTCAGTTCATGACAGACATTTTGTCGATGCGTGGAACTAGAGTAAAAAATAAACTTGTTATAATTAAAAATTGTCAATGAGGTAAAATATCTATTATCTACATAATTATATAAATGATTTAGATATCATATATATCATATATATCCATTGGATATTTTTTTATAATATTCCATGTCATTGGGAGTAAAAAAACGAAACACACAGTTCATGGAGACAGTAAGTTTTACGTACGCATGAACGCTACATTAATTTCTATATTATATTTAAAGGATTGAAAACATGATAATAAATAAGTATATTATAATTAAAATATAATATATATGTAATATCTGTTATATAAGTTCATTAATTCCATACTTTATACATTCCATCTATAGTATTAATGAGTCATATCATATTGAGTGGGCGGTAGTCCACACTTCCCCAAATGAAATTATCGTATATATACAACTTGAAAAGCATAAAGGAATGTTTTAAAAGATAATTACAGAATCATAGAGATAAAATAAATATCAGAAATATCATATATAATTATTGTGCCATTATAATGGCCCTCATTATAGGTTTTAGGGGAAAATCAAACAAACATCATTTCGTGAGGTAGTAGTTTGTCATTTATAGATACTGTATGTTATATACCCATTATATTGATGTGTGCATAAATGTAGTTTGAATAATTCACATAAAAACAACATAGTATATTTATTATATGGGAGTTGTTATATAAACAATGAATAATTAGATCATAGGGATTGAATAACTAAAATAAAAGAATGGAACTTGAGGAATGACGTTACCTTTATGTTAGGTAACTCCCTTTGGTTTGAACCAATGGATTGCTGTATGTTCTTTATTCTTAAGGTAGGGATTCTAGGAGGAATATAGGGATCTTGGGATATTATTTGGTTCATTTTTGGATGTGAAAAGGGGATTTTGAGGTGTGAGTAATGGGATAGAGGTGATGTCCTTTTAAAAGGGGAGGAGGGGCTCTTTATGAATGTTTGAAAATATTATTTTATTATAAACTGAATTTCTATTTCAAAATGTCCCAAACCTAATTAATTTTAATCAATAATGACTATTATTTGAAATGAAATCATAAAATAAGTATTAGGCTGGGTTTGGATATTTTATAATCCTTGTCTTTTTTACTTAACCATTTCATAACTTCATTAACTTTTACCATGTCTTCTTTTATATTAATACTATATGGTTCATATAGTTACTATAAAATGTCAATAGAAAAAAATTAGTCATTAATGATATTATCAACCTTATATAAGTAATTTGGGAGAATCTTAGATTTTTAAAAATTTTATATCATTTAATAATGTAATAATTTATTTAAAAACCCATTTATGTCAATTTTTATACTATTCATATCCTAACTATTTAAAAAATACAAAATAACATGATTCATTATAAACCCATCACTAATTAAAATATAAAAAGTCATCCTAATTTCTATAATTCGTGTATGGCATAAAAATGATCAAACTAAAACATTTATAATATCATTTATTTAAATCATTCATTAATAAGGTAATTAATGCATCATCGTTGTGTCTTAAATAAGATTATTTATTTCATATCTAAAAATTATAAATAAAATATCATTATGTAGGATATATTTTCATAATTATAGTGATTTTTTAGTTTAATATATATTAATAATAAAACACCACTTTAAAATCATATTATGAAAACAATACATGTTTATGATATTTTTTAATTAAAGTAAAGAGTTATTAGTCTCATTGTCTTTCCCAAATGGATTAGAAAGAAATTTTTTTTACCCAATGATTGTTTTGGATGGAAATGACACAACAAATAATCTTAGGACAAGTGTTAAGTTAATTTTTTATTATTATAATAATATTTTTACCAAGAATTACCCAATTTACCTTTAACCACGGTAAATAAAATTCAAAAGTTATTATTCACTAACTATTATTTTCATATTATTTAACCATATTTTAATCAATTATGAAAACAATATATGTTGTATTTTTGAAATTCAATTCACAGAAGTAATAAAATTTCATTTAAATGAAAAAGTTAGTTTATTAACAAATATGTTGTGTTTTCACTTTTCATCAAGAATTGATGGATTTTAGAAAAATACTAAAAATACACCAAAAGAAATTTTTTATATTCGTAATTGAAAAATGATTTCTTTTTTTACAATTTTAAAACAAATAAGTTTTATTAATTAATTTAAAATTATTTTCCACTATAAATACTAGAAAGCATGTTTTTAAGAAATAATAACTATGAAAAGATTGAAAATTTATTATATACAATTTCAAAGTGAAATTACATCAAAGAACCAAACTTTGGTTAAATGGTAAAAATATATTATAATTACACTTTAAAACCATTTAAAAATAAAATTTAACCATATAAATAAATTCAATTAAATTAAAGTTTTGAATAAAAATACAGTAGTGTTCACTATTTATTAAAAATTGAACTTTATATGAAAAATTAAAAAAATTCATCGAATGTAAATTTTTATGTCTGTATTATAAAAAAGAATATTATTTTTTCAAATAAAACATATAAAAGTGTCGAAACTATATTTAAAAAGGGTTCTCCTACAAAAGATGGTAAATCGACCTTTCAATGAATATTATATTGTTTATGCTTAAAATTGGAATCATTAACATTATAGGCCTTTAACTTTTATTGGATACATGTAGAAACACTTAATAAATGTATAATCATATTCTAGTTATTTCTGTTCATTCCCACTAATACAACGGTAAGGAGTTAACTAATATTTAAAATTATATTATTATTTTTCTGTATGAGTCAGCCTTGCGTGCAACATGAGATTTCATTGATACCCATTGTTTTGTGCCGTGTAGGCCATCGAACATAGAATCACCTTTAAAATAAAATTAATACTTAATTCACAAATATTAAAAAAATATGAAATTTTTATATTCTAAATTTTCCTAGGATGTTTCACTAAGTGTCCCACACATTCTTCTAAGAACATGAAATCACATGAGGATATTCATCAAAGAATGGGGTGATCTAAAATACATGTTATGGGATAAATAAGAACATAAATCAATAAAAAATTGATGAGAATAATAATTATCATCATTAAATAATTATAGTATCATCATTATAATCTCGATAGGAAGAATTATTTAAATCTATGAAATCTGGCAATGCATAAAATGAATTTTTAGTTCATAGTGATCAAATATAACACATTGTTGTGAACAATATTGGATTCATGTTCAGAAATAACATATTTACATAATCCTAACATCAACAATGGGAAAAAATATAGCATCATGTTCATTAATATTTCGCATTATATCATCAGATACATCACATTACCCAATGTATTAGAGGGATATATAATTAGGGTCCCACTCATCACATCATATGATTTACATATTCATGCATACCACATGGAAAAAATAATAATAATAGTCATAATATAACATATATGATGGAATTAGTTTAAAAAATTTCATAAATAATAAATTAATGAATAAAAATTTGGGTTACCAAATGTAAAGGGCTAAAAACATACTTGGCATAAGAATACTAAATATTTTTTGAATAAGAAACAATATCAAGAGAGTAAATATGTGTTTAGAAAAGAAGAGTTCTTTTGGTAAATTTATTTTTATATTTTTAAGAAAACCAATTTGAAAAAATGTACATCCTAAAAATAAAATGGATGAATAAGTAAAATTAAATGAATATACATACTGAAATTTTTAATAATGAGGGTAAAACCCTAGTAAATGTGGATGGGTTCAGGAATCCCAACACCTTAATTCCATCAATTTTTTTCACTTTTACGCCTCCTAGAAAATAATCATACATTCAATAAGACACTTATTTTGAATTCTCTGATACTAATTTATTAAAATATTTATCAATTATATTTATTGGACTATATTTCATAATTTTTTGTGGAAATTTTAGTGTTTGGATAATACTTTTCATAAAAACAGAATTTCCTCGATTTCTCTATATTATTTAATATAAGTAATACATTAGAATAATTAATTCTTTATTAATTGATTAAATTTAATTACATTCATATATTTTGTATATCATTCATACTATCCAACCTTTAATATTGTTATAGGAATTGTCTTGGAATGTTCTCTGTTGTGGTTAACTGACCTTTAATAGGACCTTGTCGAAACAACAGTAAAGGGAAGTATGAAATTTATATTCTTTATAAATATGATATTCAAGTAAGTTTATATCATTAATATAGTTTTCAATTAATTTATAATTTAATTTTTAGTATTTGGTTTTTTAAATGAAGAGGGTAAAAATAATAAAGAGAACTACAAAATGTGGATTAGTTAATGGAGACATAGTCTCTCCTCGGTGTAGCTTCTCTTTTAAAACACAATAACTCCTTGGTGACTATAGTTGAATTTCTCCTGAACATACATATGAATTAGTAGATACATAAGAGGGAGGATTTGGTAGTTATTTAGCTTCTGAATTCGTGGTGTGATTTGTTTTTTAGGTGAAGGTAGATGATTTATTTACACTTAAGGAGAGGAGTATTTTCCTAATAAAATATTGAATAATATAATATACTAAGGGAAAACATGTAATAGTGTTTTTAAAAAATTTAAATTTTATATTAATGTAATATAATAATTTTATTAATTTACCTATAATATATAATTAGAATTAATTAATTTTATAAAAAGGAATGTGAAATGAAAGAAAAATTGTTATTATAAGGAATGACATTTAATATTATGTTTTGGAAAGCCATTTTTAGCTATAGAAATTGAGTTTGTAGTATTTTAGAAAACAATATATGAAATTGAATATTACAAAGATGAAGATAATGTTCTATAATGGATTATTTAACCATTATATAATTAATGATATAATTTAAAATACACTAATTATATGAAAATGTATTATTATTATTCACCAGAAAATTGAATTATTTCAAAAAATTCAAAAAATAAACATTGAATAATTTTGAGGTGATGTTTTCAAAAATTATATTAATTTTCTCAGAATTAATTTATAATATATAAAATTTTAATTTTTAATATAATAATAAATTTTTTAAAGAATAGATCAATATAAATTTTATTAAAAACTTTTTCATATTTTCATTGAGATTATATTGTTTTTTTTAATTAAAATATTTATATTTCAGTTAATTAATCATATTCAATATTATTTTTATTAGAATTTATTATTTACGTTAAAATTACTTTTCCAATGGTTAGGTTACTATACTCAACAGACACATTTTTATTACAACAATCAAAATAATTCCTACACATACTACTCTATTCATTCACTCTATATTAATATCAAGACCTCTCAAGGACATATATTTCAATAATGTTTTATGGGTTGATAATATTTTGTTTACTTTTTTATATTGTTTTCAGTTTGGGAAATGATTTTACTAGATTTGGGTGATCCTTATGTTATTATTTTAGCTTTTCGTTTTTTTTGTTAAGTTGTAATGTTTGGAATTTTAATAGGTTTTATTTATAATTAATGTAATAGTATTTTTAATTAAAAAATGTTTTTTTGTTTCTCTATGTATATAATATAATATAATACAAAACGTGTTTATTCTGATTTTTTTTACCACAACCCCTGGGTTGTTTCATCCTTTCCCCTTTAAAAGTTTAATCCTTTAATATTTAATTCAAATTCATAGTTGGGAATATGTAAGGGAAGTTTTATTTTATTTTTTCTTGTTCATATCATGTTTTATCTTCATACATATGGTTCATCGACAACACATTGACAAGGTGAGTGGTCTTGTTGTATGTAACATTATCTCAACAGTCCATGATTTTCATAAGCTCCTCTTTATATGAAATGTCATATTGTAGTTTTACAACCTTCGGATTCAGTACATGTGAAGGATCACAAATATAATTCCTCTTGATAGTTTAGTGGAACACATAATGATCATGATAAGTACATGGTGGAAGTGAAATAAGATAAGAAACCACTCTTATGCAATCAAAGATATCAAAGAGGCCAATTTACCTTGGTCTAAGATTCCCTATATTTCCAAACCACATGAATCGCTTCTATGGTGATATTCGAAGTATGAATTTATCACCAAAATCAATCTCCATATCCCTATAATGGTTTTCAGCATATCTCTTTACAGACTCTGAGTAGTATTGATTTTTTTTGGATAACATGAACATTATTTGTCATCTATTGCATAATATTAGGTCAATGAAAAATTCATTCCCCAACTTCATCCCAAAAATTTTGAGTTGTACATTTCATCCCATACAAAAATTAATATGGATTCATTTGAATACTTGATTATATGATGTTTTTATATGATAACTCATCCAATGGGAGATTCTAATTCCATCCGCCATTACATTCAAATGAGATGGCTCTTAGTATTTCATAAAGTGTTTGGACAATCCTTTCATATTGACGGTTATTTCGAGGGTGATAAGTCAGGCTAAAATATAATTAATACAAAAATCATGTTGAATACTTATCCAAAATAAATTTAAATCTATGATCACAATTAGAGGTGATAAAATGTGGTACCACATGCATACCCACCACATTCTTTACATATATCATGATATGTTTTTTAAGAAAGACATCTTCCAGAATAATTGTATAGTGGGTAGAATTGGTGAGTTGATCCAACACAACCGATATCTCATTATTTCCTTTGTATTTTTTAGATACTAGTGAGAAATCCAATAGTGGAGTTATCACATTTCTATATGAGTGTAGGAAATGTATGCATCATCTCGTTGAGAATTTGATTTTCTGCATTACCTTTCTCACATACAAAACACCTTGAGACATACTTAGAAATATCATTCTTTAATTTTCGAACCAGATGTTTTCTTAAAGACCACGATACATAATTTTTCTACTTGGATAGATATATAAAGAGGAGTTATGTATTATATACAATAGATCCTTGTTTATCTGAACTGATGAAGGAACCCAAATCCTTGTTATAATATACATCGCCCTATTCTTACTGATATTGAACTCTTTTATCTTCCCTTTATTTACTACTTTCACATAGTTTTCAAGATCTATACCATCCCTTTATTCCTCCCTGATCCTCTCAATGATAGATGGTTGGGTAATCATTTAGAGAAGGTATGATTTTTTCTTGAAAATTATTTTTTATATCCATCCTTTATATATCCATGAAGATAAAATCTTTCTCAATAAACTTCATGGATATAGTATCAATTTGTTTTTTAAGATCACCAACTACCTTGTTTTCTTTTCATGGTGGTAGTGAATAAGGTAATCATAGTCATTGATTATCTCTAACCATATCCACTGACATGTGATGAGATATTTAAGTGAGAATATATATATTAGACTTTTATGATAATTATATATATAACTCCTCGCACCATATATATATATATATATATATATATCTACAAAAGCATTAGAGGGAATATTATCTCTAATAACGTCAGATCATATATCAGACAGTTCAAATCATAGATATTCAACTATTTTGAGGAATAGTCTATCAATTTATCATTATGAATGAGTACACAACCATATACATATTTATAATCCTAAATTTATATCACAAAAAAATTATCCACTTATTTGTAGTGTCAACACATGGTTAAAAATTACACTCTACTTTATCTCATTAAATATTTTCTAGAATTCTCCAATCCATAGATACATTACCTTTTTCTATCAAAACATTGTTATAATTCTACACAATCATGATAAATTTCTCACAAAACATTGATAGTATTTAGATAATACAAGAAGATTTTTTATTTTCATTACACTAGTGGGTTTTGTCCATTCCTCAATTTCTATTATCATTGAAGGGTATATTAAAATTCCCATAGTTGTGATCACGTACCCTAAGAATGTGACTTGTTGCATCCAATAGTAACACTTACAAAATAGAGAATAAAATTTTTCCATTCTTAATCCCACCATTATAATCCTTATATGCACTTCAATTTAAACCTTGATATTTCAATAATTTATAAAATTATCGATAAACACTAACACACCAATTTTGGGGTAGTATATAAATACACTATTAATATAATACATGAAGATTACATGGGAATTAGTATGTCTTGATAGCATCACTATAAACTTATAGATCTCATACCGTGTATAGGAAGCATTATTTTGAATATCTTCATTATTCACCTTCAATTGATGATATCGAAAATGAAGACACACCTTTATGAGGTAATGAGATCCTAGTTGTTGATTTCAAATGTCATCAATCCTTGAAGAGATGATATTTTTATTTAAAGGGACTATATTAATATCCATTTAATTTATAAAATGTTTCATTCATCCATAATTCTTCTAGAAATAGGTTACCGAAAAGCACTTGGTTGTTTGAAACATATTTTAAAACACCCTTTCAGCTTCTAATTAACTATTCCTGATTGATAGGGTCCATCCTATATTGGATTTTTGAGATATAAGTAGTTGTTAGTAGAAGACCCATAGATAAATCTACCTCAAAAGCTGAGAGACATCTAGATAACTATTTGGGGTGTATATTAGTGTATTCGCTAAGAAAGGAAATTTATTTGATTTCTATGATTTCCTTCGACACAACCAATGATACATGTATTCTTCTTCACATGGTATCAAAATCCACACCATTGAGGTATTTTCTAGATGAGGTTCATGGTCTTCATTTCATTTGTATATTATAATGGTTTGGTTTGGAATATGAAAAGAGAATTTATTTTCCCAAAATTTGATATCTGCTCTATATAATTAGATCTAATCAATTCTTAATATAGCGTCAAATTTCACCGAGAGAATTATTTTTCGAATTAATAGATGAACCCGACAGCATATGCCGACATAATATGATTCCAAAATTTGGTTGGTAATGAATTTATAGTGTGGTATTTTTAAAGATATATCAACTTTAACTTATCATGGATTTCATTAGCAGTTCTAGAAAACATTCATGATATAAATGAATGCATAAAACCCAAATCAAATAAAGCATTTTCCATTACTGGATGAATATGATTTTCACCTTGTATAAATAAATTTTTTTATCCAAATCATATGTATTGACAGAATAATCTTTCCCTTGATTTTGTTGATAAGGTGGATACAAATGCTGATTACTCTCAGAGACTGTGGATTAGTGCACTAGCATGTGTTGTACCATTTCTCTGCACAGTTGAAGAATTCAACCATTGGTGGTGTAGTTTTAGGTTCCCCCATTTCATCCATCATTATGATCGACTTATTTATGTCTCTCCAAAATTTATGAGACTAATGGACTTTTATCCATCACATAGAATTTTCCCATCCCTTTGGGATAATTCCTATGATATTTTTTCACAAATTGTTGACAGGAGTATAGTGGTATATTCTTCTAATCATTGTCAATTGATCTAGAAGCATGAAAATCCATCCCTATATTTTTATCTCCATAGTTCTAGGACCAATATTTGAATTCCATATATACATTGAGAGTACATCAAAAATAATCATTATAACTCCTAAAGCCTCAAATTTCTATATCCTATTGAATGGGTGGTTTCAAGCCACTATATAATATGTTAATTTTTCTATAATTATTGATAATAATACAAAAACAATAAAATTAAATCCATTATATTTTTTCCTCATCGTTTTTTTCAGACTCGCCTTCTATTTACTTGAGATCTATGAATTCTCTCTCATTCATTTATTGAAGAGTTTGATTTAAATACTTAAAAAGAAATATTTTCATAATTTCTTCCCACTCCACCTCTTCCATTTCATCCATTATTAGTTATTTCATTTCCAATTCCCACCATTGAATGGATTCTAGATTAAAATGATAACCTTTAAGAGTCACCTACTTCTTCTGAGAATAGTGGGTAACAAAAAAATATTTTCAATTGAGTTAACCCATTGTTCTATGAAAAGGGGAAAAAGATCTATTAATCATCTGTTGGTTATTTCTGCCTAATGTATACAATGATAATTTGATCCATATTTGGTGAGGACTTACATTCCACATGATTCATGATATTATTAATAGACTAAGACATCTGTGAATGCATTTCAATGATGTTTTGAACTCCTCCTCCCATGGAATTGGGCACATACTTTGGAAGATTACTGCATTGTCCCTCACATGGTCTATTCTAATGGTTTCTCCTGGTTCCCACAATTTTATATAATATAAATGGGTTGAAAAAAATACTTCAAAAAGGCGTGAATAAATAATATATTATTTTTTGTAATCATCATTAAAAGAATATGTTATTGGATCCCTATGTTTATACTTGTTCAACAATACATTTTCATGGATTTTGACATATACATAGTATTATCCTGAAAATTTTGAATAATTTTCTCTAATATTAATTACCAAAATAAATAAACTATTCTCTAATACTGAATAAAGAAACCCAAATTCTTTTTTTCATGAATATTGGATCATTTCATTGATAAACAAGATAATTGTGTTACAACTTCTGGTTCAAGTTTCTTAGTGGATATGCATAATTAGCATTATACATAAATTTTATATAACAAAAAATGGAAATAATTTAATTCTTTTATTTATTTCTTCTTTTTTTCTCTCATGTTCTCCATAGTTTAATTAATCAACTGAACATACACATCAAAGAAAGGGGTGAGAAAAAAATCCCAATTAGAAGATAACTATGAACATGAAAAAATATAACATGGGTGAGCATGATCATTATCATCATAAAAATAGAATAGTATAATTATCCTATTCACGATTGGAATAATCAGATAATTTCATATAATGTTATATTTCCTAAAATTGAATCATCGTGTTTTAGTGTTCAAATACAACACAATTATGTTAATAATGGTAGTAATATGTTTATGTATAACATATGTGCACCATCATAACATCATCATTGTAAAAAAAATATAGAATCATTTTAACATATATTGTGCATTATAAAATGAGAAACATCACATAACCAACTCATTGGAGTTATATAGAATTCTTTTCCAATCTGTCACATCATAGAATTTATATATTCATGCACTCCACATAGTATTAATAAAAAATTTATCTATAAAATAAAAAAGGAAAATGAATGGGTTTCTTTATAATTTTTTAAAGAATATATTAATGAAATATTTTTTGGGTTCCCAAAATAAAAAATGGACAAAACATAATAGTGATAAGAATCATAAATCTTGTTTAAAGAAGAAACAATCTAAAGGGATTTGAGATTAGTTTTAGAGAAAATATAAATTTTGTGAAAAAATCATTATATTTTTCCAAAAACTGAGTTTGAAACATGTACAAACAATGAAATTAAATATGAGAGTAATTAATTTATAATTAAGAAAAAATAAATTAAAATCCAAACTGAAACTATTGAGAAATATGGAAAACCTCGTGGAAATAGAATTGGGTTCAAGAATCTCCTTACCTTGATTCCAAATTTGTTTCCTCTCTTTCTCTCCTTTTGAATAAATAAACTGATGTTTATTAAAACAATGATCTAAAAGTGAATTATATTCATTTATACAAATATTCATAAGTTTTATATATTGGTCTATATTTCTTAATTATTTTTGATGAAATTGAAGTTTTTTGTATCATTTTTCATGTCAACAATTCTTGTTTTGCGTATATTTCACTATTTTGATAAATGTGAATAATATATTAGTATAATTATTTAAAAAACCATATTATGGTTAATATCATATTAATTTATTATATATAATTCATACTATCCATCCATGAAGGGGTTATATTAATTATCATGGAAATTTATTTGTAGGTTGTTAACTCAACTTTAACGGGATGTTGTCGAAAGGGCGAGAAATATATGTAAAAAATTTATAATATTCATAAATATGATAATAAAAGTTATTTTGAAATAGTTAGTATAGTTTTAAATTATTTAATTATTACTTTTTAGGTATTTTTTTGAAAGGAATGTGGTTGAAATAATATTGAGTAGAAGAAAAGAGGGAAGAGTTAATAAAGACTTCCCCTCTCCCTATTGTAGTATCTCTTGTACGAAACTATAACACCTTGCTGATTGAATTTTGTTTCTCCAAAAACTCCCTATGTATTCAAATATTATTAATAGGTATATTTTATTAGGTATTATTATTTTTAATGTATTGGGGTAGTGGTTTTTGAAGGTATGTGAGTGGGTGTTTTAAAATTTAGGAAAGGGGTATTTTTAGAATATAATATTGAATAAAATATTGTTCCAAGGAAACAAATTATAATAGTAACTTTTTTACAATATAAATCATATATTAATATAATATAATCATTTCAATACTTTAAATTCCCTTGAAAATTCTATTTCATTAATTTAGGAAAAGAGAAATTAGAAAGAATGAAATTTTTCTTAAGGATTCACAATTGACTTTAGGTGTTGGAAAGTATTTTTTTTAGTTTGGAAGTCAAATTTATATTAATTTTGATGAATCATTTATGAAATTAAAATTTTATTGTATGAATATAATGTTCTAAAAATTATTATTTCACCCTTACATCATGAATGATGTAATTTAATAAACACTGGTTATGCGAAATACTTTATTTTTACTATTCACAAGATATTTAATGTACTTCATAAAATTACCATAACACACCCTTGAATAATTTGTACATGATGAATTCAAATATGGTATCAATTTTATCAAAGAATTTCCAAAATATATATATTTATATTTTAATATAAAAATAATGATTTTTACAAACTATAATAAAATAATGTTTATTAAAATTGTTATTATATTTTCTTAGAGTTTCAATTTTTTGGAATGGTAAAATTTATATAACAAAAATTATTAATGATATGTATTATTTTTATTAAAATTTATAATTTGATGTAAATTTATTTTTTAATAGTAATGTTACTATTCTAAATGGTCAAAATACTATTATAAGGACCACATTACATCCTATATATACTACAGTATAAATTCACTCAATATTGAACTCAATTAATTTCAATGTTCAATATTTCAATAATTTTTCATGGTTTAATAATAATTTTTTTTCTATAGCATTTTTAGTATGGGTGATTCTAGTTGATTGGAGTGATATTTATTTTCCACTTTTAGAGTTTTTAATTTATTATATTTTTCTAGTTGTAATGCTTGGAATTTTAATTGTATTAATTACTGATTATTATAATAGTATTTAGTGATTAAACAAATATTTTTTAGTTTTTCTAGGTGTATAATATAATTAAATACAACAAAAATTTATTCATGAAATAGATTTTACTAATAACACAAGGTCATAACAAGCATGATATTATTTTTATATTTTCCTGATTCCAGTAACATGTTTTCTATTGTATGCATGAAATTATTTAATAATGATTCATAGTAATGTGTGATTATTCTAATCGTTATTTCTAATAATATTTTTATAAAAAATATTGTGTTGGATATTGTTGGGACCTTGCTGTATTAACAACAACATGTTGAGATTTAATGTGATCACACCATTGGGGGAGAATCCTAATGCTCAAAGATTTGATAAGTTTATTATGTTGGATTTTGATTAAAATATATAAATAATATTTAATCTTCTATAAACTAAGAATTCAATTCTAATATTAATGCTATTATGATGTTTTTAGATATTTTTATGAGTTTATAATTTTTTGGATGTTTTTTGTTGTTAATAGTGGTGAGAATAATTGAATATAAACTCTCTATAAAGAAAATCCATGAATAAGGTTCTCATATTTGAGTTTTATATAAATTAAAAAGTAGTAATTACCTTATTAATAGGGTGAAATTTTTTATTTATGATTTATTTCAAATTTTACTTTTCAAGTTTATCTTAAAATAATCATATCTATCGATACATTTTTTACGTACAATGTGTCATATATTTTCTCAGTAAAAAAAATAAAGAATTGTACTTGTGATCATCAAACAGGGATATATAATCTCATCAAGAACATTGAGAATTTTAAAATTTATCATAATATATTGTTATATGTATAGTTATATATATTTTATATTGTTCATAATAATTTTTAGGGAAATGTATTATTTTTTATAATAGATGTAAAATAATATTTATTATAATTAGAATTGGTAAAATTACTCATATACTAGGTGAATTAATATGTTTATTTGAAATATTTCATTACACATATTATTTTTTTAAAGGATTCAATTTATTTCAAAATTTTGAGAAAACAAAAGTTTATCTGAAATTTCAATGTGTATTTGGAATTGAAATGAATTTTTGAAAAAGGATATTTTTAAATTTTTAAGAAGAATAAAGAAAATATTATATTTAATTATTTTTATGTAAATATATCATATATAAATTATCATAATGGGGTGGTTACTTATTCAATGAATTATTTCATTTAAAATTATGTTTCCATGGTCTTAGGAAAGGAAGTTGGTTTTTGTAAATAGAATCATTTTTCTCCCCACCTAAAGAAAAAATTAATTTTAACAATACAAATTAATATAGAAACACCGTAAGACATCAAAACATTACAAGAGTTATTACACATCCAAAATGGACTTATCAAATAATGTAAACATAATGATTATAATTGATAATATGAACTAAAGTTAAAAATTAATCAATCATTAGTTTCTATTGAATTTTAAATTTAAATTTAAATATGACCATGATATATATATTGTACATGTAATTAAAAATATGTGGATATTTCATGTAAGAATATATGATATTTATGTGATGAAAATGAATACATTAAATTATATTTATCAGATTGAATAATAAAAATGATTAATAATAAGTGAAAATACACACTGGTTAGAATGTTCAATAATATGGGAATGTAGATAAATAATATTCAGAATTATAACAAAAACAACCTAATTGACATATAATTTATAGGTAGTATTTGTAATTGATAACAAAATAGATTAAATATTTTTTATTGTGAGGGATCATTGTTTAGAGTAGAGATGCTTATGAGTGACATAATGTCAAGAAAAACCCATCAAAATTATTGACTGACTTCATGAAACAATTTTATTATATAATATTATGTGAGTGTGTTTAATGAAAACATTTTACATTTTTTTGTTTAGAAGTGAATTATATAAATATATAGTGAAATCTATGAATTTTCAATGGAGTGTTTGTGATAGTGATCATAAATTAACATTACGTAATTAATATGTTTTTGTGGTGAAAATTATTATTTATTTTTAATATTTATTCCAAATATATATATATATATGATTTATTACTAACCTATGGGGTCTGTTTTGGGATTGAATATCAATGATTTTTTGACTAATAGATGAATAATGTAAACAATATAAAGGATTTGTGTGACAATACATTGGGTGATTTCTTAGTGGTATTTTCTACTCATTCACAAATTAATATTTTTTGGAATCTCATGGCACCACCGATTTAAAAAGATAGACATCCCCCCAATCAACATGACTACAGACTATGGAACCTTTCCTTGAATGATGGTGTTATAGTTTTACTCATACCTTATGTTATATTATTACATAGTTTCAGCGCCTTTTATAGAATTAACAAATGTTTTATTATACCTATTATTATTAATAGAATTTTCACATATGAAATTGATTGATTTAAAACATGACTTTAATAGGACACTATACATAGGATTCATATATTACCTCACCAGAACTAATTTAATATTCAGTCTATAGCTAAAATAGATATTGTATTTCATTGTATAATTTATCTCTATATAAAGAGGAATTTTTATCCTTAAATATAATGTGGGTGTTGTCATTGATTTGGGGTTAATCCCATTATTCAGGATTCTTATATATCCCTATTAATGGAGTTAGAACCCATAAAGATCTATACCACATATGATGATATGTCATAAATTATAAGGTCATATTATAAAGAACCATAATGGTTCCTTTTATGTTGTACAAATATGACAATTTCAAATCATTCTAAAATTATATGTTCTGAAATAGTTTGATTAGATGCTAAAATATCATCCTCGTATGAGGGTGTAAGAGAATCCTAATTCCATAAAATCGGGAATGGAAAAGGGTTTATACCTTTATCATGTTATGATATTACAGAGTCATATATTAATCACATAAGGATTTATATTCCATTATATTCTGATCGAAAAGGTAATATTTTACATTTCACATATGTAAAATAGAGATATCAAAAAATACAACTTCTATTAGAACATGAGGGAATAATTTTCTAATCAAATAAATAAGTGTGGGGCATCCAATACTCTTAACCTATGGACTCATATGCCTCTAACTTAAGGTGGTTGGTTTCTTATGGTCATTATATAATAATGATGAAAACTGTTTGGAGATCTCTCCACTAATGTGGGATAAAAAGAGATAATAGTGTGATCCTTTACAAGGAATATTATATATTTTTTCCGAATAGTAATAAATATAAAACTATTTGGAAATGATAAATATTATGTCATGTGATAGGGTAAAAATATTATTTTTAATGTATTGTTGTAATTACTTTATATTATATAGATAGATGTCATATAGTTACAAATTATTGGTTAGAAATTTATAGAGGCTAGTTGTTATGGGACATATATTTTTTTGGCCCTATATGTTTTATTATACTAGATGATATAAATAAATATATATTTTTTAGGAACTAGGACTAATATATATATTCACAGAATTTAAGCATGAAAATAAGATAATTTAATCTCAAGGAATATAAGGAAACAATGATTGGAGTCTCCACTAAATAAATATGAGGAAAATAAGTGAAATATGTCATCTTAGGGAATATGAGGAAAATGAGATTATTTTCTCTAATAAATAAATATTAGTGAACCAAGAAGTTATATAAAAAAATTGTTAAAGGAAACCTATATGTGTATCTCAAATCAAATTATTTATCTATGTTGTAGACATAAACATCATCGATTATAAATCTATCATCAAAGGGGTTCCTTAAAAATCATTTTCCACATATCTAGACTATTGGATATTTTTAAAAATAGGATAATATATTCTACTGTCCTTTAAATGACTTAATTCATGAGAAAATTTCGCTTTCCATATAAGGATATGAGGTCAATAAATATTAACATTAATGAAGTGGGTTATCATTGGCCAAATATTATTTGGAATTTAACAATTGGATAGAGGAAAAAAAATTAGAATTTCTATTTTTTAATTTAATATAATATTGGATACTTTTTTTACTCGTTAGTGTTTGATAAATTCATGTGTTTTTAGGTTGTTTCTTCATTGATGAGTCAGGATACCATCCCTCTACATTTTTTAATGGAATCATTCATGGTGTATTTTATATGGGAAGATCTTTAAGGGTCATGTGTGTGAGGGGAATTTATCAAAATATCATAAAATTATCCCTTCCCTATAAATCAAGGATAATTAAAACAGATCAAATAAGATATTATATTGGATGAATTTTCTAAAAAACACATCACAAATAGTTTGATTTCTCAATCAGTCCAAATAAATATGGGAAAAATATTGATATGAAAATCATTTAAAATACCTTCACTCCTTTTATCAATGGTTTTAAAAGGTCTTATAGTAGTGTAATGTGATGAATTCCAAGAATAAGTGTTTAAATATACATATATGGTTGAGGTATAAATTCATTACATCTAAAAATTAAACACTTTTTCTAAAATTTAATGAAACACGGAATTCGTAATTATATGAAACAAAAAATTGACCCTTTGTAGAAGATGGTGATACACGATCTTGATGAATTTCCAATATGATTATCCAAATTAATTGATATCCAAAAATTATGTTCTGTGGGAAATAATTATTAGCAATCCATATATATAATAATATTTATATTAGTGAAAATCTAACATGAGAACATATGATAACAACTTCTGATCCCTAAATGACACCATTTATTGTCAATATACTTGGTTCGAAAATGATTACCCATAAGATGGTGAAAGATATTAATTTCACAAAATAATAAATTTAATATTAGATAAATTTTTTCTTAAATATAAAAACATCTATTTTAATTTTCATTCATGTAAAAATGATTCATAATAAAAAATTACAAAATCATTTGATCGGTAAGTCCATTATTTGTGAATGAGCTTCCAAATAGAAAATTGTGAACAAATTATTGAAATGTGTTATCTCATACATGGTGAAACCTTGATTAAAATATAATTAGGTATGAATAATTAAATTTTTATTTTATTTTTTGAAACATTTTCATCAGCAACAGATGAATGACATGGCTAACACCCAATGGTATGTTCCCACCACCACTTCGACAAAATATGAATTGTTTTATGAATTTTTACCCCATTGAAAGAGAGAAATATTGTGTAATATAGATATCACATTTATTTATTCTTGATAGATAGTGATATTTCATTCCCACACATTTAAATTCTAATCTATGTCAGCATTGTATCATGGATTTCATATAAAAGTGTGTGGAATTCAATTTTCGGTGACCAAAAAGTAAAAATATAATTTTCTGATTTTGTGACCTCATTCGATAGGAATGGTGATAGATCTACAATAAAACAATTACATCTTTAAGGATTTAAATATGTTAGGGGAGATTATATAGATATAATAAACAAAATATACAGATAGAGTTATATAAAAAACATTTAGAGGTTGAAAATGGTTGTATAGTGTAGTATGGGTGGATTGAGAACAATATTTATTTTTGTTCAGTGGGTGATGGGGTGCCTCAAAAATAAAGAATTTTTATAATGATTTAAATAAATTTAATTTTAAATAAAATAATTAAAATAGTAATACATTTGTTTTATTAATAAAAATTAACTACATATATCATCATATATAATTTTTGCATGAAAAATCATTATATTATTGTATTGGTTCCCTTCAAGGGAAGGGGTTAATATGTGGGATTATTTCTATGTGGCAAAACTATAAGGTACTCAAGTACATCTATAAAAATGTATTTAATAACATTAGAGGGATGTATGGTTTTTATGCAATTGATGTATCAATAGTTTATTTTTTTTAAAATCATAATAGGTTATATATTAGTTAATGAAAATGGATCATATTGTAATTTATGGAGGTAGAGTGAAAATTATTATGATAATATATATAAGGTTAATAACATGTTATTTATAATATTATTATTTTAATAATTAGTGTTATTATTGTTCTTCTTTTGGGTGGGGTAGGGAAATGTACGGCGAATGTCCCATGGTCCAGTCTAAGACATAT
Source organism: Viscum album (assembly GCA_963277665.1). Classification (NCBI taxonomy): domain Eukaryota; kingdom Viridiplantae; phylum Streptophyta; class Magnoliopsida; order Santalales; family Viscaceae; genus Viscum; species Viscum album. Next base: position 1,515,699,610 of record OY728135.1, read on the forward strand.
TGATATAAAATGTTTTCCAATATTATTATTAATATTATTATTACTATTATTGTCACATAATCATAAATTCCAAATATATTGTAACAAAATATTATATATGGTACATATTAATATTGTTCTGATAAAAAATTGACATTGAAAATTCATTTTAACTATATGATACATCATTCTAAATAGTTGCATGGACCCTAGTATAAAACAATATAACTTCACCTCAAAAATAATTAAAAATCATTACATTTTTTAGTAAATATTTTGGAAAATTATTCCCAATATTCTATACTTTTTATATATACCATGATGGTGGAAAAATGATGTAATTTATATTAACATAATGTGTGGCTTAGAAATTATGAAAATTAGCATGTGTATTTGAAATAAAATTCATAAAAACAAATATTTTCATATCACTACATGTGTTGTTTTCATGTTTATAAAATTATTATAACCTCATTTAATCAATTTTCATAATAAAAAAATTAAACATGAAATAAAAATTTTAGGAATATGTTTCTAAATTCAAATATGATAAATATATTGAAGACTATATTTCCAGCACAATCTCCCATAGAATAATATATAATTTCAATGATCAATGGTATTACATGAGAATAATTATTTCCACATAAATCGGGGTTTTTAATATATTTCCTATTATATTGAAATATTAACATTTTTTATTTATTATGGACTATGCTATGATTAATAGTCTGATAATTTATAATAATCATTTTCAAACCATAATCTCACTGATTACTTTATGAATATCACGATCATTACTATGATGATTATATTGATTATAAAAAATCATATTTATGATTATGGTAATGTGTATATGAATGGTATGATGATATTAATAGTTTACTTATTGGTTATATAATTTATGATAAGATATATTCTTATAAAAATAATTTTTATTCAATTATTTATATTTATTTTTTAGGATAAATATAATCTCTGAAGATATTTATATATAATAAACAATTTATAAATATTGGGAGTATAATTATATCTCTTTATGTGAATTTTTTATTTTAATTGTTTTAGGTGATATAGAATGTATTTTTTGAATGATGTTTTATAAGAAAACAAGTCGGTTAAGGTAACCCTAAAGTTTTTACTAATAAAATTTTTGTACTAATTCTATTTGTTAAAATAATTAATTGTTTCTATCTTTAATGCAAATGTGAGTACAATTATTGTCTAGGGTTGGTGAAAATGGGAAATACTAATCATAAATTTTATTATCATTATTTATTATAGTAAATTTACTTTTATGACATCATCATTTGTTTTGGTATTTATTCATTTAGTTTTTTCATTGTCTTTTTGGATTAAGAGTTTTAGATTTTAGAAGAAAATTAATGTATTCATGGTGAAGTGCATTATATTGATCATAGTTAAATAAAACATTTGAAGTCATCTATTATAGAATTTGAGGGGTGAAATATTGATTCATTGTCCTTGGTTAATATGGAATCATGTATTTTAGGTTGTGAGGAAACCATGGTGAGTGCATGGTCTACGGAACAGTTAATCCTAAGAATTTTGTTTAAATTAATATTTTTTATTTTCCATTTAATCATCTAATTATAATATTTTAAAAACTATTTGTTAACAGAACACAATATTAGATGATCTCATTGATTTTTGAGAGGAAGCATGGTGTTCTTATATAAATGAATGATTCTTTTTATTGCGACCTAAACATCTATAAATGAAATTTTCATTTTTGAATAAATTTAGACTATATTATGTAATGTAGTTATTAAAAATAAAATAAATAATATGGTTATTTTTTTACCAATTATTACATCTAGTTTATTGTATTTGCAAGACCATTTTTAATGTTAACCATTGATAATATAATAGTTGTATAGTGATTCAAAATATTATTATATATTAAAGGTTATGATAAAGTATAATTTAAACAGAAAGGAGTGATGGAATCAACCATTAGAATAATACAATAAAAATCCCATTTAGTAGAGATTATTAGGGATATGGAATCAATAATCATTTCTTATGACCAATGAGAATTAACTATTCAATAAATAATTCCTGGAAAAATTGTTTATAAAACAAATTCAAGAACATAAATATCAAAAATCAGATGATGTTTTTCATAACACCCAAGGAATTCTTCTATGGTTCACAACATACCCTTAAGGCTCGAGCCAATTAATAATTGATGATATATATAGACCATAGTTTAATGTGATTTTATATTTTCCTTATTAATAATATAATGATTATATTTATACTTTTTATTTATTACTGTAATAATGATAATATTATGTATGTGATAATAATTACATTTTTAAATAAAAAATCAAAATTATACTTTTTGGATATATATAGTTTCTATAAAGAAAATATTTTTATAATTTTAATAATTTTACAAATAAATAATAAATTAATAAAAAAATTATTACAATTATTTAAATACAAAAGATAATATAATTTAGTGAAGTTTAATGTAATGTGAATATGTGTCAGAAGTATATTAATATAATATATTCATGAAATTTATTTGAAATATTTATTTTTATATAAAAGTGTAATTTTTTATATTTTAAAAATTATTATTTTTAAATAATAATTATTTTTGATATTAGAATTTAGAAATAATAAATAGGTGGTTTTTTAAATAATATATTTTTCGGTAATAATTAAATACGATATAAACATACAGTTTATATTATGTAATCATAACTACCCAAATGTGACATATTCAATGACATAAATGGAATACAATACAAAATATATATATTCCTCATTTAAATTGATTTTTTATGTTATTTGATTCTTTTCATAACTAATTAATGAGTCCTCTACATCTTCTATTATATTTTGAGGTTTAGAAAACTCTATTTTATAAAAATGACTCCCTTCTACATAACAGATGATATTATTTTAATGATTAAGGTTCATAGACTTATAAAATATTGACAAAATATCATCTTAGTTAGAAATTAAGGAAAAATATTGTAACTTTTCCCAATTTTATTATTTCATCATAAAGAGTCCAGAATGTATGTTTAGAAATTTACTAACAATTACCCTCACATTTTTTTATAAAACTGACCAATAATCCCATTAAACATCAATAAAAACAATAATATATTGATGTTAATCAATATTTCTATCTCTATAGGCCACCAATGTTGTTTCTAATCTCTTAATAAGATCCTACCGATATTTTAAAATCACCTTCTCGTGGTTTGGGATCCTCTCCCCCTCTACATTATTAAAAAAATTGTTTATATTATGAAATTTTATTTCCAATTATTTTTATTTTGTTAGGTTTTTACATAAAATTGTTACAAAACTTATGATTTATAGGTAATGATATACCTCCATCAAAAATAATTAATTTCTTCTATGAATATTCATGTACAACTATTATGATACCAATATTATATTATAGTTTTCCCTGAAAAAGCCTTATTTTTTGAGTAACCATATCCATTTACACTCAAGGGAATTCTCTAAGATTTAATTATAATTCATTAATTTAGGAAATCCATTTAAATAATAAAATCTCTGTAATCATGGGAAAAGTTATTTTTAGATTAATTATTATTTATTGAGATCTATATACCACAAAAACACATTTACATAATACGAATTAAATAGGTGTTCTCATAATTACATATCCACCAATGCATTAGGAATTGTTTTCACCACATGGTATACCATGTATGGGGCATTAGAGGTTGTATAATTACCAATAAATCAGGATGTCTTAGTGGTTAGCTTTTAATTCTAATTATGATGTTAATTTTATTGTTTTTACCACATTCTTTTGTTGCCTTGATATTATAGTCCTATATCATGATTTGATACTCATTTTTAAGATTTTCACCCCTTTATTAAACCATTTCGTGCTGATTTATTCATATATATTAATATCATAAATCTATGTTTTAATATTCCCTTACATGGTTTTATTGAACAACCCATTCTAATGTACATCCCAAGATTATCCCATTAAATTTTAGAAGAGCGATGGAGTTTAATTATCATGTTACAATGTATTATATTTTTTTGTATACATGTTCTTGTAAATATGATATGTTCCTAACATCCCACATATAATTCACCATATTTTATTTTAGGAATATTGTGTGTGTATTTAGGTAATAAAAGATGAATTAAATTATACTAAAATTTGAGTTTTCATAGTTTTTATGAGATAAAAAATAGTTATTTTTTGGGATTATGAATTGAAAGACCTCTGCAAAATCCATAGTAATAAGATTTTACATTAGAAAAATTCTCTAAATTTAAGAAAATTATAGAGTTTTTGGCTTCTAAAAATCAAAACATTGTCTAGGAAAAACAATTGGATATGGCTCTGGTCTATTAACATAGGGGTAACAACCCCAGAAAGGGGGAATTTATCATGATTCAGTCATCAACTATGGCATGAAAAAGACTTATTGATTCAAACATAGTGTATATTCACTGTAATATCATATTATCTATAAGGGTAAACAATGGATTTTATTATGAATAACATAAATATAATTGCATGAGAAATTAAAAAAATCATTTTATGTTCATACCCTCCATGTCAAAGATCATATAAATGATTCATTGGATAAAGATCAGCAGTTCTTAAGACATGAACCCTAAAGGTGTAAAAGTCACAAACCATGAAATCAAAATATAGAAATAAGAAATGGAGTTATAGAAATAACATAAATAAATAAAATGTTTTCTGTTGTGGTTAACGTTCATGACAAAGTCTATCTTAGTTGAATGGATTCACTACCCAATCAATATTTCAATTCAAGGTTCACTCGGAATACCATATATGTAGTCAAGGATCACTCGAAAGACTATATTAGTAGTCATGTATTACTCGCAAAATCATATTAGTAGTCAATGTTCACTCATAATAACTTCCAAGAAGATAAAGTATTTTACTAAACCAAATTCACTCTAATTTCTTCAATTCCTTTCTCATGAAATATAAATCATTACCTAATACATTATAAAAGATATAATACTTCCATTAAATAATTAAAAAATACATATTCACACCACAAAAAACAAAAATTATTCCACGTAATCATAAAAACAAAGAAATAATATAGATAATATCCTTGATTCATAACCCCAATATTGAATCACTGAGATCTAATAATGTTAACCTTCCTATCAAATAGTTTTTCAATAACATTTAGAAACATTATAGAGGAAATTACGTTTTTCATTTAAAAAAAACTTATTAAAACATCATGAAAATTTAATATAATCAAATTTTAAAATAACATTGACCAATTATAATTGAATATTTTAAACAATTATGGGGTATGGTGGCAGAGAAATTCTATCCATATAGTACACATTAAATTAGTGATTCCATTCATATTATTGGTATATGTCAAAAGAGAAATTATCATAAAATGAAAATAAAATAAAATCAGTTTTTAAAAAGATTAAAAATGGATAAAAATAAATTTAAAAGTAAAAGTTGGAATTTTCGTAATTTTTTTATAAATCAATGATTGTGAATATTATATATTTCGGACTGAAGAGATAAATAATGTTATATTTTTGTAATTTTTTAACTATATTAATTGAAAAATATTGAAAATGGTGTAAATACATGAAGGTTTCATGTATGATAAGAGGAAAAGAAACATAACAAAAGTTTTTAATGGATTTATTATAATACTTGATTAATGAGAACATAATCTTAAATGATCATGATAAATAGTGAGACTATAGTTAAAAACATTTACCACTTTGGTAAAATTGAATCAAATTCCCCATGAAGTAATAATATTAAATAGAGCTTATAATATCATGAAAAGAGTTACATTCATGAAATATAATTTTAAATGGTATTTCATTACATCTCGTAAAATAATATTAGTTTACAACATAACATTTGTCTGAAAGAATGAAAATCGAGAATAATTTCCCTTGCTGATTCGGTAAATATTTAATAGAAAAACCCCCGAAAGAGAGATAATAAAATTTATATATAAATAAAAATAAATTTAATGATAATAATCATATAATATATTTATTTTTTAATATAAATCACACAATAAAAATAATTATTTTATATAGAATACATCTCACAGAAATAAAAAGCGAGTTGAGAAATTCCCTTACCTTAAGTTTTAACTTCATTCATATATGTTCAGACCACATATTTAATAAATAAATGTTTATTATTCATATATAAAAAAACAATTCAATTATTTAATACCATGTATTATTTAAATATGTCATTATAATACCCCCATTTACCAATCCCATATTAATGTTTTATTTTGGATAATTACCATTATTTTCATACATGTTTTGACATGTTATTGTTGGTCCTCTTGCATAGGTCATGATTTCACCATATCCGTGATGATACAGATTAAATAAATATAATATATAAATATTTATAATTTATTTATATATATATATTAGTCGTGATTTATAAAAGATAGAGTTTGAAAATAAAATATACCATTCATGGAGACGGCAGGTCATACATACACATGGAAGATGTTTTCATTTTTATATAAAATTTAACGTAAGAAAATTATATGATATATTATCATTATATAATTAATTTTTTGTCATATATATAAAATATGTTGATTATATTCATCCATAATACATTTCATTTAATGTGTATATGAATCACAGCACTTCGCAGGAAGATAATTTGTCGTACACACGAACAACATTATAGTATTCCCACAAAATAGAAAGCATAAACTTATTTGTGTAATAATAACTATAGAATAATAATAAAATCATAAAACTAATATATTTCATATATAATCTATAAATACATCACTATTTTCAACACATAAAAGTGGTAATAGATGAATAGACAACATTAGTTCTCAAGGTGGTTCTACTATACACACAAATGATGATCGTGTATCCCCTTTCATCGATGTGTTTGAAGTTATATATACTATACATAACAAAAAAATTATGTGTATTTATTAATTTATCTATCAATTTATAAAAATCTTAAATAAAAAAATTAAGGTGTTAATTGGAGAAATACATGAAAAATGATCATTGTTTAACGTTACTTCTTATTCAGATATCCATTTATGGTTTGCACCTAAAGATGCCAATAATTGGATTTCCCACCTAGATTATAATTATATTATTTTTAGGAAATTTTTTTAGATATTATTATAGGGTTTTTCTGAATGAAATCTGATTTTAGGTGTTAATAAAAGAGAAGAAGATCTATCCTATTATTATAGTCGGGGCATACCTTTTGATTTTTTTAAAATATTAATTAGAATTAAATTAAATATACATATTAATACATATAAAAGGAAATGTATTTGAATATAGTACTGTTAATGGTTTTCATATCATAAAAAATATAATTTATAAAATTATTTTTCTTATTTTAAACTGTATTATTTTGTTTAATCCTTAATTAACCAATTTAAATTTTAACAATGGTAACATGTTTTTGTTAAATAGGTGTAATTATAATATATAATTTCTAATTTATTAAATAAATGTTAAATTAATGATATATTAGAGAATACCTCATACGGTTTTTCATTATTGAATGTTTTTTATTATTTTTAAATTATTTAATAGAATCATATTTAAAAAATAATAATTTCTGTCGTTTTGACACTATTCATTATGTAGTCATTAAGAACATAAATAAAGAAATATAACTCCATACAACCCTTTTAGAAATCCTTATTATGTACTACAAAACAATATAATTCATAGATCACTTTAATTACTTCATATTATAATTATATAAATATTTCTAATATCATTGAAAAGAATTTTTAATTAATTAAATAATTTCTACATTGTGTTTTTGTAATTTATTATTATGATTAATTATTCTAAAAAAATTAACAATAAAATAAAATGATTTATATAAACCTATTATATATAATAATAATATTTATAGTATATCATATAATTTATTTTTCATTGTGTTAGAAAGATTATACATATATAAATTATGACTTTGACATTTTTTCATTGTATTTGATTTTAATAATATATATGTCAGTCTCATGGACACATTTCAATTAAATAATTCAATTTATTACCTTATGTGTTCTGAATTTAATAAAATTCATTGGATAAAAATAATGCAAGGGGTAGGGTTATTTTAATGTCATTATCACTTTATGATTATAAAAAATTACCCAATTAACCCATTATCAATGTAATAAAAACTACTAATGTTACTATTTATTTTTTCCTATAATATATACGTAATATTTAATTTTTCTTGATATTAACATTCTAAATATGGAATCTATTTTTAGAAATTGAAATCACATAACGTGAAAACATTAATTTAATATTATCTCATAGATAGGGTGTTTTTAATGTAAAAATGATCAAAATACTGAAATGTTTTATATCAAATTACAACATGAATAATATTACAGTGACTGTAAATTAATTAATAGATTTATTGTGTATCAAAATTTATGTTATGTCCAATTTCAAATGTAATTTCTTATAATAAATGTTTTGGATGAATATGCAGTTTTCAATTAAAACCCAATATATTTTATTATTCATCAAATGATGAATCATCTATTAAAAAACTAAAAATTCCCTGAAACATAATTATGATATTATTATTTTTTAAAATTATTATAATTTCAAATAAAACTTATTAAATTTTCAATATTTATTTTTAAACCAATTATTCCATTAAAAGGCTATAAAACATCATTTAAATAAAATATATTATGTATGCTAAAAATCGATCTTATGTTATTTTATAAATATAAAACATATTGGAAGAATTTAAATACATTTCATTGAATATATAACATATAAGTTTCATTAATATAATTATATACAAGTTATCAATTAAGTTTAATAAGATAAATTACATTTTTGGAAAAAATATTTTTTCATAAAAACACATCCTTTATTTTCAATTGGTTTCTATATTCATTTGTTATTATCTAATTATAGAATAATTTATATGATTAAAATTTTGACCCATATATTCGAAATTCAGTTAATTCTATTCATTCACAACATTACAGTGGCTTGGTGATAAATATCCTAATAAATAGTTTGTTTTTTTGGAAAACCTAGTCTAGTGTGTAACACAAGCTATCAAAGGAACTCATCGGTGTGTGTGACACAAGCTTAAATTAGTGTTTCTTATATCAATAGACAAAATAAATGTTTTCTATAGTGAAATATTTTTTTATAAATAAATGCTCACATTTCTTATAATACAGCATAATCCATAAATGAATTTTAATTCATTTGAAAAAAATAATACTTCCTAAAAACTAGAGGTCTTACACTATACCACTTTAAAATAAATTTTGCCCTCAAAATTCATCACTATAATATAAATAAAAAATCATTCCACTTCATATATATATATATATATATTAGAGTGACCATTCTTTGCTTCTTAGCTATAATTTTCTCTATAAAACATTAACTACGTGATTTTTTCACTTCTATAGAACATTATATCTATAATCCATAATTTATATTGGTATCCCTTAATTGAGAAATCATGATATAGAGGTATAAAATATGAGTTTATTACATGAGAAGGACAATTAATGTACCACTTTAAAAGATATTTATGTAACACATCACTAAATAGAAGGTGATTTGGTTGTAGTTCCAATCAATAATCTACCATCCTGATGTAATATAAATTTGAAAAATGAAATTACATCCTTTAAATTTGAAATTTCACATCAAAAATTAAAGGTGGTTGATTGGGAATTTTTATGTGGGAAAACCATGTAACAAAAAAGTGTTAAAAATACTATTAAAATATGGAATTTAAATAGAGAATATCACTTCATAACTTGGATTTGGATTTTCAGAACATCTGAAAAATGTGAAAATGTAGACATGGACGAAAACATAATCTATCATGTTGTGATGGAGTGTGAAAGAGAAAAATGACCTTATAATTTTATCCATTATATAATGATTAATATATGAGGTCATATAGTACCATTTGATTCATTGGAAATTGTTTTACATGGATAAAATTTTTGTTTCAAGACATTATTCTAAAAGTAGAATAATTTTCATAAAAATATATACCTTCTTGAGTATCTTCAATTTTGAAGCACATTCTAATATATAGGTCACTCCATGAAAATATTACACCTAATATCTTACTCTAATAAATCAAATTGAAATTTTAATACATCGATAGTTAGTGGATCATTAGATCCATAATGGGATAAAAATTTATCCCTTCTATATATAGTTATCATCATAACAAAATGGTAAACACATGTTATCCAAAGAGAATAACTCATTATATTTTAAAGTAATATGTTAATCTAAAAACCTTATACAATTTTAAACATAAAAAATACATAAATTTTTACCCTTTTAACCATCCAATAGATTATAATTCAAAACATTTTAAAAAGGTTACTAAATTTATAAAATGTAAATTTCATTAATCCCCAAAACAATATGATGTAGCTCTTTATTTCCACATATAAATCATGTGAAGAAAATCATAGTGTGTTATCACCCAAAATTTTAATAACATAAATACCATATTTAATACACAGATAACTACTTATATCTTATTTGAAATCCTCTATTATATGAAAACATTTTCCTTAGAAGCTTGGGATAATCCATGTAGTGATTGAATATGTGATTTAATTATTCTAGAATCTATGTAGATAATCACATGAAACTTAACAAATTGAAGTATAATTCTATTTTCACAGGTATTATTCATTCATGATTAAATATGAAATGCGCAAAAGTCTATAAGAAAAATAATTCACTAGTTATCATGGTTCACTTTATTCATTATGATAACATAAGTTGTCACTTTTTTATTTTACCTTGGAGATTTTTTGTGGCTTAACATCCTCATTAGTACTTGTAATTATTTCATTTTAGAAAAATTAAAACTCATGGAAATCGGATCATTGAATTGAAGTAGGTGTGCAATTTGGAGATTTCACTTTATTCACATTACTTCAGAATACATCACTTCCACATCAGGGATGTAACTATATGCATATGTGTTGTTAGTGTTGTAAATCATAAATTGAACATTTTCCCAAATAATACACGAACTACTGATGATTTCATGTGATCCAGTAACAATAAATCATTCTTAAATTTTTTATACTATTAAAAATATAATTTATACATTATTTCTATTTAAAATATTTATATTACAATTTAAAAAACAAAACAAATAATAAAAATATTCATTTTTTCAAGATAAAACCACATTATTTCAATCCAATCATTTTTTATTTTTTTTTATGAAATTACAATCTGAAATCAATTTCATAAAACCATTTTCACAATATATTTTAAATAATTTAAATAACACAATTTTCCATCAATTTATCAAACACACATCAATTCAGTATAATTGGGGTTCTCACCCAATTTCATGTGAAGTCAAATCAATATCCCAAATTTACTCGAATTAGGCTTTCAATAAACAAGATGAAAGTGAATTAATTAAAGTCAATAAATTGAATATAAGTCGAAAAATTGAATTCAAATATTGAAATTTGGGTTTATTTAAATCTTCTATCATAAAAGAACCATTATCATCAGGATCATAGGATCACGAATCACAACTACCTAGTCAAGAAACAATAAGGATGAACCTCATAAAAGAGAATTTGTGAATAAAAACTCGATTCAATATCTGAGATAATGAGTTTTATATATTCCAACAACCTAGATTACTATAAACCCTAGGTTAGAGAGAGAGAGGATATAGTAGGATAAAGAGAATAAATAGACTAATGATATTCGGAAGAGTGTGAACATCCTTCACCTAGGTTTGATTCACTTCTAAAGGGTGTAGAGGGACTATAATCACCTCTTAGAAGAATATAAAGATGAATAAAATTTATTAGGATCATAAAATCCCAACAAGAACATAATCCAAGGGTTTTTTATTTTAAAATTAATTTTAATAAAAAAAATTTATGTAGGAAAGATTTTCTGGGAAACACCACACAATAGAAAAAATTGGGTGAACTATTTATGCACACCGATTTTATGAGGATTACATTTTGAACTAAGTGTTCATGGGGTTTTTAAAATAGTGCACTAGAAATGTAAACTCCCACTAATTTATTTTACTTGGATTCCACATAGGAGGGCCCCAGTTTGGATAAACCATGCACCAACTATGTATAACATAGAAATATTCATATTTTTCTACAAAATAATTCGAAGAACCCTGAATTGAATCCCATTTTATAAAAAATAAAATGAGTTGTTTGGGTTTACCTAAAAAGAATAATAGGATGTTTCAAACTCCTCACCATGGAATCTTTTTGTCCTCATAAATACTATTAAGAATACTAATTGTCAAAAAGAAAAGGCAATTTCTCAGTCATTAGTGAATCCATTACCGACATCTCAAAAAATGAGAGCCTTGATTCCATATAATTTGAAACAAAATGTATTTTACTCCCATGATGTACCATAGTTTTATAATCAACTATCCTGACTAGATTATCCACTGCATATAAATTATTCTCAACATAATGATTACTCCATCTTAGAACTTTAGATGGACTAGAAAGACATGTTTGTTACTGAGGTATATAGAACATGTTATGTATCAACGGAAGCTGTGCTGGTAGTTATAAATGATAAAAACCATTCCCCATATACTCATAAAACTAAAATAAGTCCAAACAATTAAGAGAAAGCTTCCCTTGCCTCCCATTTCATTGAGCAACAATATGAGGTGAAATTTTCAACAATACCAAGTCACCAAAAGAAAATTGTAGTAGTCTACAATAATGATCATCATAATACTTGTACAATCTCATTGTCATAATCACTCTATGATAAATTAACTATACCATTGATGATGTCTCCTAAAATATGCTTGGTCCAACGAAATAACTTTCACTAATTTATTAACAACACAACATATATTTACAAAGACATCCATATAAGGACTCAAAATCAGCCATCCTGATCGTGGACTACTAAATTTTGTTATAGGAAACCTAAACCAGCCCCAAATGACCATCCCATGCCCCCACCAAATTCAAGAATGCATAATTGAATAATATCTTCAAAAATATATATATCACATTCATTATGTCTGTCTAATTATGGATGATATGTTTTACTCAATTGATCGTGAGATCACAGTCCCTCCTAATGGCCTCTTAAAAAATTTGATGTGAATTGTGGATTGTTTTCTAGGACTAAAAAATTAAACTCCATTAAAATGAACAATCTCATTCATTTGCATTCATTGAGTCTCCTCATCATTGGTTAAAACATGAATGGGTATAGTGTGAACCAATTTAGTTAGCCTATTAATCACAACCCATATCACATTCTTCCCTCTATGGTATGAAAAAACTATACCAAAATGTCCAAATAGATCATGAAATACTTCCAAGTTAGTATTTATTATGGTTGATGAAAACAAGAATGTTATTGTTTCCCAACATTGACATGTTGTCATGTATAATAATGAGATACAAAAACACTAATTTCCTTTATCATACCTAGCCACTAGAACCATTATTTCATGTCGTAGAACATATTTGTGGTCATTAGAAGCAATGAATAATAGGAATTATAGATACCCCTACATTATCCTTCTTAAATGATATAAAAATGATAATGTTAAAATATAATTTTATTTCTGGAGAAAACATAGATAGAAACAGCCACCCAAACATAAAGAGAGACTATAATTCCACCGAACTCATCCCTAAGATGATTCTCCTAAAGGAGAAACTCGAGAAGAATGGATATAAACTAAAAACTGGATAAGGATACATCATCCCTAGATTCCTAGACTATAATACGAATTTTAAAAAAACAATCAAGTTCCACTATTATTAAGATTCTATAATGGCCTATGTTGTCATTTTCATTCTCAATTCATTTATGATGACATTCCCATTCCATTGGCTATATGTGATGTCAACGATGAAAGATATCAGGTTTTTCACACAGTGCCTCTTTCCATGAATTTATTCATTTTTAGATAATATATAACTCATGTTCTTATTATTAGAATACATTTAATTCATTTCTCAAAAAATTTAATGTCTCCATCTCTTATGTATGTGATTACAACTACATGTTCAATATATTGGGTCAGATAATTCCTCTCATATGGCCTACGATGATGAGGTCCATATTCAATTAAATCATTGACCATAATAAAAACCTAACCCAAACCTAAACATGATGTAGCACATAAGACCAATTATCCCTTTTCGACCTCTAAAGGAGTCAACAGTATCAAAATAGTCAGAATACAGTTCATGTCAACAAAGGAAATATAAAATTTATCATCCCATGAGAATTTTACCCATTCTATTTTAGAAAAATCATCATAAAATCTTGCTACGATATATCCTTTACAAACTAGTGATAATATCATGTAAAACCCAAACATATCAAAATCTAGAAAACATTTTATGTTTTCTACCATTTCATATTAGACTTCACCTTCTTAGGATCAAATGATATACAATGTTTTAACACCACATGTCCCAATAATATCACTTCCTGAATCAATAAATCATATTTTAATATATTGTAACAAGCTCAATGATTTTTCAAATATTTCAGAACTTTTTTCAGATAACATAAATGATCCTCCATGGATGTAGAGTAAATAAGGATGTCATCCAAAAATTCAACCATGAAATTATCATGGTGCCCAAATGAAAATCCAAATCATTTTTCCCATAAATAATGTAGGAGAAATGGTGAGACCCAAAAGCATAGAATGATTCTCCAAATGGACATAACATCATTAGAGGTAGGTTTTAAGAAATTTAGATTATATTTTTCTAAACTGAAGTTAAAGAGACCAAATATCAGTCTATGAGAACCATTTAACCATATTCATTTTACCAAGAAGATCATCATTTCATGGGATCAATTTTTTTATTTACTATGAATATATTGAGTAATCAGAAATAAATACAACAGTGAATTGAACCTTTAACATTCTTATCAAAGAGAACTAGCACTTCCCAAGGTGATACACTCATGTGTATAAAGACATTATCAATAAAATCATCCAACTGTATCTTCAACTCCATAATTTTAGCATGATCCATATGGTAAGATGGAATAGATATGATGTGAGTATCTGGTATAAAGTCAATATAGAATTCTACCTTCCTTATCAGTGGAAGACCATATAAGACAAAATCTAACAATTCGGGAAACTCGAGGATAACAAGAGGGATATAAATTCTCATATATTACTACCTCGTATAAAAAAAACTCTACTATTACCCTTCCCAAATCATGATAAGGGGGTCCCACTCTACTTGATCTCATTTGATATTCTCTTTTAAAGTGATGGAATAACCTATTAGGTATAGTAAAAGATACTTTTTAAAGATAACAATCAATCTAGTCTTTAATGGAAATGAGCAAGCCTAATATGAATATGATGTCAAGAGGTTTTATGTTGATAACCAAAAAACAAGATAAAATTTTTATATCTGAAAACAAGAAAAAAACAAGTTAGACTACAAAGGCCCTACTCTCTCTTTATTCGAAGGGGTGTGGTAATCTCTGTCGCATATGATAAAAGATCCATATAAACAATTTGTATAACAAAAATACTTATTGAAATAAAAAATGAGATTCACTAGTATTTATTAATATCATCAATACTAACAAATCAATAGTGACTCTATCTCACACACACACTAAACCCATATCTTCTTCCTCTGAACACTCTTCCACAACATATAGAAGAATCATTCTATATTCTTATGGATAGGACACCTTTTTATGTGAATCATATGATTTTAATGTACTTTTATTATGTAATGATAATATAATTACACTATGTAGAATTGAAAATACATGTATGGAGTTTATTGGGTGACTTAAGAGTCTGTAGGATCAACATGTCTTTGTTGCCTCAGTGAAAACCCGCATATAATTTCCAGGATTTCCACACTTTTAGAAAATCATAAGTTCTCTTCCAAGAACTGAAGGAGGTATAGAAGAACGCTACTATCAATAAAAACTATGGGAATTATAAAAATAACTATTTTAATTTAAGGAAGTTTCATAAATAAAAAAGGGATTAAAAGGATGTCTTGTCAAAGCTATCTTTCTTGCCCAATCGATTTCGACAATCAGTGATCTGTCAAGAACTTCAGTATAAGAGGAAATCATTAGCATAAAAAATAGATAATAATTATCATATACAAATCCCTTACAAATCAATAAATTCCTAATATTCTTATTATATTATATATCATGTTCTAGATACATTATCATAAAGAAATAGGTTTTATACTCATTTATGATATTTGCATCCTTCTAGCATCTAAAAAACACAATAGATTTGGCTAACACCATAAAATACTGATAGAATTGGTTAGTTAAATTATCATTGATTTCTTCCCACTATAATTACTTATGATTCATCACCATCACAACCATGATCCAGCAACTTCAACTAGGTCACTCCACTAAAAACCCTGAGGGCATTATGCTAATTTTATTATGTGCCTCCCAGAAATCAATTAAATTGTAAATCCTACTTAACCATTCCTCATTCACTTGAAGATCATCTTATCCATTGAATGTTAGTATCTTCTTGTAAAGGGACTCCTTAGATTAGTTTCAAAAAAATTCACTCTGAGGTTCCACAATTTTAGCTAGTACAAAAACATATAGTGGATCCCATCATAGTGCTTTGATAATACACACGATCACCTCAATCAAACTCAGTTCCCTGTGAGGATTTGTTTACTGTGTTTCATTTGAGTATTCCTCTTATATTTGATTCAGACTTCTTCTCAAAGGAATGATGATACACAACATCATCATGAAACATTGAAGACATCATAGTAACATTCAAATGGAGAATCATAAGAAATTAAAACTTACATAAAGACCCCATGATTAGGATTTCATCATTTAAAAATCAAAATCATAAAATTAATATAACTTACCAAATATGAATTTCTCAAACCACCTGTGGTGATATAGGGGTCATTTGTAGTAAAATCAATTTAGGAAATCAATTTCCACTTCCTCCAAATTCATGAAAAGACTAGTCAAGTGCATAGTAACATCAAGGGAAGACGAAATACATGCAAATATGATACCTATTTTTCACAAACTATTCTAGATTCCATCTAACCTTTATAAATGATCTGTTACTAACATAACTTGAATGGAATCCTCGATCCCCATGGGTTAGTGACTACCACATGTCATCAAACAATATTAATTTTTGAAAAAGTTACCACAAACAAAATCGACTCAATAAAAACATGTTAGTATTTATAAAATAAAATCTCTTTAGAGATAACTATACTATAAGTACAAGTGATAAAAAATACCAATGTAAAAACACAAACTAATTGAAAAACATGATAACACCAAATGTCTCAGTAGACACAACTCTCCAATAATAAGTATCAACAACTAGAACCACATATTATTGGTTAATTTCCCATTATAAAATCTAATTGTAGATAATCTGAAATCACACGAAGTTTATTTTCCCATTACAAAATCTAGAAAGAGATAATCTAAAATCACAGGAAGTTCAATATAGGGTGTCTGCTAAAATCCTAGCATGGTATCTCAAAGGATTCCATGATAATTTTACACATTTAATTTACTAGTTAAGGAGTTAAAATTTATATAAATTAGAACATAATTCAGGTGAATATTTAAAACCAAACATCCATTATATTTTAAAGTATGTTGACACCATAAATAGAGTGATTAATAATCTTTTATATAAAATAGTTTATATCATTTCACAAGCCATGATTAAAACAGTTTACAACAACAAAAAATATTTCAAATACAAACAAATATAAACATGATCATCTTCAAAAAGGCATAATAGATCTAAGATATTGTACTCCCACAAATTTTTATAGTTATCATGATAATATGTGTTCACACTTCCCTCATACATTGGTCAAAGAAGACCCATCACCATCCTATCATGGATGTTACTTGTTGTCGATGTATTATTTGTGTTATAAATCATCAACAGAGTGTTGTTCAGAATAACTCACTAACTACCATGGGTTTCAGGTTATCTAATAAAATTACATGATGATTAATTTATTTTAAAAATATAAATAAAATTAAACCAGTCTTTCAATTTCAAATATTCTTATTTTATTTTAAAAAACAAAATAGAGTTTTAATAGAAATATGGATTATTTTAATAATAAACCACTGGGATTCTATAAAAAAACATTTCAAATACCAATTATAAACTACTGTCATCATAAAATTTCACAATATTCCATCAATTTTAGAAACACACTTTAATTTAATTTAATTTGGGGTTTTCCAAAATTTAATGAAAAATAATATTCAAATCCAATATTCAATAGCATTGGGTTTTAAATAAAACAATTGAAAATGATTTAATGAAAATAATGAAATTTATTTAAAATAAAATATTTGAATTTTTGTTAATTAATTTAGATTTAATCACATTGTCCATCATAGGCGGAACCAGCACCCTTGGGATCATAGGATCACACCACACAAATCCCTAGTCAGGAAACTCCAATAAAGGTTATTTCCAACCAATAATAAAGAATCTATATTATATTAAAGATCTTAAACACCATGTGTTAGATCCTCTAAAAATATAGTGATCCATAAATACCATTTTAGAAGGGAGAATAGAGTAGTAGAATTATATTTAGAAGAAAAAACATACCCAAAAGAGGTCGAACATCACTCTCCAAGCACAGATTTTATTTTGAAGCGGTGTAGAGGGACCAAAATATCTTCTTGGAAGCCTCCAAGAAAGAAGAAACAATATTATGGTATTCTATGACTATCAGACAGTTATCCAAGGGTTCGAATATTTTAAAATTATTTTTAGGATTAAAAATTTCACATATGCATAGTAAGCAGGTCAGGGAT
The DNA here is from genome assembly GCA_963277665.1 of Viscum album. Taxonomy (NCBI): domain Eukaryota; kingdom Viridiplantae; phylum Streptophyta; class Magnoliopsida; order Santalales; family Viscaceae; genus Viscum; species Viscum album. The sequence continues at coordinate 1,515,718,528 of OY728135.1, forward strand.
GCACGAGTAGACCTTCCATACACCCTAGTCATCTTCCCCTTTTTTAAAGGTTCATAGATTCTATTATATTGGAAAAATAATTGTTAAATTGTATGCTAGTAGCACAATCCTCAACTATTAGGGTTTACAATGATTCTGATGAGAGGATACCACATTTGGGGAAATTATGCACTAAATGTGCACATACGAAAAAGATACAAAACATCTGAAAATCGTGCCTATTGAATCATTAAATGAATACCCAACAATGAATATTAAATTATGGGGTTTTGGAATATTTAAAACAAAAATAGGATTTTTCAACTACAAAGAACAAATTAGTAATCAAGGATTGCTTCCAAGACAATCTTAGTAGTGAATGTACTTTACTAAACCAAGTTCACTGTAACAGCCCGAGATTTTATAATTTTTTTTATTTCACTAATGTCTTGTGTTTTACGCTACACCAAAAGGAGCTTGCACAACACACATACTTGACTTGCCTTGCATTACACGCAATCGCAACCTTCCTCGATAGCGTGTGTGGTACGTAATACTGAGTTTCACGAAACAATGATATGCTATTAAAATATTATTAAAACTAGCCGTTATGAATAGTAATAACCACTTTTTAAATTTTAGAAATTTTAAAATGGACTTCATTTTTGGATTCGGAGTATCAAATTTAGCCTAAGGTAAAATTTTGGTACATTTCGGATAACTTTCATATTCTGATGAATAGTGAAAATTACTAAATTATAATTAAAAAAACAACTTTTTTAATTGAAATAATTAATAGTGATAAATTATTAATTGGAGTAGTTTTAAAGTATATTTAGAATATATTTTTACAATTTAATACAATGTTGGTCATTGGATGTAATTTCACATTTAAACTAGACATAAACAAGTGTCAATCTTTTGATAGATATTGTTTCTTAAAAACACGCTATTTGTTTTAACAGCGGGATTTAATTATAAAATTAATTAATGCAACTTTTATGTAATGAATTTGGTAAAATAGACTTCATTTTTGAATTCGGAATATGAAATATAGCTTGGGATGAAATTTTGGCACTGTTCTGAAAAACATCAATTTTTGATGAATAGTGAAACTACTAAGTGGTAGTTAAAAAACTGAATTTTTTATAAAACTTAATTTTACCGCTTCTGTGAATGGAATTTCAAAAATCCGAGAGACACGGTTGATGTCAGTAAGTAAAATGTGGTTCAATGAGATGAAAATAATTTTTGGTGAATAGTAACTTTTTACTTTTTTTACCGCGGTTAATAGTAAATAGGGTAACTAAGGGTAAATATGATATTAATATTACCCTAACACATGTCCTAATTCTATTGGACAAGTGTAATTCGACCAAAAACAAACTTAGGAATAAAATATGACCATTTAGGCCCACCTGGATTAGATTAGGACATTTATTATTAATTTATTTAAAGAAGGGTTAAAATAGTTAAAATCAAAGTTTAATAAGTAAATCATTTTTAATATGGGGTTATACATAAGATAAATTCGATTGTAAATATTAATTAGAAAGCTAAAAAGATTTACTACATGATGGTATTTTATTTGTAATTGTTAGACATCAAATAATTTAATTTATTTATGACACAATGATGATGCAGTAATTATCTTATTAATGCAATATTGACATAATTGATGTTATAAACACCAAAATAAATATAATTTGAGGCTTTTTATGAATTCCACTAATTTTCTAGGTTACTATGATATATTAGAGTTGATTTAATCAACGTGGTTCGAAAATATAATTCTGTTATGACTTTCACAAAAATCATATATCAAATAGTTTCAAAATTGACACAAAATAGTTTTTAAATCAAATATTATATTATTAATTGTTATTTTATTCCTAAAAATCTAAGGTTCGGCCAAATGACTTAGATAAGGATATATGTTTTAATAATAAACAATTTGGGGTTCGTTTGGCATGTTATAGTAAGTGTATTAACCATATAGTGAAAGAAAACAAAAAGACACGGTAAAAGTTAAATTATTTAACATAGAGTTAAATCTAATTGATAAGGTTAAAATAATTACCTAAACTTGTCTAAATCCTATTGGTTGATAGGATTTCGACCCATACCCACTTTATCTTCGAAATAAGACCCTTTGGAACCATTATAAACCGATTTTGACTTTAACATAAAATAATATTTTGAGGTATTCCTAAGGTGCCCCTCTCCTCCCTTATAAAAGGACACCCCCTCCCCCTCCTCCTCACACCAATTTGAGCACTCAAGCTCGGCCAACCCCTGCCAAAATCTCTTCTCCACTTCCCTAGAAACATCCTAGAGGTTCTGGTCTTCCTCAAAGACCAATTTTAGTGTCCTAAGAGGAGGTCTCAAAGAGGCACTTCAAAGAAGAGGTAATTACCGTTACCAATTATTTCATCTTTATTTCTTCTTCCACTTCTTCTTCTTAGGTTTTTTCATTATTAAGTAATAACATCAGTATCACTCATATACTGATATGTTATTATAAGTATGAAACAACCCTATTTCACCATCTATCCATCCTATGGAAAAAGAAATCACCGCGCGTGCGTACGTACGGAATACCGTCTCCACGCCGTGGTGTAATCTATTTTCTACCACCACCTTACATGGATGGGTATAATGGTGTAAAGAATAACTATACATAGTTATTACAACATCATATTGATTCTGATATATTTTATGATCCACTCCAATTCAATTCAATATTTATAGAAATGATATCATCGCTCGTGCGTACGTACGGACTACCGTCTCCACGACGCGATGAGATTCATTCTCCATGTTAACCATTTAAGAATGATTATAATATATATATAAGAAATAATAATGAAATATATGACATTATAAAGCTACTGGATTTATGTATATATATACATATGTATGTCATCTACTTACTTCCATTTCAAGACAATAAGGAAAGGAAAACAGCGTTCATGCGTACGTACGGACTACCGTCTCCATGAACGGTGTTTTTCATTTTATTTATATACCTATTATATATATATATATACTGAATATATATGATATATAAATCATATTTTATATTCTGGAAGTGAGTAAATCATGATATAAGTAATAATGATGTCAAGAACAACAAGTCAAAACACCTACGATAAATGAAACGATTTTACCCAAAACGCTTCTTTAACATGGAATTTACAAAAGAACGGGTAATATAATGTCATAAGTGAACCATATATGATATCATAACAATGAATATGATTCTGTAATAAGTCAATAACATGATTTAAATCATTATACAGGAGGTTCGGACACTTACAAAGCAAGTCGGACCTAAGGTAAGGGAAATATCACAATCTCATTTTTATCCGAGATTGTTTATTCGTAAGTATTTACTGGGGTGTATTTTATCATCCACATCCATGTTTACTCAATATGTAATATTATTTCCATCCACCTAAAATTGTTTAAATCCATTTTTACCCTTCGGTGAGTTTTTATTAATACGTATGAAAGGAATCTTTTGTCGTTTTTCGTACGAGGTACTTTTTGACTTTTCCGACAAAAGTACGAAGAATGTTTTTTTAACTTATACGACACGAACGGATTTCTAATGTTTTATAAAGCCTTATTTTCATGAACCTTCCTCTAAAAGATTTCATGACTATTTTCAATAAAATCTCTTTCTTTTAAAATTGCATGTTGTTTTGTGAAAAGAAATTGATTTTGAAGAAGAAAGGATATTTTCCTCAAGAATTCAATTCAAGTGTTTTATCAAAATTATTTTCCATCTAAGATAATAAAGGGTTCTGTTTCTATCCATATTTTTAAATTGATTTGTTCATGTTGTGATGGAATTATTTTTATGAATTCCTTTGTCTTATATGAATTGTTTTATGATGTCATGATGTTTCAAGAATCCCATTTTTGTTACATGTGTTATGCGATGATGTATGTTTTATGATTATGTGGCACACATAAGAAAGGATCATTATAAGATGGGTGGGACCTATATCTCCCTCCAATGCATTGGGTAAAGATTTTATATCTCATGAGATAGACAGGGTTGGAACGGTAGGTTATACCGGTTCAGTGAAACAGGACTGAAACGAGGGTTACTCGATTCAGAAAGGGACTTTGTCCACTAAGATAGTCTTGGAAATGAGTCTTGACTAACAAGAAATGATTTTCCATGATTATGTGTGCATTCCACAATGTTTCAAGTTTTATGTTATGATTATGGGGATCTCATTTTCACTTCTATGATTTATCCCATGTTATGATATTATGAGCTCTTTTGCAGGTTAAGATTTCCAAAAGCTATGTTCTTATGTATATGATGTGATTGATATTTCTTTTGTTTACCCTTACTGAGCATTTGAGCTCACCCTTTTATGTTTTCTTTTCCCCAGGATATAAAGAAAGGTTTTTAGGTAAAAAAAAGGGAAGATCTTTATGGGAGATATTGAAGATCTTTCACCACAATTAGAAGATTACGTTCCGAGTTTCCAAAGACACTAAACTATTACGATCTTTGTGTGTGTGTTTTTTTTATGTACTAATTATTCCACAAAAGTAATGTAATGTCCATGTACGTCAAGATACGGGTCTCTACAGTTGGTATCAGAGCAAAGGTTTAGTCAACCTTTGGAAACTAGGATGCGAAAGCGTTAGTGAGATCCCTAGAGATATTTCAAAGGAATGTCTAGGGATGTCCCTAAGGATAAGTATACGTATAGGATATAGTACTAGAACTATGGTAACGATCTTAGAATTTAACCTAAGATGTTAGATATTGAAGTTATTCTCCCTTTATTATGATTTTTGCCTCTCACACTATTCTTTTTGGGTTTTAGAAAATGGCTGGAAACAAGATGATTCACGATAATGGAGGATATGATGGACAATGGTATGATATTCTTTATGAGCAACCGAATGAAATGGGATTTTAAAGTCCAAACATCATTATTATGCCGAATCAGCAATCTCATAATATGATCAATAAAGTAAAATTTGGTAAGTTTCCTGACTCGGCTAATAAGAGAAAGATGGAGTTTCATGATGACCATAGAGGAAAGAAAGTTCAATTTCCCCTATGTAAATCATGTGGGAAGAGGCATCAAGGAGAATGTTTCAAGGGAACTGGAAGATGCTTTGGGTGTGGAAAAGAAGGACACAAAGCAAGTAAGTGCAAAGGAAAAGGTTTAGTTAACACCATGGATGAGGATAATGGTATTGCTACGACATCAAAAATGGTTAAGTGTTTTAAAAGTGGAATGTATGAGCATTATGCAAACCAATGCCCTAAGGGAAAGACTCATGAAGAGAATCAGTATGGTCGTATGGGTAGTATTTATGTGGATGATGATGAAGAGACTACAAATGATATGTGATGTGAAAGAATTGTTGAAGCTCGGTTAATGGTTTAAGAATGTAGTGAAATGATTACATGTTTATCATGTGTAATGTTGTATAAGAAATCTCATGGTACTATGGAATAAAGAGACATCTAAGGATTGTTACATTATTGTCTTTTCTTGAGTTTTAAAAGTGTTTTATTAATGTTACCAATATCCAAGAAAGGTTATTCAGATATTTTTAGAATGCAGATGATATGGGCATAATGAAGGGATAAGGAGAAAATTAAATGTTTAACAGTATTCATGATCTCATGATTGATATAAGGACTAAGTGATATCATGATTTGAGTATATAGAATTTTGAGGATTTTGGTATGTGGAAAGTGTTAACTTTTAACTGAATTCATGTTTTCACTAAGGTATTCAAGAGAATACACGATTAAGGACTTTGAATGTTTGGAATGTGACCAACAAGACATATCTTATGATATGTGGGGATCAACGACAGTATTAAATCTCTGGTAATCGTTGTCACTATATTATGAGAGTGGACTGCAGTATTATGTATAAGCCTAAAGATTAGACTGGATTATGTTGGACATAAGTTAGTATTGTTTAAGGATAAAAGATTTTCGATATTATTGATGGGATGTTATAGTAACGTAGTTTTAGAAAAAGGACAACCTGCAGGACGGGCGATAGCCCATCGCTTCGTACAAGGCTGTAGGAATCGAACCCACAACCGAAGTGCGACTGGCCTTTATCGCCTACCACTGGCCTACAAGAAGTCCCTGTTTAGTAGAAACTAGTTTTATTATATTAAGCAGTATGATATATGAAGTATAAGCCCATTTTAGGAACCATATATGATTAATCCCACTATAGATCGACTTATGTATATAAATTTTGCTAACCTTTTGAGACAGATGGAATGACCCGTCATTCTATCACATGATCTGCTAACACTTCATGAATAAAAAATTCAACTTCATTTATTTAAGAGATGAAGTGGAAATTGTTCTAGGCACGGACAATAGTGAGATTGTACCAAAATAAAGAAAGTATTTATTCCAATTCAAATTTTCAACTTTAGGGAAATGATCTTGAAAACCAAAAATGTTGTCCTAGTGATCTTATACCTGATGAATCGGATGGTACCTTAGATCGTCACAAATTTATGGATTTGTGATTATTGGCTTTTCCATAGCCATGTTCTCTACCACTCTTCATCAGAACATGATGGTTAGATTTCTCTTCCATATCCATATTTTCACCTATGTGGAAACCCAATGATTAGTTTATTTGGGTAACCGTTACGTTTCATACTTTTGTTTTTAAAGATTGGTTTTGATATTCCTTTTTACGATGTGGGTTTCTATTAAAGAAACTTTCAAATAGTAAACCATTTATAACCCCGACGAATTTCAAGGGCGAAATTCATTTTAAGGGGGGTAGAATGTAACAGCCCGAGATTTTATAAAAAATATTCTTTTTTATTTCACTAATGTCTTGTGTTGTACGCTACACCAAAAGGAGATTTCACAACACGCATCCTTGACTTGCCTTGCATTACACGCAATCGCAACCTTCCTCGATAGCGTGTGTGGTACGTAATACTGAGTTTCACGAAACAATGATATGCTATTAAAATATTATTAAAACTAGCCGTTATGAATAGTAATAACCACTTTTTAAATTTTAGAAATTTTAAAATGGACTTCATTTTTGGATTCGGAGTATCGAATTTAGCCTAAGGTAAAATTTTGGTACATTTCGGATAACATTCATATTCTGATGAATAGTGAAAATTACTAAATTATAATTAAAAAAACAACTTTTTTAATCGAAATAATTAATAGTGATAAATTATTAATTGGAGTAGTTTTAAAGTATATTTAGAATATATTTTCACAATTTAATACAATGTTGGTCATTGGATGTAATTTCACATTTAAACTAGACATAAACAAGTGTCAATCTTTTGATAGATATTGTTTCTTAAAAACACGCTATTTGTTTTAACAGCGGGATTTAATTATAAAATTAATTAATGCAACTTTTATGTAATGAATTTGGTAAAATAGACTTCATTTTTGAATTCGGAATATGAAATATAGCTTGGGATGAAATTTTGGCGCTGTTCTGAAAAACATCAATTTTTGATGAATAGTGAAACTACTAAGTGGTAGTTAAAAAACTGAATTTTTCATAAAACATAATTTTACCGCTTCTGTGAATGGAATTTCAAAAATCCGAGAGACACGGTTAATGTCAGTAAGTAAAATGTGGTTCAATGAGATGAAAATAATTTTTGGTGAATAGTAACTTTTTACTTTTTTTACCGCGGTTAATAGTAAATAGGGTAACTAAGGGTAAATATGATATTAATATTACCCTAACACATGTCCTAATTCTATTGGAAAAGTGTAATTCGACCAAAAACAAACTTAGGAATAAAATATGACCATTTAGGCCCACCTGGATTAGATTAGGACATTTATTATTAATTTATTTAAAGAAGGGTTAAAATAGTTAAAATCAAAGTTTAATAAGTAAATCATTTTTAATATGGGTTTATACATAAGATAAATTCGATTGTAAATATTCATTAGAAAGCTAAAAAGATTTCCTACATGATGGTATTTTATTTGTAATTTTTAGACATCAAATAATTTAATTTATTTATGACACAGTGATGATGCAGTAATTATCTTATTAATGAAATATTGACATAATTGATGTTATAAACACCAAAAAAAATATAATTTGAGACTTTTTATGAATTACACTAATTTTCTAGGTTACTATGATATATTAGTGTTGATTTAATCAACTTGGTTCGAACATATAATTCTGTTATGACTTTCACAAAAATCATATATCAAATAGTGTCAAAATTGACACAAAATAGTTTTTAAATCAAATATTATATTATTAATTGATATTTTATTCGTAAAAATCTAAGGTTCGGCCAAATGACTTAGATAAAAATATATAGTTTAATAATAAACAATTTGGGGTTCGTTTGGCATGTTATAGTAAGTGTATTAACCATATAGTGAAAGAAAACAAAAACACATGGTAAAGGTTAAATTATTTAACTTAGAGTTAAATCTAATTGATAAGGTTAAAATAATAACCTAAACTTGTCTAAATCCTATTGGTTGATAGTATTTCGACCCATCCCCACTTTATCTTCGAAATAAGACCCTTTGGAACCATTATAAACCGATTTTGACTTTAAAATAAAATAATATTTTGAGGTATTCCTAAGGTGCCCCTCTCCTCCATTATAAAAGGACACCTCCTCCCCCTCCTCCTCACACCAATTTGAGCACTCAAGCTCGGCCAACTCCTGCCAAAATCTCTTCTCCACTTCCCTAGAAACATCCTATAGGTTCTGGTCTTCCTCAAAGACCAATTTTAGTGCCCTAAGAGGAGGTCTCAAAGAGGCACTTCAAAGAAGAGGTAATTACCGTTACCAATTCTTTCATCTTTATTTCTTCTTCCACTTCTTCTTCTTAGGTTGTTTCATTATGAAGTAATAACTTCAGTATCACTCATATACTGATATGTTATTATAATTATGAAACAACCCTATTTCACCATCTATCCATCCTATGGAAAAAGAAATCACCGCGCGTGCGTACGTACGGAATATCGTCTCCACGCCGTGGTGTAATTTATTTTCCACCACCACCTTACATGGATGGGTATAATGGTGTAAAGAATAACTATACATAGTTATTACAACATCATATTGATTATGATATAGTGTATGATCCACTCCAATTCAATTCAATATTTATAGAAATGATATCATCGCTCGTGCGTACGTACGGACTACCGTCTCCACGACGCGATGAGATTCATTCTCCATGTTAACCATTTAAGAATGATTATAATGTATATATAAGAAATAATAATGAAATATATGACATTATAAAGCTACTGGATTTATGTATATATATACATATGTATGTCATCTACTTACTTCCATTTCAAGACAATAAGGAAAGGAAAACAGCGTTCATGCGTATGCACGGACTACCGTCTCCAGGAACGGTGTTTTTCATTTTATTTATCTACCTATTATATATATATATAGTGAATATATATGATATATAAATCATATTTTATATTCTGGAAGTGAGTAAATCATGATATAAGTAATAATGATGTCAAGAACAACAAGTCAAAACACCTACGATAAATGAAACGTTTTTACCCAAAACGCTTCTTTAACATGGAATTTACAAAAGAACGGGTAATATAATGTCATAAGTGAACCATATATGATATCAAAACAATTAATATGATTCTGTAATAAGTCAATAACATGATTTAAATCATTATACAGGAGGTTCGGACACTTACAAAGCAAGTCGGACCTAAGGTAAGTGAAATATCACAATCTCATTTTTATCCGAGATTGTTTATTCGTAAGTATTTACTGGGGTGTATTTTATCATCCACATCCATGTTTACTCAATATGTAATATTATTTCCATCCACCTAAAATTGTTTAAATCCATTTTTACCCTTCGGTGAGTTTTTAGTAATACGTATTAAAGGAATCTTTTGTCGTTTTTCGTACGAGGTACTTTTTGACTTTTCTGACAAAAGTACGAAGAATGTTTTTTTTAACTTATACGGCACGAACGGATTTATACTGTTTTATAAAGGCTTATTTTCATGAAGATTCCTCTAAAAGATTTCATGTCTATTTTCAATAAAATCTCTTTCTTTTAAAATTGCATGATGTTTTGTGAAAAGAAATTGATTTTGAAGAAGAAAGGATATTTTCCTCAAGAATTCAATTCAAGTGTTTTATCAAAATTATTTTCCATCTAAGATAATAAAGGGTTCTTTTTCTATCCATATTTTTAAATTGATTTTTTCATGTTGTGATGGAATTATTTTTATGAATTCCTTTATCTTATATTAATTGATTTATGATGTCATGATGTTTCAAGAATCCCATTTTTGTTACATGTGTTATGCGATGATGTATGTTTTATGATTATGTGGAACACATAAGAAAGGATTCATTATAAGATGGGTGGGACCTATATCTCCCTCCAATGCATTGGGTAAAGATTTTATATCTCATGAGATAGACAGGGCTGGAACCGTAGGTTATACCGGTTCAGTGAAACAGGACTGAAATGAGGGTTACTCGATTCAGAAAGGGACTTTGTCCACTAAGAGAGTCTTGGCAATGAGTCTTGACTAACAAGAAATGATTTTCCATGATTATGTGTGCATGCCACAAAGTTTCAAGTTTTATGTTATGATTATGGGGATCTCATTTTCACTTCTATGATTTATCCCATGTTATGATATTATGAGCTCTTTTGCAGGTTAAGATTTCCAAAAGCTATGTTCTTATGTATATGATGTGATTGATATTTCTTTTGTTTACCCTTACTGAGCATTTGAGCTCACCCTTTTATGTTTTATTTTACCCAGGATATAAAGAAAGGTTTTTAGGTTAAAAAAAAGGGAAGATCTTTATGGGAGATATTGAAGATCTTTCACCACGATTAGAAGATTACGTTCCGAGTTTCCAAAGACACTAAACTATTACGATCCTTGTGTGTGTGTTTTTGTTATGTACTAAGTATTCCGCAAAAGTAATGTAATGTCCATGTACGTCAAGATACGGGTCTCTACATTCACAACCCATTTTATCTATGTCTATCTCATGGGATTTTAATCATTACCCAATTCCATGGGAGGAGATATAGGTCCTACCTATCAAATAAATAAAACAATACATATGGGTTCCATAATATCCTAAATCATTCATCATAAACAAAAACGAAAACTAGAAATAATAAGGATAATATTATTGAATCATAACACCATTATCTAATAATTGACATCAAATAATATTATATTATATAGAAAATGGTTTTCATAGGTCATTTTAAATAATTATTTCAGAAAATATCTATTGAATTTTGCAAAACAAATTTGTAAAACATATTGAATTTCGAAAATTTTATTCTCTGGAAAAAACATTTTAAATAATGAATAGAAGCATTGATGAAATGATTATTCAAAGCGGTGGAGAGATTCCATCAATATAGAACATCTTAAAACAATGAATCCTTTTATATTTTTTTGTTGAAGCAAAAAAATACATGATTAGAAAATGACAATAATACTTATTTTAAAATCAATTTTTTAAATTTTTAAATTTTATTTAAAAATTCAATTTAAAAATAAAGTTAATAATTTTTTCAAAACATTTTTAGAAATCACTGTTTTTGAATAAAACATATTTTTAATATAATATTAAATAATTTACATTTCTTAAAAAACAATATTTTAATTATCATAACTCCCAATTTATGTAAAATTGAATCATTTCATGATGTTATATTATATAAATGTAATACAATAAAATTCATGATTTTTATTGAGATATGGGTCCTAGAAATTCATAAATGTAATCATAATTATAAATGGTTCTAATAAACAATGAGATCATGATAATAAAAATTTAGTAGTTTTGTAACATTGAATAAAATTCACCATGAAAGAATAAAATTTCCTGATAATTATAATATCATGAACAAATTATATTCATGATATATCATGTAAATGGGGTATTAAATTCACATCATAAAAGAATATAGGTGAAAAACGTAACAAGTGTTTCAAAGATGGCCAGTTGATGAAATATTATTTTACCTGTTCGGTAGAAATTGAAATATAAACCCTATGGAATAGAACATAAAATTTATTTTTTAATAAAAATTTATTTAAGGATAATAATAATATAATAATTATAGGGGTAGTATATATACTATAGAAATATGTTCTAAATATATAATATATCTCACAGAAATAAAAGTGACACATGAAATCACCATACATTTTGAATTGGCATTATTTTTATATGTTCAAACATCATGAATAAAAAATATAATTTTATTATAGATCAACCATAGAACAATATTCAGACATATAAATCCACTTTTCATTTACTTATGAAATTATATTACAATTCTACAAGGAATTTTAGGTTAATGATATATTTTGGGTAATGACCCCTTTGTTTTTTATACAACATTTAACTTCATATTCCTGGTCCACGTATATACTTCTTGATTTCATCAAATATAATTTAAGATAAAAATAAGATAAATATATAAAAAATATCCATTATTTATAAATTTATGCTATTTCATAAAATATTGAGATAGAAAATAAAATACACCATTTATAGAGATGTTTGGTTGTACGTACACATGAGCATTGTATTCATTTTCTATTCAGATTAATATGAAAAAATTATAGAAAAATCTTCATCATAAAATATTTTTTAGATAATATATATCACAAAATTATATTAAAACCACCCTTAATACATTCTCTGTAACGGTTGTATGAATCAAATCGCTTTGCAAGGAAGCCGTCCACCGTAGACCCAAACGACGTTGTTGTATTCCCATAAAATGGAAGGCATGAAGGTATTATCAATATAAAAATTAAATAATAATAATAAAATCATTAAAATAGTAGTCATATATATATATAAATTATACATACTACATTATTTCCAAACTCTAATGGAGGAAATGGAAGAACGACGGACATTGTTTCGAGAGACGACTGTCCTTTGTACACATGAATGATTAATACATATCCCATTTTACCAAAGTGTGTGATGATCTTGGACATAATATTATCATCACAACATCTCAGTATATTTATGTTATTTTGGTTTTTGTATAAAAATAAAATAAAAATAATGTAATGTATTTAAGGAACAAATAAAATTAAAACACTTGTTAATGAATGTTGCATATTATTTGTAAATATAATTTTGTTTTACATAAAATGGAATCAAAGGATAGATTAATGACTAAATTATGGACTCCATGATTAAAGGAGGTATGATGGAAGGATATCCAGAAATGTTTTTGTGGAACATGAATTGTATTTAAGTGTGAATAAGTTAGAATATGTGGTTCCCTTTTATATGAGATTGGAATGTCACTTTTAAAATTTATCAAAAGATTATTTTATAATAAAATATATCTCATAATAAATCCATCAAAAATGATATAATTTCTAATAAAGTGAAATATCAAGTTTTAATATCATCATACAAAAATATTTTATGAATGTTTTGCAATTATTTCAAAACTAATAATTTTGATTAACCCTTAGATAAAATATTTTACATTACTATATTTCAACTATTTTATTATCAAAAGGATTTATTTTTTACATATAATGTGTAAATTGGTACACACATTTAAAATTTATTATATTTTTTACCATTTATTATACCCATTTTACATATTTAATAATTTATTATTTTCAAATAACTTAATAAAATATTATTTTCATAAAAATCATTAGTGTCAATTTAAACACTATCTATTAAATAGACTCTAGAAATGTCAATAATGAATGATAAATTATAAAAAAAGTAATCTAATACACAATTATTATGTCATATCCACCATAAATATTTGTGTAGAACCATATTTATCACAAATTATATTTCTTATAATATTTATAATATCATATATTTTTTCTTTTAATTAATTGAATAATTACTACATCATCATTTAGTAGTAATTTATGGTAATTATTTATTTATAAAAATTAAAATTAAAATACCATGATATAGATGACCCAATTATATTTTAGGAAAATATTTATATATGATCATATATTTGATTTATCCCCATATTAAAAAGAGTATACTTATTAAAAGAATGAGTGTGAAATTTTCTCACTCTCTTTGATTTTAATAATATCTAATTCTTTTTTATACACATGAATCCATTAAGTAAATAAATTTTGAATCATAGGTGTTAATAGTATAAAAAATTAAATAACATATATTTTTGGAATGTGTTTGGGTTATTTACAAGTTCATATCATTTTATTATTAACATAAACTATCTAATATAACCTTCACTAGAGTAATACAAATTATTAATTGTATTATTCGTATTATCTAATACTAAATGGGATATATTTTATACAAATTAATATTTATATTCAAAATATTTAATCCATGTATCACAATATAAAATAAATAATTTTAAAAAAATCATTTGAAATTAAACTCATAGATGTGACAGGAATGTACTGTTTTATGAAAAAATGTTCAACAGTGTGAAATATTTTTAATTAAAAAATTAGTGTGAATATAATTACACTGAACTAAATTTTTTTAATATATTCATTATATATAAATGTTTAAATTAAAATCAATTTAAATATAAATTTTTAAATTTTATTTATTTTGATGAAAATGTAGTTTTAAATTAGGATCTAGTAATTTCCATTTATCATAAAAACATTAATCACAATAAAATACAAAAAAATTCACCAATAGTTAATTTTGATAATCCAAATTGAAAAAAATTATTAATTTTTTAAATATAATTTATAAAATTTTAGAAAAATAATTTTAATGAAATTCTTCTATTAAAAGGTGAAACAACTTCCTATCAGATAAATAATGTTTTTATGATAAAAATAAATTTTTAATTATTTTGTTCCTATAAAACATATTGGAAGATTTTAATACAATTAATTGAATATAAAATATATATATTTTATTAACATCATTATTTATGTATGATTAATGTTTTAAACAATGATAAACCACATTTTTAATAAAACAAATTCATACAAATTTTCTTATTTTCGATTGATTTTTATATACATTTCTAATTAATTAGTTTACCAATTATTAATTTTCAGAATATTATTTAAACCATATTTTATAAATTCAGTGAATCATATTCGTTCCTTCAATTCCAATGGTTAGAGGATAACTACCATGATAAATAGTATATTGTTTTTTTGGAAAAACAATGTGTTTCATGTTAGACAAGATATCAAAGGATGTCATTTTTTCTGAATATAAAATAGAAAATTAATCTTCTATGTAGCGAAACTAAAAATATGTGTTTCATTCAGGGAATTATTTTCTATAAATAAATGCATATATGGTGTATTGTGCATCTCAATCAATCTATGAATTATATTTTATTTGAAAAATTATATATTCATAAAAAACTAACATTGTTATACTTTGGTAATTTCAAAACCTCCACATAAACACTTATGAAAGAAATAAAATTCATGGAAATTTATGTTGGGAAATTGACCAAGGATTGAAATATTGAACCCTATATATTAATATATTACTAAATGTTAATAATTTTTGTGTTATCCCTTAAATAGTCATAGTTTTCTATTTCGGGGCATTATATTTTTAGAATAAAAATCCTTAAGTCACTTTTGGATAAATAAAGAATTAAACATATAATAAAAACATGAAAGTAATATTTATCATATATGGTTATACTCATTATTTTATATCACACTGATTTAGTAGAACTATTCAAAGACCCCCTCCAACATAGGGAATTAGAGTTATCTATAGAGATTGAAAATGTATAAATTATTGCATATCAATCATATAAATCATCCCTTATCGAATTAAATGGGAAAAAATTGATGAAAAAAATGTGATAATAACATTATTATTATTCTCTATTATTATTATTATAATTTATTGATTTTTCATGTATTGATCTAACATAAATATTCAACAGATCAAAATAACATTCTATATCAGAAATTAACTAATAATTATATAGAACTACAAGAATTAGTGATAATATCATTATCTATAAATATAGAAAAAAATTATATTAATACCATTTTTGAATATTTATGTAGATCATGTCATTGATTCAGTGGAAAAAAATAATCATTGATGACATTCCTATTGTAAAGGAGTTCAACATTGTGTTTTCTATAGAATTTCATGGTCTTCCTCCAAACTGAGTGTCAGAGTGCTCAGTTGAACATTTACTTGGACTATTTCTAATATATTAACCTCCTTATATAATAATCTCTGTTAAAAATAAATAAATATATGAGAAACTACTGATTTACTTTTATAATGTATTTACATTCCCAAGATCTTAATTGTGTGGTGTACCGTTGTTTTTCATTCATAATATGGATGTGTTAATGTGCCTATACAACGATTACCATGAGCTCAAAAATCAAGATAAATAAAAAATGTTATCTTAAATGTATTTATAACTTGTTTGGTCTTTTACATGGATTCCAATACATCTCTATGAATGATATCCAGTTGAGATATAATCATATAACGATGAATAATAATGATATCCCCAATACATAGTTCTAGGAATGGAATGGGCACTATGAGTTCATGGTGATATCATATAAAATCACCAATGAATCATTTATCTTTGTGAATATAACATATAGACACTTTGGGTATTATGATGAAAATTTATATATTATCTTTATAGTTTATATTATTATCTACACCAAAATAAATGGATGAAATAAGGATCATTTGAATGATATATTCAAAACCTTCATATGTGTACTGTTATACGAAAAGAAAGAAAATGTGATTTTTGGATAGAGTAGGTAAAAATCATAGGTTATGTTATCCCTAGTATAGGTATATCCATGGATCCTTCAAAATTAGAGGTAATTGGATGATGGATTACACCATCATCAATGGTTGAAATAATTATTTTCCATTGATAATATTTATACTCCCTTCAATTTTTTAGAATATTATAATGATTTCGAATCCCAATATCCATAATTAATAGAAAGGCGGTAATATTGTTTTATAAAATTTAATGCAAGAAATATTTAACGATTTAAAAAAGAGTTTAATCACTAAACAGGTGCCCAAATTTCCACTAGAATGGATGACTTTGTGATCTATAGAGATGCATCTAAAAATAAATTGGGTTTTCTACACAGGAAATATAACAAACTAATAGCAAATTACACACACCAATTAATGTTCCGCGTAATAAGAAATCATGAGCATGATCTATAATATTCTATAGTGATCTTTACACAAAATATTTGCAGACATTAAGAATATGTGGAGAGGTTCCACATATATAAACAACATATGTCCCTAGAGTTCATTTTAACCTAATACGAGATCAATATAAATTGAAAATGGATTTTATAGTTGATCAAAAAATTTGGTGGCTTAAATCATTAACCTAAAAAGATATCAAACAATGTGGTTGATTCTCTGAATAGATTAGATCCAACAACCTTATCCATGGTGAGTGTTGAAATAGATCAAATATTATTGGACATGTAGTGGATGGATGTGGGATTATTAAAATAATCTTCATCCTAGATTTATCAAAAAAACATCCTAAACATCCTTTCTCAAGAGGATCAATAGGGCATAAAAACCAAATAGGGTGTTATAGAAATATGTAGAAAATATTACGGAGATCAATATTTTTGAGGCTTGAGTTATGTTTTCTAGAAAATTGAAATGTCTCTCTTAAAAAAAGAGATGATGACTGATATTCTTTCTGATGTGAATATATATACACTAACTATTTATCTATGATTCAGAACAATGTATATGTATATGATCCAAAACATCTATTGGCGTAAAATGTAGCTAGAGACTACTAAATTTTTATATCGATTCTTTGTTTTCAAACATGTCAAGCTTAAGTGATAGGATTATGAGGGTATGACGTGAACATTACCCATACTAGGGTGGAAACCGAAAAATACAACCATAGAATTCATCGTAAGAGTCCTAGAACATTGAATGACAATATAATCATTTGAGTGGTACTTAGCCATCATATAATGTTTCCTTATTTAATTTCAACAAAGTAATATTAATGTCTTTTACCAAATCACAATGATATTAAATAGGGGTGCAGTAAAACTGCATGGAGTGACACTCTCAATTGTGTTTGAGGAAGAACTATTGTTTACCTAGAGGGTTTGGGGAATAATTCTATAATAATTAGATAGATAGTTGAGTTTTAGTACGGTTTATCACCAATTAATAGATGGTTAGGCATAATGAACCATTCAAGATCACGCGATTGGAACCTAATAAGGCTACATATGGGAAGATGTATTATAATCCTACATTATTGGATGAGGTTGAGCTGTAAAATTTTAATGGAACTAATCATGTTAAGAGATGATAGAGAATGTTCAAACCACTGAAATGATATATGAAAATAATTCAACGTCGATAGAAAATGTATGGAGAAAAATATCAGATGGTCCTATATTTTCTTGTCAATGATAATGTGTTCCTATATGTATCACTATCGGGGAATTTGATTTATCATATGATTAATGGATAATATAGTCCAAGATGCATCAGCCAATTTGATGTCTAATATTTCATTAGAGAAAATACCTATCACCAGTTATGCTTACCAGACCAATTTCATGTGAATTATGTTTTCCATGTATCCCTCCTAGGGATTTACATCAAATAGCTAACACAAATACAAAATATAGTTTTACTTACCTTGGAGTATTAAATTTTATACGACGATCATCCTGTTGGGATCTTATATCATAGAAAATTTTCTACTAAACAAAAAATTCCGTAAGTCAAAATACTATATCAAAACCATACTTTTGATGAAGAAATATGGTGTATCTCATCTAGCCTGTCTGATTACCACCGTTTTGATGGAATGAAACCAATCACTCACCGATATGAACTAAATCATTACACATGTATGTTGAGAAGAAAACAAGGTTTCTAATGGCCTATACAACATTGGAGTTAATCAAGACATGGCCTCATGCAATGACCTCCCTATAGCTTTTATTCCACTCAATGTGAATGATTATAAAATGATCAAGTATTTTTGTCACTTGTAATCATTCTTTTAATAAATTTTGTGTATTGGCCACTTTGTTTAAGGAATCATCCTTTTAATATATATATATATATATAGACATTGTATAGTGATTGACAAGATTAATATAGATTATGGATTATATAAAGGTATATTTTACACATATAGAAGGATTGATAGCCATGATAAGTAGCATCATTCACTATAAATCCCATTTATTAAAGATTCTCTGTGAGATGGATTAATTTTACTCCTACATGATTCAACCCATGTAGAGATTAAACAACCAGAGCATGGTAAAAAATTTATGGGATACATTCAATGTTATCAAAATCAACCCATAGCATCTTTATCAAACAACGTCAAAAATACAATACCATCACACACATTACCTTTAGATAATACAATAGGGTAATAAGGGGTAATATATGACGTCCTTATTAGTATAAAATATTATATTTTTTAGTAAAAAAAACCATTATATTTTTCCTTTTTAATTATTTTTTTATCAATTATAATATAATTTATTTGGTAAAATTTATAAGTCTGATATAAAGAAATTACATTTTAATACTTTGGAAGTACATTGTTTTAATTGGGAATTATTCTTTTAAAATTCATGTTTTTTTAAATAAATAATATTTTTTTGGAAAATTATTATAAAAATATTTTAAATAAAAAAATATTAAAATTTAATTAATCACAATTTAATATTTATAAGTGTTCGAATGTTGTCAATATCAGAAAAAAATTAGCAATTTCTAGTAAATAGTGATTTATTATTTAACAAAGAAATACCATATTTGGAAATTTATCTTGATTAAATAAATATTATATTTTAAATAATCACATCAAAATTATAAAATGATGTTTTTTACATAACTTTATGAGTTATTTTATTTTTTAGTAAAAAATAAATATTGTATAAATATATATTCTATATTAAGAAATCATAATGGAACAAAAGTGTTATAATACATTTTATAAAAGGAATCCAAGACTGAATACATATTTCCCCTTTAATTTTTTTTTAAAGTTATATGATAAATCTTATAAAACCATACTGAATACTTCAATAGATATATAATATTTTAAGGTTTTCAAATAAAATTTTTTATAAACATAAATCAATTTAATATCAACAAGGTTATTGTATTTGTGGTTTCAGGTAATAAACTAATAAAATATTGTAAACCATAACTCCTTAGAAAAACAGGGGAATAAAATAGGGAAAGTTTGAAAATTTCTATATTTTATTATGTATGTGTCTATAACCAGGGTTAACAAATTATTAGTGAATACCCATTATTTTTCATATAAACCGAACAGACCTCTCATTGATAATCATTGAAAACTCTTTGATCACGAATTTTCATTCAATTTCCCTCTAGATATCCCTCCAAATATTTTTCTTGTCTACTATGGTCCCCCAAAAATCACTTAAAGGAACCCCCTCAAGGTAAGGGATTGTCTTACGTCAATTAAATAACATTTTTTTATATTATTCATTTTGATTCCCAATTTTTCATGTTGGAATATTATTTTATCATCCCTATTATTGTCCCTAGGATGTCCAATTAATTATATGACCCCTTTCACATTCATTAAAACCTTCCATGAATCATCATGTACACCCATAATGAAGCTGAAATTATCATGTTAATTTCCATGAAAAAACATTATGTTATAAATACCCATCACAATTTACTGTCAATAGATTCAAGAAGTTATTTGGATATAAAATATGTGTAATGAATTACAAACACCACTAATCCCTTTGAAATAATTAATATTAATATTATTTTTTTATGTAGTGGAAAAATACATTGGGAATCTTATTCTATAGTTCATTTCCTTGTCTTATCCAATATTATCTATTCAAGAGAGGAACTGGTAGACTACAAACCAAAAAATCACATTGAAACTATCTAGCCATTATAATATAATTTGAACCTCTCCCTAAATTATAGAAAGAAAAATAACTCCAATGTCGGTAGGGGAAATAATTGAATTGTTGTGTACAATTTGATGATAGAAGGAATACTGTTTATTCATTCCTAGGTGAAAACGTCTAGTGATAATTTACATGATCCATAGAGAACAACATTATAATACTAAAAGAATTTAGGAAACTCAATGAATTCAACCTTAATGATCTTCTATATACAAACCCCTACAAAAAAAAAATGAAATGTGACAATATCCATGGACACATGATCGTAGGGGAAATATTATATAATATAATTTTTACTAGAATGATTAATCAGGGAAAACCAATAGTATATGTGACATTGGTTTCTATAGCCCTACTATAATATTAATGCTAGTAAATTATTCCCCTACAGAATGGATGTATACATTTAATAATAAATAATATTAATTATTTAATCAATATTTCACACTTCTGACATGTGGAATAACTAAAATAGGAAATTATGACCCCAATTAATGCCATGGAACAACAATAAGAATCTAAAACAATGAAATCATCAAAAATATACTGAAGCTTTAATCTATATATGATGTCATTGAATGAAGATCCATTCATGGACAAAAGTTATTCAAAATCCCCAATGACATCTTACTCTTATCATTTGGAGTATGGGTACCATCAACCCAATTGAGATATTGGGTACTATCCAAACAATGGAATTAACATTATATGTTGCGTGAAATCATAGATAATCCTATGTTTTCCCACTAAATAATGCAATCACTTTTGAAGGAGGCTCTAAGATTCATATGAGAAGGATTTTCATATTTTTATTTTGGAATGGGGGCTCAAATGTTGGGAACATCATGTAAAATGAGTTCATTGTGAGAATGAAATTAATTAATCAATTTCAATGATGTTATATGTGAAGATATAACATATATAAAGGGAATAAAATGATCTAATCATATTTATTCATCTAATATTAAATCTTCATCATAATTTTTTGATGTAATCAAATTATATTAATAAAAAACATGTTTATAGGAGAACAGTTAAATTCAAACTAATAAAAAGACATATCAATACAAAAAAATAACCATATATATATATATATATATATATATCTATTTCTTCTGATCAAGGTGATAGATCGCAATTATATTTATCATTATCCATCAAACCCAAATCAACGGAAAAACACTATATTATATAACACTCACATGTCCATAAGTAATAAAATTTATAGAAAATCTATCTTGTTGATGTTAATTTTTCCACCATTGATCACCTTTACCACTCCCAAGATCATAGATATTATATTTTTGAGGCCCTCATCAAACTATAATTTTTAAGGTAATATTTTTATTCATATAGTTATATCGCATGTATACTAGTTTTATTGAATTTAATGTAGTCATTCACATTATATAATATAAATAAGAAGATTATATACAAGGTTACACTAATACACTCCCTATATTTGGAAATAGTGATTATATCAATGTTTTTTGGCACAAAATTGATAATACTTTTGGGATCAATATCATCCTTATATAACCCTTAGTTACATAGAAAATAATAAATCTAACATGTCATATTATCACCAAAGAGTACAATGGTTTGAGAAAGTGAGTATAATCTATTGTGGGGAACAAGGCTAAGATTCTAAATTAAAGGATAACCATATAACTCTAAATTCAACTTTTCTTCTAAGATAAATTCTGCAATAAAATGCTGACAAATTTTTGGATCCATATTCATGTATTAGTGACTTCATTATAACATCAATTCCTAAAATAATAAATTAATTGGAATATTTGGGTATATTTTAGTAATAATGAATATTTTTAGTTCTATAATTCCTAAAATATAGTTGTAGTGTTGTAAAAATTTGATGGGAATGAAAATATTTTTTATAACTCCATCTAGATAAAATCCCCCAACAATACAGTAGATGGGTGTTCCAATCCATGGTTTTCACTTTATGAAGATTATGTGTTCTCAACTTCTAAATTACAAAGATAATGCCAAACCATTGTATTCCTTGGGTTGTGCAGGTTCAATTGGATTATAATCCAAAGAATGCAGTCACATTCATTACTTATAATGGACAATAAGATGTCTTTATTAAGAAACCACCCACATATAATGAAAATGATAGTGAATAATCTTTTCATACAAAGATGGACCTATAATATATATAAATATTTAAGGGATGAAAATTATTAAATTACACTATCATTGGATTCTTAAAAGGAAGATTTATGTCTAAAATTAATTCTAATAATAATATCATTATGAATGGAAAAATTATATCTTGTTCTTCTAGTATTTGTTTCATTAGTTTATCTTTATCATCCTTAATAAGAATTTTACCCTATGAAGAATAATAGCTTTACTATACCATCTACATAATGTGAAAGTGACCATCCATCTTCTACATTTACCAAGAGTTAGGTTGATCAATAAAAAGAATTATATCTCATGGATCACCCTTTAGTATACATATAAGTTGTTTCTATTAACATAATTTAACTCAAATGTGCTAATCTAGGTATTATAGATGATATATGGCTATATTTATTAGTTGTTCAAATAATATGGTGGAACAAAACATGTACATATCCTTTTTAAAAACAACATCTTGATATATTTTCATATAATTATATATAAATTCACAAATTGGGTTCTAATGTGTCAACCCATAATTTTTTCCTTATAAACACTATTGTTATAATTTGAAAATAAGGGAATTAATCGGACCCTATCGTCCAATGTGGATGTTGATGTATAAAAACTTATGAATTCCCACATCATTCAAGAAATACAACACCCCCATGTTTCTCTGACATCATCTGCCTCAAGAAAATTAGTGAGAAAATTTAATTCAACAGTAATATCATGGTTTGAATAGATATCTTCCAAATTATTATTTTATAATATATTTAAATTATATACTGATCTATTAAATAGTTATCTCTAAATCTCTCTTCTTCATGGTGGAATAATCAATGTATAAAATTTTCTAGATATCCCTCTAATGGTAAACTAAAAGATACCTTTTGAGAAAAAACCTTTTATATTTATATTTTTAACAATCTTTTTACAGAATAACTCGATAAACACACATCAACATACTGTGCACATATCTTCATCAAAATTCTATGTTAGTCATTGAAATTAAATATATATACTATGATTTTTAAATCATATAAATGTTGTTATAAATTTGATGATCAGGAGACCTTTTCCCACAAACATGGGAAAAATTGATTGAATATGAATCCCATGTAATGATAATTCAAGTTAATTTCTAAAATGTTACATAGCATCCTGGAATCCATTATACTCTCCAAGAATAGGTGATTTACTTTGTTAGTACGTCTTGGATCCCAATAAGAATATGATCAAAAACCAAAATCATAACTTTGTTTTCTAAGTTATCTTCTTCATATCTCTATAAAGAGTGGGTTTACCTTATACCTTTTAAAATTTAGAAGGGATCAACAAAAAATAATGTAGTATACATGTACATCATTAAAGTCTTGCAGAGAGCCTAGTATATAGCAGTTGATATATTGAATTTCAAAGGTGATGTATTGTTATAAATTAAATATATAAATGTATATTATTCCATAATTAGGGAATAAAAAATTTCTACCATTATTTATTAGATGGAGTGGTAAAATAGTCTCCCATAATTCCAATGTTTCATTGAATTATAAATTCAAATAAATTCCAAGAACCGGGACTTGTTACAGAAACTACAAACCAATATGATCTTTACAATGATTGGATGGCCATTTGAGTCTCAATCCACAAGGTTGTATTTACATTCATTTGTATTGATTATGAAGAGTTCAATTAAATCAACATCACCCCATATAAATGTGACCCTATTATCTCATTGATTGGTATAAAAAATATGGGTACATATCCAATAATATAATCCATCATTTTTGAAATTGTCTCACTATGCCCAAAAAAATGAATACATGATTTTCAAGGTCAAAAATTTCTTAATTTTTAGTAGACCCAATTCCAAAAAATGGTCTCTAAATGTACGGTGTTGACACCATCATCCACAGATTTATTAAAGTTTGAGAGGCCATCAATGATATAAATGAATTTAATTTTGGGGCTTCTAATTCACACCATTTAGTAATTATAATATTCTTTTAGAAAATTAGACATCAATATTTATACCTTTAAGGAAGAAATAATAATATTAATTTCAAAATTAAATTCTATACTATCTAGATACATGAAAACATATATCATAAATCCAAAAAATTGTTCCATTCCTCCGAATACACAGGGCCATTTCCCTCATGGGTATTAAATTTCTTGTTGTTGGATAACCTTGAGACATCCAAAATGATCAATTCTATCCATACATTCCCCATTTTCTAAACATAGTTAGTTAAGGATATATCATTAAAGGAAGTCAGAACAAATGATTTTTTTACGTTCTAAGTAAAATATCATTATTAGATGTGGTGTTCCCTAAAAACTATTGACCGGAAAATTCACCAATTAATGTTATTGGATGACGAATAGAATTCATAATCATGTCCAATAACATTTCACACCAACATTGATTATTTTATGGATAGATATATCCATTAAAAAAATGATATCCAATAATAATCTAATTTTTAAATAAATCGAAAACATTTATTATCACTAAGGGATAGTATATTCTCTATGTGATTATCATACCTTGACCAGTACTACCACATAGGTAACAACATCATCAGTTGTATATGATATGGGTGAATCCCTTCTAATTGAGACTTAGTTACCTTTACTTCTATTTTTTGATATAATTAATTCTCTAAAGATGAGCATCCTCATATCTAGATATATGTATTTCTATGACATAATGATATATAATTATGATGACTAAAACCCCTTTAAATCTATAAGAATAATTCCACATAAAGGTAAAATATGAATTTTTACCTCAACATGTTTTTCAATATTCAACAAGCATGTGTATTGATAACTCCTACAATACTAGGGATGAAACCACTGAATATGGGGAAAAAATGGGAAGAATTTACACATAGTAATATTTGGAAATTATTAATAACTAATTATAATTATTAGAGCTGAAATCATGCAAATAAATAATTCACCATTTCCCGTTAATTACATTTCAAAATTTCATTGAGGGTTTGAAACGAATTTGTTGGATGACATTTAAAACCATTACATGAATTCTTAAAAGAATTAATCTAAAATTCACAACCTATAGGACCTAATCATATTAACTTACGCAACATGGTTTATGATACCTTTTAATAAGATGTTAATAAAATGACATAGATTCAAACCCAAATTACATTAAACTACATTGGGTGTACCAACAAAATTACCTAAAACTACTTATAGTGGACTATTATATAGTACATTGAATTAATAAATCATCTTATATAAGAGCACAATCTATATTTTATTTTTCAAAAGATATATTAAATGGTTATTCCTATACTCTCTATTCTTAATTTCATAGTTTCCCAACTCTTTTGATAATTTTTCACCTATATGAGAACTATATTTTCCTTCATACTTGTCCCATTATGATATATATTCACACCAAGATCTCTTTCTTTAGGACTAACCATATATTCAATTCCAATTCATTGTTATACCCTACTATTGGTGGATTTTCATACATGCTAATATTTTTCACTATATCACTATAATAGAATCCAAAAACTTCTTCTCTTTTCCAATAAATTTTCTAAATATGTACATTGTGATTATTTATAATAAACTATATGTGGTTGGATACCCAGTATTATGAGATATAACGTAAAAACTAGATATCAAATTTTCTTCAAAGCCATATATTCTATCTTAATGGCAGAAAACTCTTAGAGGGAGCAGCTTACACTATCTTGTGATTCTTGTTCCTAAATCAATTCAATGGGATGGGACCACTTCACGGTGTCTTAGATTTGATCCAGTATTCAATTCAGGTTTCAACCTCTCTAACACTTGGATATTAATTTATTACATTTTCATTCCCATAGAATATCATCTAAATAAATGTAGCAACTTATCAAGAACTATAAATATATTTATTCATTTAGTCACGGGATATATAGTAACACTCGAATCATTTATCTTGGGAACATCAATAAATATATTGAAATTTCAACTTTTCCTTGGTTTTAAAGTATTCATCTAACCATATCAAGATTTATCCCCTTACCCAGCATCATGAAGAAGATGTTTCAATCTACACATAATTAAAATATGAGGAAATGACATTACATGATGTATTCACAATTTTATAGTAAATATAAATGCACAAAATTCATTATCATGTGATATTAGACTATATGAAAAATGCTCAATCATGAACATCCTTAAAACCGATTGTTGTTTTTTTCGCATATAACCCATCTCCCCTACATGTGATCTAGATCCATATAAGGGGAACTAGATTTTATACTCTATCACTATACCCAATCATGGATAAAATTTATTATTCCAATAGATGACCATATCTCATGTCCATTGTATAATCCATGGGGAAAATTTTATTTTATTTCCATAAAACAAAATAAAACTCATATTTCCTACATATTAGCCTAATCTATGCATAAAATTTATTTTGAATAACTATGTGGTGATTGGTTATTGTTCTCTTAAAATGAAATACTATTTTCATGTTGTATAACTTATTAACTATCTTATATTAAATCAAAACCCAATAAACACATATATCATTGTCCCATAATTTATGATGGATCTCTCTATATTTGACTTTATAGCTGGTTTGTTTACCTGTATTATGAACTATGTGTTTTTTATTCTTGATATCTCAAGATATATACTATTTTTTCACCGTATATTTTACTCCCACCCATATATCATCATCCTTATTCACTTTTTTGGACACTATAACATTCCAACAATGATAAATTGAGGACTATATTGGGCCAATCTCTTTTTTAATGTCCCCTTCAATATACCAAACATCATACCTTATATTTTTTTAATAACCATAATTCATTCATGGATAAATCTATGGAGAAGAATAAGATCAAAGGGAAACCACTTCAATGTAATGATATATATTTTCCACCAATTTCATCACAAAAAATAGGAGGTATAATTCATTTGGTGTAGTAGATCCCCTCACCCCTAGTTCAATTGAAAACAATTATAGGTTACCCTTCATTAGAATTTCCATCAGTGTTCATCCTCAGTATACACGACTAATCTATTGACCTCATGAATAAATTACATCAATCAATGATTTATATCATTGTAATTCCCTCTTCAAATTTTATTGGCTGAACATATAATTTGGTCCACTCGATATAGTCATATCACACTCCAAAATCTATGAACTAGGATCCATGACATTGAATTGTGTTTTGGTCTCTAATGATGGTCCATTTTATTGTTATAATTTCCATTCATGTAAGATTTTCACCACTTTAAGCCTATATAGAAAAGAATATAACTTAGTCAATGTTTTATGATCTTAAACCCCAACAATACAGCATTAAAACAATTAAATATAATCTATGTCAACTTATATATGTGTTCAGTCATAATTGAATTAGTCTCAATATTCGTGTTGATTATCTTCACCCTAACAAGATAAAATACCTACCCCATTGGTCAACATAGTACACCATTAAATAATGGAGCCCTAAATTTCTTAAGATGTTTCATTCATAATTTCAGGAACTATTATACACATATATTTTTATATAATGGTTGGGTTTTTTTTGGGTTTATTTCAGGTGAAATTGGAGAATTTTTGAACTCATTATGCTATGAATAATTAACGAACAATTATGAAAAACTATGCAGATTGAAATGTGCTCCTTGTTTTGGTGAAATATGAGGTGGTGCATTGTTGTCCCTCTTTATATCCAAACCATGTGGCCTCCCTCTCAAACCATAAACCCTCTAATGAAGGGGATTTAACTGTTTTGCTTGATGACTAAGAAACCATTCACCGCATTGTAAAAAATCATGATTCCCCTATGTAGAGGCACCTAATTAAGGCACACGATTTGGTAAAACATGAACCCCTTCCCGGGAAACCATGATCATAGAATTTAATTCAAATGATTTTTTAAAAAAAATTCCAACCCCCCCCCCCAGTTGTAGCCTCAAATATCAAAGTCATGTCCCTAAACACATTTTTTCATTTTTGGAGCCTCTAAAATATATTCCAATTATCTATGTACCCCCTTATTGGAAAATATATATAAGATATAAGGATCAACTCATATAAATTGTGTTATCTATTCCCCATTTGGTTATCTCTTCGACCCGTCTCTCATTCTCTATTAATGTAATTGATTTTTCCTCAATTGAAGATGGTCTATATCTCGTTATTAATAGACATGAAACATTTGGATGTTGATGGTTTGTTTAGGTCTAGATATTCTATTACATTTTCATCTTGTCAGAAGCCTCTAGAATATGAGGAGGTGTGCATGGGGTCATGTAACTGGCCATATTGAAAAACTAACATGTGGCACATATGACGTGAAATTAGAAACTAGTTTTAAAGGAATGTAATTCAATTTTCATTTCATTTGATATTTCGGAATGACTGACCTTAGACCATGATGGATCATGACTTTTCCATGAGATTTTTCATGGGAGTAGCTAATCGATTTATGTGGTAGATAATAAGAACCCAAGATGGGATTGTAATTATTGATGTTTGATGTTACTATTTAATGTAATTTCACCTCAAGTGATGCATTTTTTGTGTGATGTTATTAATTATTTATTCATTCCTCGTAGGATATGATAGTTTTTCATGGATGCATCATTTTTGGGAGTAAAAACTTATTATGACATGCATATTTTTAGGCACTCATGTAAAATCAGGATCAATGGCATGTTGTTAAAATTAAATGCTTTGATTTGTTTGAGAAACATTAAGACAATGATGTCACAAGTATAAAATTGGAAATTTTAAATGATTCTAAATGTTTTAAACTGAAATGAATAAATAGGTTTCTAATTAGAAATATTATTAATTAAAATATTTACCCTATGTTGACCATTATCCATGTCAGGGAAGGATGGATTAGTGATACTTTCTCAGGTTTTACCTTGTTATTGATTATATGGGAAGAATTGTTGTGAAATTACCTGAATAACAATTTTCATTTTTTTAAATAAAGTGTTATGTGTCCTAATAATTGTGTGGGTAATTTTAGATATATACCTCCATAAA
Organism: Viscum album; assembly: GCA_963277665.1. Taxonomy (NCBI): domain Eukaryota; kingdom Viridiplantae; phylum Streptophyta; class Magnoliopsida; order Santalales; family Viscaceae; genus Viscum; species Viscum album. The sequence goes on from OY728135.1 coordinate 1,515,748,741, forward strand.
TAAGCATGTTGATAGTAAGAGAGGTGGTCGTGGAATGAAATGTTATACAAGAGTTGAACAAGAGGATATAATAGATTTGGGTGATGGAGTTTGAGAGCAGTTCTATGGGAACATTTGTCAATTTATATAGATTATGTAGAGAGATCCATAGATGGTTGTCCGATATATGTACGACCTGATACAATAGATCCATTTTCATCACCCATCAACTTTCAACATAGAGTGTGGACTTTAGGTAACTAATTTATGTATTGAGTCTAACTAGATGATCCATAAAAACATAGAGACTCATGTTAATATGAGAGTCAAACTGGATGCTTGTATGTTATGTTCTCAAGTGAATTGTTGGTGGGTAATTCTTACTCTGGATAAATTACTAGAGAATATGGTGTAAAACTACATTTTGGAAATGTTCTTGGAGGCATTTTACCCTGAGACACTAATGTATGAGAGAGAACCTGATGTAATGTGGCTGAACTAGGGGAGTATGTCGATAATGGACTATATTGGTCACATTTAAAATTAGAGTTTTTTTCATGGATTAGTAGGAGATGAGCCTAATGTGATGATTCATTATCAGGACTCACATTAATGATAGATATTTTCCAAGGATAAAATTGTTTGGCTGATGTTGTTTACTGAGGTGTGGAATTAAGATATCATTTTTGAGATCCAAAGAGAGCCTACCAATAAAATATTGGGTTTTTATATCGGATGACTAGGATATACATCTTCTAAGAGCATTAAATGTCACCTTGACAAGGTAAACTAGGGAGATAAAAAATAATGTATCTAGAGATAGGGATTAGATACTCATAGAAGTAACTGAATTATTTCCTCATGTGTTGTAGGTAATGTCACATTCATAGCTAGTTTCCCCAACCACTGGTATAAAGTCATGATTGTGGAAAAATGGTTTACTGGTAGAGGTGTTGTAAGAACCCTCAACAAATGGGTAGTGATAGAGGGACTACAATGAGATAGATTACTAGAGGTGGTCTTCCACCCCATATTAGTTTCATAGATGGTGCTCTTCAGGCCACTGAGGTTGGGTCCCTGCATAAGGTGTTTCAGGGAAAGGGAAAATGTATCAGCAGATTAGTTAATCTAATGAGACTTCGACTACAACATAGGGGAGATGGGAAGGACCATTTAAAATTGTTCAGCCAACACTTATTGATTATGAGGTTGGGCCATCAATAGATAGATCCACTATTAGTATTACCTATATTCATTGTAGTTCCTTATTTGATAAATGATCCTAACATTATTTTATAAATGCTTAAATTTCGAACATTTTTTTTCTGATATTAGTCTTCTTAGGGGGGGTTATAATGATGGACACCTAATTATAATTCTATTCAAGGTACATCTTTTAATGTAATGTATTTTTTTTCATGGTTGGTGAGTATTAATTTATTTAAGATCATTATATAATCTTCATGTTTGTATTTTAATTTATTTTTCATATGGGATGGTAATTATGCTCTAGAGGCCATATATAATGTATCTGTTATAGAGGTACCTTTACGTCTCATGAGGTTAAAAATTATGTTCATATTGGGGAGAGGGATACCATGGTTGGTTATATGGGGCCCATTCACCAGTAGTTTCTAGAGATCAACAATAAATTTTAATGTGTTTTTTGGAAGAAGGTGGTATGAAGTACTATGATTTTTAATCCATAATAGACCAGTTCCAGGATGTGTTTCCAAAATACATCTCAAAAATTCCACATATGTTGGATTTTGAGTTCACAATAGACCTCATTCCTAGAGTTTAACCGGTTTTTATTAAGGCTTATATAATAACACAAATTGTGTTTCATGAACAGAAGTCTTAGCTAGAGGATATGATGGATAAGGGATTTATCTATCTGTGTACATCACATTAGGAGTCTGTAGTCTTGTTTTCTATGAAGGATGATTGGACCATGATATTATGTGTTGATTACCGAAAGTTAAAATTGATGAAATGGAAGAACCATTATCCTCTTATGCATAACGATGATCTCATTGACCTGTTGGGGAGAAGATGTGTTTTATCTAAGATTTACATGATATAAGGGTATTTTTTGTTGAGTTTTATAACCCTTGATATACCACAAACAAATTTCAAAGGAATTAATGGCCTATATGAGTTCATCATGATTCTGGTTAGACTAAATAATGATCATGTTCTTCATATGGCATTGAGGAGCCACATATTACACCCATACCTAGAGGTGTTTATAGTTTCCTTGTGGATTAAATATTAGTGTACCCCATGACTCATGGAAATAATTCACGACATCTATAAATCATCTTGAGTATACTAATAGTTCATAGACTCTACATCAAGGAATATATGTGAAAATTTTTGTTTAATAGGGTACATTTATGGGGTCACACCACCTCCAAGAAAGGTGTGTTAATGAACTTGGATAAAGTGAAGGAAGCAGTTTCTAGAGTGACACAAATAATTTTTTTAATATCAAAAGAATTTTTCTTGTTAGTGAGATATTATTATAGGATCATCTAGGATTTTCAACACCTGGAAGCACCACATTGGACATTGAATAGGAAGGGGATCATGATTTAATGGTCTGAATCAGGTGAGAATGCTTTCCATAAGTTTAATAACTATTTGAAAACTACATAAATTTTGATTCTACCCAAGATAAGTGAGGAGTAATCCATGATTTTTGATTAATTAAGAGTTATTATGGTATAAGTATTGATGCATGGATATTATTTTGGGGTATATGGGGTCATGGAAGTTGTGACCAGAAGGATAACCAAACACAATATCCTTAATTATCTATAATGGTTAATTCCCTGATGTGTAGGTGGAATTTCCTATTTGTTGAAATTTTTAATATTTATAAAAATCAAACAATATTAATGTATATATTTTTGTAATGAAATATTATTCCCATGTAGCATAGATACAATGAATATAATCAATCTTTTAACATTGAACTAGCATATACCCTATGAAAAGTAAACAATGTAGATAACAACATTAGCAGGAATACATGGAGTTATATTGTTCATGACTATAGTTCTAAGATGAATATTTTTAACTTAATATATGAGATGCATATTTTTGGCAATGTGGAGTAGGGGAAAATTACCCTTGTATCAGTATTGGTGAGTTCCAAACTTTTGAGTCCAATCAGGTAAATAAAACATGTGGATCTAAAGTGTTTGGACTTGAAAAATGCCTTCAAGGGGAAGAGTTACCTTCTAAATGTACTGTAGAATATTTTGAGATTTTCTATGTTAATAACCCTTTAATTCTATGTTTGAGTAATAATTAGCAAACGATTCCCTCATTTCATGCTTTGAGGTGGATGGTACATCATGGGTTAAAATAATGTACCATTACCTCCCTAGAACATATTGGTTGGCAGGCATGAAAGAATAAATTTTAGGGTTCATTGAATGATTCTACAACTACTAAAAGGTGTAGGATGAGCATGAATGACTTGGTGGTTCATTACAACCATTCACCACTTTCAAATTGATGTTGTCTGATGTAACTATGTTTTTAGTGAAGATTATTCTGAAGAAACAAAAAAATAAATGATTTGATTTGGGTGATTATGGACCAATTGGTAATATTAGCACATTTATTTCCTATTCATGGGTCTTTTTTAGTTGAATAGTAAGGGAAATTATATGTTCGACTGATAGTTTATCTACATTGGGTGAAACAGAGCATAGTTTCAAAACATGGCACATGTTCTACCTCATTCTTCAAGGAATTCATATAGAAGGGGACTGGTATGAAAGTATTTATGAGTATGACTATTCGCATGATGATAGATGAACAGTCAGAACAAGTTACATAGATATTGGAGGATACATAATCGGAAAATATACTAGACTTTTTCTAGACGTAAGAGAAACACTTATTGCTCATTGATTTCACCAATAATAATAGTTATTGAGAACTTATTAATATAGTACTATATGAGTAAATTTACATTTGGCCATTAAAATCACATATATGCTAGATTAATGTAGGTGAGTCTATGTTTTCGGGACTGAGTGTCATATAATAGACATATAAGAAGCATCATTTGATTGAAAAATGTATATCAATAACTCAGAGAAGGAAAATGTTTACTGATGATAGATTTTGAGGACACCTAGTGTTTTCTATGTGTTATCTTTTATTCTTTTATGTGTCTCCTATATTGGGTCACCGTAGAGTATGGAGGCACAATAACTATGAGTCTAGGTTCTTGATACCATTTGATATTTAGGATGGTATTAGGATGGTGGATTAAAAATAGGAAGTTCATCAAATGTTTAGTATTATTCAATATTTTTTTCATGACTCACAACCATGGATGTAACACCCTGACCCATATCATGTAATCGATAATGTAGAATTTGATATTTAGGATGATGCATCATTTGAGGAGAATCTGATTCATATAATGCATTGTTGTGATAATGTGTTATGTGGAATGAACATGCCATATATTGAGTATTGTGGAAACATGGATATGTTTATGTGGAAAAAGATAAATATAAGAAGATATTTGAGATTTTTTTAAGTACCTTTTTTCATTGAATAATAAAGATACATTTATGTATAGGTCCGGGACGATTTATTTTAATGTAGAGTGATTGTACGATCCCAACTATTCTTGAGATGCATCTTGTTGGATTTCATGTACTCTTTTACCCTTGATTTGATTATTTCATAGTTCAGTTTCATGGGTCTATTTAAGGTGGAAATAAAAAATATTGGAATCCCATAGGGAATTTCATGATTGGTACATTTTTTCGGAAAATTTTGGGGCTTTCTCTATGAATCCATCTTCTTAGATTTTTTAATAAAGAGGGGAAAATAGTTGGTGCATTGTTTTTTGAAAACATACGACCTCCATCAAAAATAGCACACCCACTAATAGAGGGTATTTTCATGGTTATGTAATTTTTCATGAAATTATGTGCCACCTATGGGAAATTGGATGACCCATAAATAGAGATTCATAGTCATTGATTGTAGTTTGAAAAACATGTGTGTCTAATTTAATTCCAATGATTATTGTAATACATTCCATAAACACCTCAGTTTTAAACTCAATTCATCCTAGTTCATGAAAAAACATTTTCAATCCTATTTTGAGGCTCTGGGTGGATTCAATGGCTTCATGGTCCCCTTTTTAAATAAGCTAAATATTGTATTGTAGGATCATATCATTTATGGTATGTTAATTATTCCCTATTTTTTAATCTCCCTCACATATCTCTCTTTCGGGGATAATTGGAAAGATATACCACTATTATTGATGGTTTATTTCTAGTTTTTAATGGATCACAAACTTTTGGATCATGATCATAGGCTCAGGTATTAAATCATCCACTCTGTTGTGATCTTGAATGTTCTATATGAATTTGGGGGTCTTGGGTTTGGTGAAAGTCTATCAAAAACCATGAGGTTAGAGGTCTAATTATCAATTCATATAAACTTGATTATAATTTTGTGTATATAATATCAAAAATTATAATTTTTATATTCAATCATTGCATTCTAAATTGAGAAAATTAATTGATTTCTAATGTGATTATGAAATATGTAAAAAATGTGCTTATGAAATTGATGAATGAAAGGGATTATGTATTTGATGAAAAATGGGATAATGAAAATTATTGATACCAATGGGGTGTTCCCATATTATTTAAATGATTATTTATAATTTATTAATGGATAATAACTAAAATCAATAAATGTGTTAAATATTGAATTATTGTAATGATTATTGAATGGATAGAAACATGGAACCAAGAGGTGTGATTTTTATGATAGAGTTGTGAGATATGGAATAATTCTCCAATTACCCATAGGGTTCAAAACAACCTTTATATGGCCCTAATATATTTTTACATTATCTGTTATCACTGATTTGTGGGATATAGACCACTACTCTAAATACCCACGAATTTACAGATATCTTCTTGAGTACCCAATTTTCTAATTGTGAAATTGGAAATATTTCATTAATGGAACCTATTATAAAATAAAATTTGATACCCATTAAGTGGTCATTCAAACGTTTTCATGGTAAAAAGTAGGTATTGAGGGTTTGAATGTCATTATGAACATAGTGATTTATGTGAAAAAATAAAGTAAAATTTTATGTGAAATTTTTTTACTATTTCAATTTTAATATATTATTGGTAGATTGGAATGCACATATATAAACTAAATATTGATTTATATGTCATTGTAGGGGGACTATTGTGTTATATTGACACCCCACTCGGGATTTTTGATTAATAGCCAAATAGATTTCATTTTTTTGGATAGAATAATAGTATGATTCCTATGATAGATGGATGAGATGGTATGGATCATGGATGAGGGAACCAAATAGTTTATGGGGACCTTCATGGTGATTTGTTATTTTTTTAAAATTTAAAACATGAAACTTATATCTAATTGTGTATCTAATACATTATTTATTGTGATTTTCCCAGGAATTGATATTATCAATTGATGTTCATCATTATTATTATGATATTAGTTTGGTTACTTCTCATTTTTAGGTGGCTATTTTTTATTTATTTACACCATTTTTCTACATTGATAGTGATGGTATAGTTTCACTAGTGACATTTCTTATAACCTTGCTTCTAGATGAGATTCTAAATAACATAGGGTGGTGTCCTGGAGTTTATCTAACCAACAGACTCAAGGAACCCACATCTGGAACCACATTCAGGATGTTATATTAAATTAATGAAACATTTGTTCACTGTTATCTAGCTTATGTATTTAATTTTTTAATGTTTATATTACTTTAATGATTATAGTATAATTTTCCATGTTCAAATTCAATAATCTATAAATAAAAGAGGAATATGTGATTTTCAGGATAAAATATCTTGAAGGAACCATACAATTTTTTTGGTTTACTATCTATTTCATCCTCATTCATGACTTATGAAAAATTTGGATCACACAACAGAAAATGTTAAAAAATTATGGGGCCTATTATTTGGACAATAAAAAGTAATGTTATTCATTCATGATCCCCTAGCCTCAATAAAATTGGATTTGAGCTTATTCATTATCTTATACATTAATGGTCAAGATAATCATGTTATATCCCATCACATATTGTATTTTTTCAATACATTATGGGGTAACCATTGTGGTTATCAAGCCCATAATGGATTTTTTTCTCCAAAAAACAACATTATTCATCTTGTATTTGAATCCTAAAAAACCATTCAATGATATTGGTATTGATATTATTTGGATATAACATAGGATGATTATTTGAAATTATATTTATGTGTCTATATTCATAACATAAAAATTGATCCATATTTTCATCTTGAGGAGAAGGTTCCCTGGACACAAATTCCTTGCCCACTATAAAATCCCCGAAATATATTTCAACCAATGGATCCCCATGAATGATTGCCACATGGACTCAAGTGTATCCCCTAAGATGCTAAAGGATGCTAACTAGAAGTGAGGTACTATGTGAGTTAGTGGGTAGACTATGTCTTCTTTATCAGAGTATCATTATAGAAGTATAACATACAATAAATATAAGAAGCGAAATAAAAAATAGTCAACTAAAAGTTAGAAAAGAACAAAATTAAAATCAATGACTAGAACTGTTTCACAGACATGATGATCTAGATGATTCTAGTATCTTGAAAGAATCATGAATAGTTCATGGTAATGCAATACAGTACAAGTATCCCTAAAAGTAGAAAAGAAAAAAGTTCTCGTAGCATCACAGACCTCATCTTGGTCCTCTGATCCCCTACTCCGAATCCACAGTCAACAACATATACATAGGAATTTTTCCCAATCATCACATGCAACCATATATCTATTTGGATCCCAAGGGAGCCCCAAACTTGATGTGAGATAAAAATCCCAGTATGAAACCACACACTGTCTATACAGTTCTAACAAAAATTATATGAATTATTGAAAGTGTATGGAAAACAGTAAATAAATAGTGTATTCTCATGATATAAGTAAACTATGGTGAGTAAAACTAAATATCCATTCAAGTCTACCTACAAGATGAGTCATCTCCTAACAAGGAAACTATAGGCAAAATAAATGAGTCACATGGCCACACCACACATCCATCCATGTTAAATAACACATGGAGACAATGTATAAAGAAGTGTAGAGTCCCACGACCACGCAGTAGAGTGTAATGTTGACAACATGGGCTGGATCCAAAGTGCCATGTACATGGAAATACATTAAATACATTTAAAAAATGAAAGGTCAGATCTAATGATCCCATCCAAGGAATCCATATCTATTCCTAGGGGCATCCTCATGGACTCTCGGTCTAGGCATTGGTTGGAGTCCCAGGAGAATGTGTATCAAAATGTCCTACCTGAGTCAATGAAAGACATATCCACAGGGTAATAAGGCCTGGGGAATCCAATGGAATCAAGACCCAAGGGGTAGAGTCAATACAAGGTGTCCACTACCACATTCCATGTACATGTAGAGAGATCAGGGGAATCTATAAAACCATTCATTAAATGAATTCAAAATAAACAATTCAAATATATATGAGTATTCCGACTCATGTAACCATTTATAAGGAATAAGTATACCCACACATGCATTCAATTTATCATTCAATTTATTTATGGGTCTACCCTCCCATAGTACTGATTTAATATTCCATTCATAATTTCATAAAGGTATACAATCCTATATCATGTATTTAAAAATATCATTCAATCAATCATACATGGTATAACTAGTTGTCTTTATGAAAACAGATAGTACATCTCATAGGAATTTTATCCAAGAATATACAAGTATTAGCAGGATTCCTTTAACTATGAAAGCACAATCACACACCCCTCGGCTGGTTTAAACAGTCATAAACATGATGTCACCCTAAGGCACACCACATGGGTGACCCAAAAATGAGTAACGAGTGTCAAAGTACATAAACACAACCTACATGAATCCTCACTACGTCAGAATCAGCCTTTTACAAGTCCCTCAATCAAAAACGGGGTCTTGAAAAAAATTCCAGATACTGAAAAAAAGTATGAATGCCTGAAAAGAACCCGAAGTGGCGAAATAAAGTATAAAACACCTACCTATTCTAAATAGTAGAGTGCTAATCTAGTATCGAGTTTTATTCGTTCTACTTTATCATAGATCTGATGAATGGTCAATGGACAAAATATTAGGGAATATGATTCTAAAATGAAATAGTGAATCTGTTATTCTGAGGAATCAAGAACATATAAAAAGGAATGAAGGACTTACCATTGTGGATCCAGAGAGATGATCCAAGGTCGAAACAGATATTTTATAGAGAAACAGGCTCTATCCCAACCATAGGATCCTAAAGGGGGAGATCCGACATGAACACAGTGTTTGATGAAACCAAAATAGGGTCTATCTTTAAAAAGAAAATTTTAATTTATTTAAAATTAAGGAAATTCAAAAGGAAGGATCGCACAGTTATCTTGTACGGTATGAATAACCATGCAGAAACCATGTAGTAATTATATATTAGAAGCCATTAATTTCTCATACATTCCACAAGACCATGCACCACTACCACACAGTTTTCTAAACATCATGGAAGCTACTGACTCCCCTCCCACAATTATCTTAACCCTGCGAAATCCATGTGTTGGGTGATTTTTATCCCAAAAAATGGTTTTGGGATCTAATAAAGCTGCAAAAACATCCATAAAACCTCGTATCACAGGGAGTACCTATTTAATGCCACAAAAAATTTGAAACCAAAATAAAAAAGATATGTATGTTGTATAAAACCAAAGTTCATACAATATTCCCTACATATACCAAATCATTACCTAATTTCTCTTTGAAGGGTGGCCAGGGTTAATAAAAAAACTATACCCACTAAGCACGAATATAGGACTCCCGCTCCAAATTCCCATCCTGTAAATGGTTGTGCTTCTGTAGAACTTGTACTAGAGGAAATGACCAATCTCGTAGAACCTTCTCACTCTTATCAATGTTATGAACTGAATACTCCTAAAAGGATGCATCAACCTGAAGATCAACATCCATAGGTTGAAAAATGTGTGATGGGCCCGAATTATTACAGCACAGCTGAGATATGTGGAAGATGTTGTCCATGGATCAGTACCTCTAAGATTACTACAATTGATAGAAAACCGAGCAGAATCTCTCCATAATCTTGAATGGCCCATCCGATCTCGGTGAAATATTACCCTATCTCATGATCTACCTGTCCCTCAACCATAGTGAAACATGGATGAAAATTAAATCCCCAACCTAAAAATATAGGTGTCATATATGGAAATCATCTTAAGATTTTTCACAAGCCTACATTGTATCCATCTACTTCTGAATCAATTGGACCTGCTCAAAAGTCTCCTTTACGAGACATTTTTCAAGAAACGCTACCTGAACCACCTCTAACTATCATATGGGAGAACATAATGGAATACCATATAAATCATCACAAGTTTCCATCTGTATAGTCACATATAACTTTTATTATAGGAGAAATAAACCATGTCAATATGTCTCTTCCAAGAGCCCCTGAAAACCATAACATGAGCTCATATCTTTTTCTCTACCACCGGAATCATAATACTTGATTGTCCATCATTTTGAGGGTGTTGTGAAGTGCTAAAAAGAACATGTGAACCGAGTTACCTGAGAATTATCTCCCATAAATGAGAATTAAATACGGAATCCCTCTATGAAATTATAGTTCATGGGACCCTGTGATGTTGTAACACCTCTCAGAGGTACAACCTTCGATGCTCATCAATACTGAAGGACTCCATGACTTGAAACAAGTAAGAAAACTTTGTCATATTATAAAAATCAACCCACACATCATTATTTACTAAATGATACCTCAATAAACCAATCACTAAATCCATGAAAACATCATACAATCTCCACTCCAGGATGGGTAAATGCTATAAAATACTAGTATGACACTAATGTTCTTCCTTCACCTTGTGATATGTGGAACACCTCATAACAAAACTAGTTAGAACTCTTTTCATAATGGGCCACTAGTACTGATGGTGCAATGTCATGGTATATCTTGTTGACAACAGGATGTGCTTCCCATGATGATGGATTAAACATCTATATCAAATCACCTTGTATATCCAATAGGGCCCAAATATTTCTATATATACACATAGCCTGATCTTCTCCTACTATCCATTCAAGAGGATTGTCCTTAGTTTCCACACACTCTCGTAGAACTATGCCTTGTGAATCTGTTAGCTTCCTCATACTAAAATTATCTAGTATGGTAACAGTCTTAACAAAAGATGATATATATGTTTGTAGTTGTATTTCATGAACCTCCAAATACATCTCAGAGAATAATGATATAAGATCCCACTCACTACTATCCTGTAGCATCGCATGTATCTGAGTCCACCATATTAGTGTATCAGCCACTATATTTCATTTTCCAGGCACTTATGCAAGATAAAAGTCAAAATTCTATATGTACTCCACCAAATAGTATGCCTTAAATAGAACAAAGCATACACAACTATAGCTAACTTCAGATCCATTATAGGGTAATTCCTCTCACGAGACCCCGACTGTCGAGACCAAGATGCCACAACTCAATTTCCTTACATCAACACTGTGCTCATCCTAATAACTAATGTGTAATTGTAAACCGTGTACCTCTTTCACTGCTCTTTCAGCATCAGGATGAGTGATGATGTCAACATTCCTTTAATCTTCTAAAAGGCTATCTCATAAAATTTCGACCAAATGATCCATATACCCTTCTTAGTCATGCACTTCCATGGTGCTGATATGTATGAGAAGTCCTTTATAAAATGTATGTAGTAACCAGTTATCCCCATGAAACATTGTTGGTAAAATATGTTCTTGGGTTATTCTGAGGAAACTACCACTCTAACCTTATCTGGGTCAACTGATACTCATCTATCTAATATAATGAATCTTATGCAGTGAATCTTATCTATCCAAAAGTGACAGTTTGCGTGCATAGCATATACCCAATGATATCTTAGTGTATTTTAAATGATCGCATGGGTATTTTCATGGTCTTGTTGATTATGAGAATACCCCATGATATCATCCCTGAAAACGACCAGAAAATAATCCATGTAAGGATGGAACACTCAATTCCAGAGTTCCATGAGGACCAATAGTGTTCTCGTGAGAACGAACAACATTACAGGATACTCATATATTCCATACCTTCTATAAAATTACATACAAGGTAAGTATGTTGGTTGAACACGTACCTGGTGATATCCTAGCATCAAATCAATTTTAGAGAACACCCGGGCTTCCAAAATCATATCGAACATGTCATCTATCTGTGGTAAGGGATATTGTATTTTAATTGCCACCAAGATTAGTTTCCGATAGTCCAGAAATAGACCAAGTGTTGTTTCTACCTATTTCAAAAAATGACTAATGATCCCCAAGGAGAAGTACTGGGTTTGATAAAACTCATTGTTTCAAAATCCTATAGCAATATTTTGCGGTCTTGAAACACCATTGTATCTATCCTTTAACGATGAATGGATATGTGTACAACTCCTATCACTAGTTAAATGGAGAAAATCACCCCTCCCTTAAGGAAAACAAGAAAAATAATCTGGAATAATATCTCTGATGCACTCTACCTATGAGGGAAGTCCTTGTGACTCACCCCTTGATCATCCATAAAGAAACTAATGGTCTAGGATATCATCCTTCCAAGAACACAATGCTCAAGACTATCTCACCTCACCTAGATATCCCATTAATCCTTGTGAATAAGAATTACACCCTTAGGTGATTGAAAAGTTACCATTTAGTGATTGTAGTCAATGTGAACTCATTAAGGTAGTATCCTATCCATCCTGAGAATGACATCAAACCCTATCATCTTGTGGAAAAAAGATCCCAGATGAAGTGACACCCTCCATCATCTAGTGGACTATCCATACACTGAATCAAATCACCCATTATAACTCCCCTTAATGTTTCTAATATAATCATGCCTGTAGAATGGAAAACCACAAGATTGAGAAATTTATCCATATGAAAAGATATAATACTATGTGATGAACCTATATTGAAAATAGATGATTCCATTGTAGAAGATAATATAATCGTACATCTCACTGTAGATTGTCCTTGATCATGCTCTTAATGGGTCTGATCCACAACAAAATTCTTGCCTAAATTTGTGGCCCTTTGAAAATGGTAGGATACCTTGAGCTAATTTACCCAAAAATATCTTTGAAACTGGTGTCTGACTAACATTACCACAAACACCACTGCCCTGGCCAAACCAGCCTGTGATACTCCAAAATCCTACCTAACGTGATTTTGAAGAACCTATTATTGAAATGATGTCTAATATTTCCCCTACCACTCACAGCTAGAGGTAAGGTCATAGATAACCACATCATGTGCCACATCCTATAGAATTCAAACAATCAACTTGATCGTAGTCCCGCTACTTCTTCTTGTGGCCTCACCAACCCTACTTATGGCAACACACTAAGCGGCCTGCACCCAGATCTTAGATAGAACCCATAACCTAAATAGCTCTCACATATTAGGATGCCTCAAAATGGTTCTTCAAACTTGAAAATATAGATCCACTTGGGAAATAAACAACAACCCCTATTATGTACCCCCATGTTACCTCAGCTTCTTCACTGTGATTATCACCTTATCCAAAATCTCAGAAATAGAAGATTACATTTACACATTGTACTGAGATATAATAGTATATCTAAGACCTTGATCAAATCATCTCACCCTAGAAAACTCATCAGTAATATATATTGGTGAAAAACACTACAACTCAATAATGAATTCTGATTATTCCATAACAAACATCACACCCTGCTCTAGAAGCACAAACTCATTATCCCGCTCTACTGATAGAGTCTGGGGATAAAACTAGTAATATAAGAGAGTTTTGAATTCATCCCAATATATATTATACATCCTGTTAGCCCGGTTCCAAAATTCACACCATTGATTTTCCACTCTATGTATCATGTAAGAGGCGAGCTTAACCCTCCACTTTAGATGTGTCTCCAGAACCTCAAAAATTTCTAACGTGGTCTCTAGCCACACCACAAAAACCCATGGTCCTTCATCCCCTAAAAATGATATAGGATGTATTTCTTAGAACCCTTACATCATCCTATCCATATACAAGACTGGCTGTGGTGGTCCTGTTACATCTGAATATAATGAAAAATTCACTCATGGAACAATGCCTCAACACCAGTGTCCAACACAGCCTGAGGTTCCGCAATTTTTACTAGTGGACGATCAACTGGTAGTCAATGGCCCACCATATTTAATGTATGGTCATCCTCTCCATTTTGGTGTACCACATGCGGTCATCATAGTGTCATATCTCAATAATTCCAAATAAATTCCTCAAAAATAAATAACATCATGTGCCGAAATTTTCACTAATGGAGGATCAACCGGTAGTCAATGGCCCACCATCATTAAAGTATGGTTATCATCTCCCTTGTGGCGTTCCACTATGGAATTGGACTGTATTGGAATGTCTTGTGAATTTTTATAATGTGATTTAAATGATCGTGATAGGGAATATAATTTCATTAATGAAGTAATTATGGGATAATTATCTGATTTAGGTGTATATATGGAAAATTCGGAATTCATTATGGAGAATTTGGCCAAAAATAACTAGGGAGAATAAATAAAAATTAATTTTCAATAAATAAAAACTTATATTTTGGGAAAATATTATAATAAGTGTTTGATAGGTAATATCTTCTTTGATTCATGGTCATTATAGTATTAGAATTTAGAGTTACTATAGGTGAATTGATTACGTCCCAAATGGTTTTATGGTTCCAAGAACCATGATTCTGTACTGTGCATGTAATCTTGGTGATTACGTGAAGTATATATTGTTGGTTCATGGAACCATAAATCCAATGGAATTTTATGCAGATTCGTAGCCTCAATGGATTGTTAAATTACATGCCAGAGTTACAATTAACACCTTAAGAATCATGAGATGATTCAATAAAATATTGTGATGAAATTTGAAAAAAAAATTAAATAATTCATCAATAAACCACATAAAAGATTAATATGAAATCACAATGATTAAGTGTGGTTATACTGAAATACATTTCCAACATTCTTATAAAGTCTTATTTATTGTCTTTACAATAAGAAAATTCATTGAATTTATTAATTGATATAAGATGGATAATTTATGACATGATTTAAATATGAATGAAGTTGATTTTAAAAAAATTTTATTCCTTGTATATGTTAATTTATTTAGATTGATTAAAATGAAGAGAATAATTAAAATGTATTTTTATATAATCAGAATAGGGTAATACATATTTTTCATTTCAATGATATTATGGCTATGTAGAATTTTACTAGCAGGTATATTAGGTTAAAATTTATATTATAATAATTGTTCATGGGATTTAATTTTATAGTTATATTTTGTTTTAAAGAATTATAAAAACCATTAGAATTTTTCTTTAGATTCTAATTTTGAACAGTTATATCATGTCATTCAACAACCTACTAGTTCAATAAAATATGAGTGATTCATTTTATTCTATTAGGATGAATTATTTATGGTCTAGATCATAACACATATGATAGAGAATTCTTGATGGTTGAACAATTACCGAGTTATATATCTTCAATATTGATACAGATAATTATTAGAGTGATGTGATGTTTATGAATAATAAATATAACAATATTTAATGTCACATATCTGATATTATGTTGGTTCATATTATAATTATGTATTAGACATTGTTGGAGGTGTATCTTTTATAAATATTTTGGTGTGAATATATTAATGGAATTTTTTACTTGTATATTTTATTAAGAAGCATGTGTCGACTCATAGAAGATAAAAATTTATTGTATTTGTTTGGCTGGTGAGTATCGAAGAATCCAGCTGGAAACCATATTGTGAGATTTATCACTTAATAATAAAGAATTCAAATTTCATAATATTGACTATCATAATGGTTTATCCAAGGTAAAGTTATTGAATTTTTTTAAAATCCTGGGAAATTTGGGAGGTCATTATATATATATATATATGTAAAAACCTCTTATAAAAATCATTTTACACTTAGTTCCAATAGGTAATATATATAGACTACATGAAAGATCTAGTGGTTTAACTCAATATAGGATTTAAAATAATTTTTAATATTTTGAATTTAGTTTATTCATTATATTTAAAATATAAATTTCAATGATTAAAAATTTAAATAAATTTTATTATTAGTAATTCAAAATTATTTTACATTATGTATTTAAAATTTATTTTTATTGAAATCCCGAAAAAAATTTAAAGGTTTTCTCAAACAAGGTGATAATTTCATTATTCTAAATATAACAATTCGAGAATCTCGATGACAACATGAGGGACATCAACGCTCAAATATTACTACCTCATATAAATAACAAACTATGCTATTACTTTTCCCAAATCTAGATAAGAGGGTCCCACTCAACATGACCTCAGGTCATATTCTCCTTTAAATGCATGGAATACCCTATGTAGTGTAGTAAATGATACTTTTAAAAGATAAAAATCAATTTGGTCTTTACTAGAAATGAGTTAGTCCAATATTAATATGATGTCAATAGGTTTTATGTTGAGAACCATAAAACACTATAAAATTTTGAAATATGAAAACAAGAAAAAAACAAGTAGGACTAAAAGACCCTACTCTTTCTTTATTCTTAGGGGTGCGATAATCTCTACCACATATGATAAAAGATCGATATAGAAAAATTTTATATTAAATATACTTGTTGAAATAAAAAAATGAGATGCACTAGTATTTAGTAATACCATCACTACCAGCGAAGCAATAGTGATCCTAGCTCTCACCCTCACAAAACCCATATCTATTTTCCTCTAAACACTCTTCCACAGCATGAAGAAGCATCATTATAGATGCTTGTGTATGGAACCCTTTTTTATGTGTAGCATATTACTGCAATGCAGTTTTATTTTCTAATGATAAAATCATTAGACTATATAGAATTGAATATACATGGATGGAGTTTAGTAGGTGACCTATGAGTCTGTAGGAGCCCCATGTCTTTGTTGCCTTAGTGAAAACCCGTATATAATTCCTGAGATTTCCACACTTCTAGAAAATTAGATGTCCTATTCCCAGACCTGAAGGAGTTCTAGAGAAACCCTACTATCAAGAAACACTATAAAAATTATAAAATTTACTATTTTAATTGACGGAAGTTTCATTAATACCAATGGGATTCAAAGGAAGTCCTGTCAAAGATATAAATCCAGACTGGTCAATTTTGACAATCAGTGCTCTATCATGAACATCAGAATTTGAGGAAATCATCAGAATGAAAAATAGAGAAAAATTACATATAAAACTCCCTTACCAATCCATCATTTCTTAATCTTCTTATTATATAATATATAATGTTCTAACTATAGTATCATATCAAAATAGGTTTTATACTAACATATGATCTTTCCAGCCTTTAAACATTTAAAAAACTCAATAGAATGGGCTAACACCATAAATGCATGATAGAATTGGTTAGTTAAAATAGAATTGATGGCTTCCAACTATAATATCTAATGCCTCATCACCATCGCCATCATGGTCTACCAAATTCTATTAGGTCCCTTCAGTATGATGCTGGAACACATTATTCTTATTTAATTAGGTGTCTTCCAAAAATAAATTAAGTTCTAAATCCTAATAACCATTCCTCATCCCTTTGAGGATCATTTTATCCCTTTAGTGTTGGAATATTTTATAAAATGAACTCTTAAGAATGGTTTCAAAAAACATCACTCTGAGGTTCCACAATTAGAGAAACAAAAAAATATATAGTGGTTCCAATCCATGTGCTTTGAAAATACACACAATCACCTAAATTGGACTCAGTTTCCTATGTGAATTTTTTTACTGTGTTTCATTTGAATATTATTCTTAGATTTGATTCAGACATCTTCTCAAAGTAATTATACTACCCAACATCAGAAAAAAAACATTGAAGACATCATACTAACATTAAAATGGAGAAACATATGAAACTATTACCTATATATAGACACCATGATTTGTATTTCATCATATCAAAATCAATATCATAAATTGCTATAACTTACCAAATATGAATTTGGAAAACCACCCCCGGTGATATAAGGTCAATTTGTAGTTAAATTAAGTTAGGAAATCAATTTCTTATTCCTCTTAATTGTAGAGAAGATCAGTCAACTGCATACTAACATCAAGGGAAGAAGAAATACTTGCACATATGATACGTATTTATCACAAACTAGTCTATATTCCATCGAACCTTGATACCTGATCCAATACTAACATAACTAGAATGGAATCATCTATCCCCATGGGATAGTGACTACCACATGGTTCAAAAACTATTAATGTGGAAAAAAATTACCACAGACAAAATGGTATAAAAAAACATGTAAGTATGTATAAAATAAAAAACTGTGGGGATAACTATACTATAAGTTAAACTGTTAAGAAAATCCTAATGTACAACCACAAAATAATAGAAAAACATGATAACACCTGATGTCCCAGTAGACACAACTCTCTAAGAACAAGTATCGGTAACTAGAACTACATTTTATTTGTTCTTTTCCCATTATGAAATCATGAAGGAGATAATCTAAAATCACACTAAGTTCAACATAGGGTGTGCGTTAATAGCATAACATGGTCTCTCCAAGAATCCCATGATAATTTTCAACATTTAATATACTAGTTATGTATTTAAACTTTATACAAATTAGAATACCATTTCAAATGAATATTTAAAACAAAAAATTATTTACATTTTAAATTATGTAGATACATGAAACAAATTTATTAATAAAATGTTATTTAAAATAGTTTATATCATTTCACAAGCCACGATTAATAAATTTTACAACAACAAAACATATTTCAAATACAAATAACATGAATCATCCCCATATTCAATAATTCATGATTGATCTAGGATATGGTACTCCCACAAATTTCAATAGTTATCATGATAATATGTGTCCACACATCCCTCATACAATGGTCAAAGAAGACCCATCACCATCCCATCATGGATGTGACTTGTTATTGATGTACTGTTTCTGTTATAAATCACTAATAGAGTGTTGTTCTGAAAGACTCTCTAATTACACTGGGTTTTATGTTATCTAATAAAAGTCAATGATGGTTAATTAATTTTTAAAATAAATAAATAAAATTAAACTAGTCTTTCAATTTCAAATATTTAATTTTATTTTAAAAACAAATATATTATTTTCATCAAAATATGGATTTTTTTAAGAATAAACCACAGGGTTTCTATAAAAAACAATTAAAATACCAATTATAAACTACTGTCATCATAAAATATCTCAATTTTTTCTTCAATTTCACAAAGACACTTCAATTTAATTTAATTGGGGGTTTTCCCAAATTTAATGAAAAATAATAACCGAATCCAAAAATCACTAGCATTGGGATTTAAATAAACCATTTGAAATTGATTTAATGAAAATAATGAAATTTTATTTAAATTAAACATTTGAATTTATGTTAATTAATTTTGATTTAATCACATTGTCCATCATAGGCAAAAACCACCAACCATGGGATTATAGGAACACAACACCCAAATATCTAGTCAGGAAACTCTAATAATGGATGTCGCCAACAAATATCAAAGAATCAAATAAATATTAATGATCTTAAACACTAGGTATTAGATCCTCCAGAAACATAGTGATCCATAAAAACCTTGGTAGGATATAGGATAGAGTAGTAGAATAATATTTAGAAGACAAAACATAACTGAAAGAGGTCAAACATCACTCTCCAAGCATCGATTTTCTTTTGAAGGAGTGTAGAGGGACCAAAATATCCTCTTGGAATCCTCCAAGAAATAACAAAACATAATATGGTATTGTATGACTATCAGACAATTATCCCAGTGGTTCAAATATTTTAAAATTATTTTTAGGATAAAATATTTCACATACCCATGGTTAGCAGGCTAGGGACACACTGTTAGACCTACCTTAGACCTTAGTCATGCACCCCCTTTTCAATGGTTCATAGATTCTTCTATGTTGAAACACGATTATACCTCCGATAAGGGTGTGTTACTGATCTTGGATAAATTGAAGGAAGTAGTTTCTAGAGTGACACAATTTATGTTTTTAATAAATAAAGATTTTTGGTGTCTAGTGATATATTATTAGAGGTTTATCTAGGATTTTCACAACTTGGAAGAACCAATTTGGACATTGACTTAGAAGGGGGTCAAGATTTAATGGTTTGAAGCATGTGATAATGCTTTCACTGAGTTTAATAACTATCTGACAACTACCTAATTTTTTATTCTACCCAAGCATGGTGAGGAGTATTCAATGATTTATGATTCATTATGAGTCAGTATTGGAGATGTATTGACGCATGGAGATTTCGAGGGGGCATATGGGGTCAAGTAAGTTGTGTCTAGAAGTATAGAATGACCATACACAAGATCCTTTATTAACTATAGTGGTTTATTCCATGATGTTTAAGTGGAATTTCCTATTTGTTGAAATTTTAAATATTTATACAGATCAAAAAATATTAATGTATATATTTTTGTAGTTAAATATGAATCTATTATAGAGGATATAGATTGAATATAATCAATATTATAACATTGAAGTAGTATATACCCAATGAAATGTAAACAATGTTGCTAACATCTTTAGCCGGAATACATAGACTCATATTTTTAAGGACTCTAGTTCCAAGAGGAATATTTTTAACTTACTGGATGAGATGAATATTTTGGTGCATGTAGTCTAGGGGATAATTACCCTTGTATAATTATTGGTGAATTCCAAATTTATGATCCCAATCTGGGAAACAAAACATGTGGATATTATGTGTTTGGCCATTGAAAATCCTTCAAGGTGAGGAGTTACCTTCTAAATGGTTTGTAGATGATTATGATATCATCTATGTCCAAAACCATGCTATTCTGTGTATGAGTAAGAATTAGTAGATGATTCACCCAATTCATGCTTCTAGGTGGATGGTACATTATGGGTGAAAAAACGTACCATGACCTATATGGAACTTATTGGTTAGAGGGAACGTAAAAAATAATTTTTAGGGTTTATTATATGATGTTACACATACCACAAGGTTAATGATGATCATCAATTACTTGGTGGTTCATTACAACCGTTCACTACTTTCAATTTCAAGTTGTATGATGTAACTATGTGTTTAGTGAAGAGTCTTCTGAATAAATCAAAAAATAATTGAAGTCATTTGGGTGATTATGGACAAATTAGTGAAGGTATCTCATTTATTTCTTATCCATGGGTATTTATTAGTTCAATATTTGGGGAATTCTGTGAACGAGTGATAGTTTATCTACATGGGGTGAAACAGAGCATAGTTTCAAAACATGGCACATGTTCTACTTCATTCTTTATGAAAGTCATATATAAGGAGACTGGTATGAAGGTATATATGAGCATGACTATTCACATGATGATATATGGGAAACCAGGACATGATACATTGAAAATGGAGGATATATATGCGGGAAATATCCTATACTTTTTCAAGAGGTAAGAGAAACACTTAGTACTCTCTGATTTCACCACTAATAATAGTTATAGTGAAACTATTCATATGGAACTATTTGAGGAAATTTATGTTAGTCACTAAAAATAACCTATATTCTAGATAGATGTAGGTGAGTTTATGTTTTTGGGACTGTGTGTCATATAGTAGGCATATAAGCAGCTTTATTTGATTAAGAAATGTATAACTATAACTCAGAGGAGGAAAAAGTTGACTGGGTATAGATGTTGATTGAACCGAGTGTTTTCTTTGTGTTACCATTTATTCCTTCTTGTGTCTCCAATATTGGGTCACCATATATTATGGAGTCACAATAAGTTTGAGGCTAGGTTCTTCATACCATTTGAGATTGTGGAGGGTATTTGGATGGTGGTGTACAAATAGAAAGTTCATTAAAAGTTTAGTGTTATTAACTATTTTTTCATGACTCAAAACCTTGGATGTATCACCATGACCCATATCATGTGATCTATGTTGAAGATTTTTATATTTAGGATTTTTATGCCTTTGAGTAGAATTTGATTTATATAATGTATTGTTTTGATAAAGTGTTCTGGGGAATGAACATGCCATAGATTGAGTAATGTGGAAACATGGACATGTTTAACAGGAAAATGGGAAACATAAGAAGATATTTGGGCTTAGTTTATGTACCTTTTTCCTCATAATCATAAAGATACATTAATGTATAGGTTAGGGAAGATTTATTCTATGGTAGATTGATTGTACGATCACTACTATTATAGAGATGCCTCATGTTGTTTTTCAAGTAATATTTTACCCTTGATATGATTTTTTTGTAGTTCGGGTATTTGGGATTATTTGAGGTGAAAATAGAGAATATTGAAATCCCATAGGTATGTTCATGATTGGTACAATGTTTGGGAAAACTATGTGGCTTGCTCTATGAAACTTTCTGCCCAGATTTTTTGAGGCAAGCGACGGAAGATAATTGGTGCATAGTTTTTAGAAACCATGCGGCCACCATCCAGAATAGAACACCCACAAAAATATGGTATTTTCATGGTTGGGGAATTTTTTTATGGAACTGTGTGCCACTTATGAGAAATTTAATGACCCAGAAATAGAGGTTCATAGCTATGGAGCGTAGTTTGGAAAACCATGTCTGTGTGATATAATTCTAATGACTATTTAAAAAAATCCACAATCCCCTCAGTTTTAACCTCAAATATTCCTAGTTCATGAAAAAACATTTCCATTCATATTTTGAGGCTCTGTGTGGATTCAATGGCGCTTTGGTCTCTTTTTTAAATGACTTAAATATCTTATTGAAGGATCATATCCTTTATGGTATATTAATTATTCCCTACTTTCTAATCTCCCTCACATATCTTGATTTATGGATTAATTTTAATGATTTAACACCATTATTGATGGTTTATTTCTAGTTTTTAATGGATCACAAGCTTTTGGATCATGATCATAGGCATTGGACTTAATTCTTCCATTCTGTTGTAATCTTGAATGTTCTGTGTGAATTTGGGGATTTTTGGTTTGGTGAAAGTCTATCAAAAACCATGAGGTTGGAGGTATAATTATCAATTCTTCTATAAATGATTTCAATTTTGTGTATATAATTTCAAAATTATAATTGTGATATTCAGAAATTTCATTCTAAATTGAGAAAATTAATTTATTTCCAATGTGATCACGAAATTGGTTTAACATGTGGTTATGAAATTGATGAATAAAAGGCATTATGTATTTAATGAGTAATGGGATTAGGAAAATGATTGATACCAATGGGGTGTTCCCATATTATTGAAATGATGATTTATAATTATTGAATGGATAACTATTGAAATCAATAAATGGGTTGAATAATGAGTTACTGTAATGATTATTGAATGGTTAGAAACATGGAACCAGGAGGTGTGATTTTTATGATAGAGTTGTGAGATATGGATTGCTTCTCCAATTACCCACGGGGTACCACACTACCCCTATATGGACATAATATATTTTTTCATTATCTTTGATCACTAAGTTGTGCGATGTAATCCACTACTCTAAATACCCACAAATTTACCAACACCTTTTTGAGGACCCCATTGTATGATTGTGAATTTGGAAATTTTTTATTAATGGAAAATGTGATAAAATGAAATGTGATATCCATTTTGGGGTCGTTAAATCTCTGTCATTGGAAAATTTAGGTATCGATGGTTTGAATTTCATCATGAACACAAGGATTTTTTTGGAAAATTAAAGTGAAATGTAATGTGAAAAGTTTTTTACTATTTATATTGTAATATATTCTTCGTAGATTTGAATACAAATATATAAACTGAATATTGATTTATATGTAATTATTGGTGGACTATTGTGTTGTAATGACACCCCACTCAAGATTTCTGATTAATAGCCAAATATATTTAATATTTTTTTATAAATAATAATGGTTTGATCCTTATGATAGATGGATGATTAGGTATGGAGCATGGATGAGTGAACCAAATAGGTTATGGGGACCTTCGTGGGGATTTTTTAGTCTTTTTTTTTTAATTTAAAACATTAAACTTATATCAATTGGAATATCTAATACATTATTTATTGTGATTTTTCCATTTTTTGATATTCTCACATGATATTCTTCATTATTGTTATGGTTTCATTTTGGTTATTTTTCATTTTTATTTGGATATTTGTTATTTATTTAAACAATTTTATACATTGATAGAGATGGTATTGTTTTACTAGTGATATGTGTTAATACCTTGCAGTTAGATGTGATTCTACAGAATATAGGGTGGTGTTCTAGAGTTCATCAATCCAACCGGCTCAAGGAACCCACATCTGGCACCAGATTCAGGATGTTACATTCAAGTAATGAAACAATGGTTTAACATTATCTGGCTTAGGGAATAAATATTGTTAAAGTCTATATTCCTTTAATTATTATAGTATAATTTCCCATGTTGAATGTCAATAATCAATAAATAAATTAGGAATAAGTGATTTTCAAGATAAAATATCATGAAGTAACCATGCAATTTTTTTGGTTCACAAGCTATTTCATCCCCATTCCTGACTTATGAAAAATTTGGATCACAAAAAAAAATGATAAAAATTTATGGAGCCTAACATTTGGCCTATAAAAATTAACGTTATACTTTCATGACCCCTGAACCTCAATAAAATTAGATATGATATAATTCATTATCTTCAACATTAATGGGCATATAAATCATGTTATATATCATCACTTATTGTATGTTTTCAATAAATGATGGGGTAACCATTGTGGTTCTCAATCCCTTAGAGAATTTTTTCTCTCCATAAAACTTCATTATTCCTCATGTATTTGAATCCTCAAAAACCATTCAATGATATTGGTATTTACATTATTTGTATATTACATAGGATGATTCTTTATAATTATATTTATGTTTCTGTATTCATAACATCAAAATTGATCCATATTTTCATCATGAGGAGAAGGTTCCCTGGCCATAAATTCCTTGTCCTCTATAATGTCCCCGAACTAGATTTCAACCGATGGTTCCCCAAGACCGATTTCCACATAGCCTCAAGAGTATCTCCTCAGATGCTAGAGGATCGTAACAAGAAGTGAGGTCCTATGTGAGTTATTTGGTAGACTATGTCCTCATTATCAGAGTGTCATTATAGAAGTCAAACATAAAATAAATAGAAGAAGAAAAATCAAAAAATGTCAACTAAAAGTAAAACAAGAAATAAATTCAAATCAATGAATAGAGGGGTTTCACATACAATATTATATAGATGATACTAGTATCTAGAAAGAATCAAGAATAGTTCATGGTAATGCAATACAATTTATGTATCCCTAGACGTATAAAAGAAAACAAATTCTCATAGCATCACAGGCCTCATCTTGGTCCTCTAATCCCCTACCCCAAACCCACATTCAACAACCTATACCCAGACATTTTTCCCTATCATCACATTCAACCATATAATCGGTTTGGGTCTCAAGGGAGGCCCAAACCTAGCGTGAGATAAACATCCTAGTAGGAAACCTCACATTGTTTATAGAGTGCTAACAACAATTATATGAGTTATTTAAAGTGTTTAGAAAATTGTAAAGAAATAGTGTATTCTCATGATATAAGTATACTTTGGTGAGTAAAACTAAACATCCTTCCAAGGATACCTACAAGAATAGTCATCACCTAAAAAGGAAACTATAGGCAAAATAAATGATTCACACGACCACACTGCACTTCCATCCATGTTAACATACACATGGAGACACTGTATTAAGAAGGTTATAATCCCACAACCACGCCGTAGAGTGAAATGTAGAAAACAACGGCCAGATCCAAAGTGTCTTGTACCTAGAAATACATTATATAAATGTAGACAACGAACTTTCAGATCCAAAGATCCCATCCAAGGAATCCATATCGATTTTCATGGGCATCTTTATGGAATCTTGATCTAGGCATTGGTTGGAGTCCCAGAAGAATGTGTATCGAGATGCACTACCTGAGTCTAGGAATTACATATCCACTGGGTAGTAAGGCCCAAGTCATCCAATGGAATGAAGACCCAAGGGTAGAGTCAAGCCAATGTGTCCACTACCACATTCTAGGTCCATGCAGAGAAATCATGGGAATCTATAAAACCATTCATTAAATGCATTGAAAATAAACAATTAAAATCTATATGACTATTCCAACTCATGTAACCATGTATAAGGCATATGTATACACACTCATGCATTCCATTTATCATTAATATTCGTTATGGGTATACCCTCCCACATTACCCATTTAATATGCCATTGATAAATTAATAAATGTATACACACTAATTTCATTTATTTAAAAATACCATTCAATCAAGAATACATGGTATAACTAGTTATCTTTAAAAAAGGAGACGATATATCTCATAATAATTTTATCCAAGACTATCCAAGTATTAACGGGCTTCCCCTAACTATGAAAGCATAGTCACTCACCCCTCGGCTGGTTATAATAGGCACAAACATGATATTACCCTAAGGCACACCACTTGGGTGACCCAAAAATGTGTAATTAGTTTTAACACTCCTAAACCGAACCTATTGGAATCCTCACTAGGTCCGACTAAGACTATTACAAGTAGATCACTGAAAAACAGGGTCGTGCAAAAAAATCCAGTGGATGGAAAAAAGTATGAATGCCTGAAAAGAACCCGAAGTAGAGAAATAAAGAATAAAACACCTTCCTCTTCTAAATAGTAGAGTGATCATCTAGTATTGAGTCTTGATTCATCTTGCTTTAGAGTAGATCTAAATAATGGTCAATGGAAAAAATATTAGGGCATATGATCCTAAAATGAAATAGCGTAATCGTTGTTCTGAGGAATCAAAAATAGCTAAATTGGAGTGTAGCACTAACCATTGTGGATCCGGTGAGACGATCTATAGCAACCCGACCTTTTCTTACATTAATATTACATCATTTTAATGATAAACAACACAATAGTACTAGACATATAGGATCCAAAGTTTTAGTGTCTTGGGAAAACTAGGACCGTACATAACAAATACAATATCAAGCATAAATATTTATTTAATTTCTTCTTCTATAGCATCTTAGTTGCACTTTTCCTCTCCTTAGTACATGTATCCACCTGAGGATATACATCAAAAGGGGTGAGATAAAATTCCAGTAAGAGGATAGATAAGAACAATACATCATGGGGTGAGTATAATCAAAACATAGGCAAAAGATCATGAACATGAGAGGAGCATAAGTAAAAGACTTGAAATGTGGCAATGTATAAAAATGAAACATCATGTCTTAGTGCTTAACTACCACAAATACTTGTGAAAAAAGCTAGAATCATGTTCACACATCATTTAACATTTACTCATGAGATTCATCACTTTACCCAATGTATTGGAGTGCTGTATAATTCCGGGCACACCCGTCACATTTAAACATTCATATTGCGCTATATAATTCCGGGCGCACCCGTCACATCATAACATTATCATTGTCATTATTGCCACATAGAACACATATACAACATTTACATAAATAACCCATGGAATGTAATGGGTTTCATCTCATAATAACACCTTCATAAGCTTTGGGTTCCCAAAAGAAAGAGGGAACAACATACTTGATACAAGAAACATCAACCTTGAAGGAGAGGTAAAAGGTGAGATCTTGAAAGAAGAGTTCTTTTTGAAAACATTTTGATGGAGATAAAAACCAGTGAAAAACATTTATATCCAAGAAAAGTAAAGGAAATGATGAAAAAATGATCTTTGAGCAGTAACCATATCAAAAATGGAGTGAAAGAGGGAGAACCCGAAGGAAGAAAAATGGGTTCGAGATTTCCCCTTACCTTGTACTCGAATGCCTTCTTCTCTTTAATGTCCTATATAATGACATTATATTCATTTATTTGAAATTAAAAAACCTTTTATACATTAGTAGGTTTCATTATGGTTTCATTATTTCATATTATGTTCCTTTGGATGACTTATAGAGTTTAAAAACATTGTTCGAGGATGTTCGTTTTTATGGTTTTCTTGAGCGGTCCACTTGTATTCTTAAATTGATGTTTGGGTAGATCATGGGTAAACATAAAGAACTGAGACTACATGTTATTAATGATATTATAGTAGATTTAATAATTTTATAGTGAATTATATTAGATCCATGTGGAAGAATCATTAGATAAAAATTTAATGATGGTTATTTGGGTTAATTTGGGCTGTTTTGGATCACAACGATCTTGTTTTAACATTTAACTTAATAATAAGGCCATAGGTTATTTCCAGAATGTAAAATAGAACATAATACATATAAAATATTCCGGTTCAACCATAAAATGGTTTCATGACCAGATTGATGGTAGAAATGGAAGAAGAGAACATGTCGTTTTTGATGGTGATAAATGTAACACCTCATGAACAATGTTCTCTTTAATAAAATAAAAGGAAGAGGGAAAGGATGTGGGGTGATATAATATAACATTATAATCATAATATTACATTATATATATAATAATGTATTTAAAGAGCAATTTTTATGATGATAGGTAGGGAGAGATCAAGAAAGGAACTTGAACTTTAAAGGAAATTAAAGGAGAAGAGGGAGAGAAATTACCTTTAGAATTATCCTCTTGAGATCCTCTATAAGGAAGCTAGGCTTGGTCTTTTGATGATACCAGCAGCTTTTGAACGTCGGGGATGAGCTAGGGAAGGTGTTTGGGCAGAGTTTAGAGAAGGATTGGAGCTTGAGAGGTGTGAGGAAAAGAGGGAGTGAAGGGTGGCTTTTATAGTGCAGGGGAGAGGGGTTTCCTTAATATAAAATTGATTAGTTTATTAATTTCACCTAAGACAAGGAATAGTGAGTCTTGGATGACCAAGAATAGTAAAAAAAAGTCATGTGAGTTCGGGATTTGGGTGCTTACATCACTTGTGATGTCAGGAATAGTGGGTTTTAATTAAAATGTATTTATATTGTATATTAATGTATTCTACTATTCACAAAAAAAATCAAGTATCTCAGAAAAATCCCAAAACTTTACCCCAACCATTTATCAACGTGTAGAATCCAAAAATGACGTCCATTTTTCAAAAATAATTTTCTAAAAATTATTAATTTAATATTTAAATAAAATCATAACTTACTTAAAAAAATAGTTTTTGAGATTAAAACTGATTTTATAGTTCTTTCAAAAACTATGTAGGGTCTTATAAAATTATCTAAAAACTATTAGACATTGATTCAATAATTTATAAATACATTACAAGAAAATAAATATTCTTTTAAATTAATTAATTATAATTATTTATTTATGACTTATAAAATACCAAAAACGTTTACTAAGGTCAAATTGTCACTTTCTAAGATGTCTAAATTTTATTTTATTATTCATAGGTAATGTTAATCTTATTTAATATTCAAAAGGGTCATGTTACTATTCATAAGGGTAGGTTACTATTCATAAGGGTAGGTTACTATTCACCAAAAATTATTTTTGTTTCATTAGACTCCAAAAACTATCTTGAACACAACCGTGTATGTCGGATTTTTAAAATTCCAAACATAGGGGTGCCAAAATTATGTTTAAAGGTCACTTATCACTTTGTAGTTCATTATTTTGTGTTTTTATGACATTGATATAAGAAGGGAATTTTCTATTGAAATACTTTGGGTCGTTACATTCTTCCCCCCTTAAGAAATTTCGCCCCCGAAATTTTACTTTACACAAACAGGTGAGGGTACTTCTCCTTCATTGCCTCTTCTGGTTCCCAAGTTACTTCCTCAAACTTTTGGTTCCTCCACAATAGTTTGACAAAGCGGGTTGTCCTGTTTCATAGAACCTTATCACTTCGGTCCAAAATTTTTACCGGCTACTCCTCATATGAGAGATCATCTTCCAACTGTACCACCTCTGAGTTTAGTACATGTGAGGGGTCTGGAATGTACTTCCTCATTAGTTATACGTGAAACACATCATGTACTTGAACAATATTCGGTGGAAGTGCCAGACAATAAGCCACGAATCTTATACGATCAAGGATCTCAAAGGGGCTAATGTACCTTGGGCATAGCTTCCCTTTCTTCCCATATCTCATGACTCTCTTCCATGGGGATATTCGAAGGAAGACTTTATCTCCAACGTTGAACTCCAAGTCCCTTCGACGATTATCAGCATAGCTCTTTTGCCGACTTTTAGCAGCTTTGATGTGTTTCTGGATGACTTGAACCTTTTCGGTCATCTCCTACACAAGATTGGGTCCAAGTTGCTTTCATTCTCCAACTTCATCCCAATAGGTTGGAGTTCTACATCGCTTCCCATAAAGTTCTTCATACGGAGCCATCTGAATACTCGAGTGGAAGCTATTGTTGTATGAGAACTCAACCAATGGAAGGTGCTGATCCCATCCACCTTTGAATTCTAGAGAGCAAGCTCTTAGCATATCATCAAGTGTCTGAATAGTCCTTTCAGACTGTCCATCAGTTTGGGGGTGATAGGCCGTGATGAAATTTAATTCAGTACTCAAAGCATGTTGAAGGCTCCTCCAGAACTTAGATGTGAACCTTGGATCACGACCATAGACAATCGAGAGTGGAACACCGTGCAATATCACTACTTCCTTCACATATATCCTTGCAAGCTTTTCAAGTGACAGGTCTTCCCGAATAGCGATAAAATGGGCAGTCTTGGTGAGTTGATCAACCACAATCCATATCGCATTATTTCCTCTTGACCTCTTTAGGAGACCCGTGAAAAAGTCCATAGTAACATTTTCCCATTTCCACATGGGTATAGGAAATGGCTGCATCATACCTTTGGACTTTTTCCGCTCAGCTATAACTTGCTGACATACCAAGCACCTTGATATATATTCCACAATCTCCTTCTTCATGTTATCCCACCAGAAGTGTTCTCGGAGATCACGATACATCTTGGTACTTCCAGGATTAATAGAGAATGTTGAGCTAAGTGAATTATCCAATATCTCCTTCTTTATCCCGAGTGATGAAGGAACACAAAGTCGCGTTCCAAACCGAATCACACCATCATCGTCGATAAGGAACTCTTGCAGCATCCCTTCCGTTACTTCATTCACCCTCTTTTGTATCTCCACACCATCCCTTTGTGCTTCCTTAATCTTCTATTGGATGGATGGTTGCGCAATAATTTGGTAAATGTAGGATGTATCCCCTGCCGTTACGATTCCCAAATCCATCCTTTGCATATCCAAGAAGATAGGGTCTTTCTTAATCCTCAACATGGATAGATTAGCAGGTTCTTTCCTACTTAGAGCATCAGCCACCTTGTTCGCCTTTCCAGGATAATAGTGAATAGAGCAATCGTAATCCTTGATTAGCTCTAACCATCTACTTTGATGCATGTTGAGCTCCTTTTGTGTGAATATATAATATTCTCTCTTGTGGTCGGTGTATATGTCACACTTCTCACCATTAAGGTAGTGCCGCCAGATTTTCAAGGCAAAAATCATGGCTGCCAGCTCTAGATAATGGGTCGGGTAGTTCTGCTCATGGATCTTCAACTATCGTGAGGTGAAGGCTATCACATTATCATTTTGCATGAGTACACAACCCAAGCCTTTCTTTGAAGCATCACTATATATCACAAAACTTTCTCCACTTTTCGGTAGTGTGAGTACAGGTGCAGTGATCAGCCTTCTCTTTAGCTCCTTCAAGATTCCGTCACATTTATTCATCCAGACATACTTTACCCCTTTCCTTGTTAACTTAGTTAGCGGGATGGAAAATTGTGATAAGTTTCTCACAAAATGTCGATAGTACCCAGCTAATCCAAGAAAACTACGGATTTCGGTGACACTAGATGGCCTCGCCCATTCCTCAATCACCTTTTTGTTTGAAGTGTCCACAGAAATTCCCTCGCTTGTGATCACATGTCCCAAGAACATGACTTGATTCATACAAAAGTCACACTTGCTGAAGTTGGCGTACAACTTATCCTTTCTCAATTTCACCAACACAAGTCTTACATGTTCTTCATGTTCCTCCATGCTCTTGGAGTAGATGAGAATATCATCGATAAACACTACCACAAATTTGTCAAGGTAATGTTTAAAAACTCTATTCATCAAATCCATGAAGATTGCAGGGGAATTAGTAAGTTCGAAGGGCATCACAAAAAACTCATAGTTCCCATACCTTGTACGGAAGGCAGTCTTCTGAATATCTTCCTTCTTCACCGTTACTTGATGATATCCAGAATAAAGATCCACCTTTGAGAAGTATTGATCTCCTCTTAACTGATCGAACAAGTCATCAATCCTTGGGAGAAGATACTTGTTCTTTATGGTGATCTTGTTGAGTTCCCGATAATCGATACACAGCCGCATGGTACCATCCTTCTTCTTCACAGTGAGTTCTGGCACACCCCAAGGTGATGCACTAGGGCGTATGAACCCTTTGTCCAGATGCTCTTGCAGCTGCTTCTTTAACTCCTCCAGTTCGATAGGATCCATCCTATAGGGGCACTTCGAGATAAGAGTAGCTCCGGGTATGAGTTCAATTGAGAACTCTACCTCACGATCCGGGGGAATTCCGGGTAACTCTTCGGGAAATACATCACCATATTCCCTTACGATGGGAATTTCCTCATGGTTGGAACTTTCCTTCAACTCAATCATTTGGGTGAGGTATGCTTCTTCATAGGGAATCAACACCCAAACCATTGAAGGATTTCTCAAAGGAGATTCATGATCTTCCTTGCATTTGTAGAGGATCATGGGATGGTTCTGAATATGAAAATATATTTTCTTTTCCCAACAGTTGATATGTGCTCTATATAACGAGAGCCAATCCATTCCCATTATAGCGTCAAATTCCCCCAAGGGATGTATTATGAGATTTTCCGGAAGAATCTTCCCACATATGTCAACAGGAGAAGAGTAAAACACTTGGGTTGCAATGATTGTACCACTTGGTGTTTTTACAGATATCTCTACTTTAAGGTTTTGGGGCTTCGATTCTATAGTTCTAACAAACTGGCAAGATATAATGGAATGCGTAGAACTAGAATCAAATAAGACTTTTTCCATTATTGAATGAATAGGAAGTGTACCTTGTACGACTTCATTATCATGTTCCACCTCCGCAGTAGTGATGGCATAAGCCTTCCCTTGTTCCTTTGGCTTTGGTGGTTGTTGGCGCTGATTACCCTCAAGAGCTTGAGGTTTAGTGCACTGGTTTGAATAGTTCCCTAGCTCCCTACACTTGTAGCATTGATCTATGAGTGGTTCTTTCCTTTCATCGGCTATATTATCCTTCCTTTTCATGTCTTTTAGACACTCGTGAGCTTGGTGTCCTTTCTTTCCACACTTAAAGCATTTCGTCGTACCTTTCATGCAGTTCCCATTGTGCAACTTCCCACATTTTTGGCATGTGGGTCATTGGGGTTTCTTCTCATCTTTTTCACTAGATCCACCAGCTTGAAACTCCATCTTTATTTTCATATCACCATAGCCATGGGACGATACTCCAAACTCCATCTACACTTTGAGATCACACCGAACAACTTCATCATAACTCCCAAAGTCTCGAATTTCAAGAGCCTTTCTAAGATGTGATTTTAATCCACTAAAGAAAGAGGAAGTTCCCCATTATTAGGGTTATTATTCATAACCCGAGATAATTGGGTATGAATCGCCATGAAGTTTTGAACTCCACCTCCAAATTCATTGGGGATGTCGTTCAGGCAATCGTTGCATTGGCCCTCGCAAGATTTGCTGGCCTGATTCCTCCTGGTTCCCACCATTTTCTAAAATAGAAAATTTTAGAACAAAACATAATTAAACAAATCTTGAATAATGCATTCATTTAAACAATTATACCAAAAACATAACATATGGTATCCCTAGGTAAATATTCTTGTGTGCATATTTGTACATAGTCTCATGCTAGAGGTTTTCTCTAGGGTTTACTAATCCTAATTCCCAAATTAACTAAACCTTTCCTCTGATACCAACTATAGAGACCCGGACTTTTCTTACATTACTATTACATATTTTTAAAGATAAACAACACAATAGTAGTAAACATAGAGAATCCAATGGTTTAGTGTCTTGGGAAAACTAGGACCATACATAACAAATACAACATCAAGAATAAACATTTATTTAATTTCTTCTTCTATAGCTTCTTAGTAGCACTTGTCCTCTCCTTAGTACATGTAGCCACCTGAAGATATAAATCAAAATGGGTGAGCTAAAATCCTAGTAAGATGATAGATAATAACAATACATCATGGGGTGAGAATAATCATAACATAAGAAAATGATCATGAACATGGGAGGAGCATAAGTAAAAGACTTGAAATGTGGGAATGCATAAAAATAAAACATCATGTCTTAGTGGTTAACTACCACACATAATTGTGAACAAAGCTAGAATCATGTTCACACATCATTTTACATTTACTCATGAGATTCATCACTTTACCCAATGCATTGGAGCGCTATATAATTCCGGGCGCACCCGTCACATTTAAACATTCATATTGCGCTATATAATTTCGAGCGCACCCGTCACATCATAACATTATCATTATCATGATTTCCACATAGAACACATATAAAACATGTACATAAATAACCCATGGAAAGGAATTGGATTCATCTCATAATAACACATTCATAAGTTTTGGGTTCCCAAAAGAAAGAGGGAACAACATACTTGATAAAAGAACCATCAACCTTGAATGAGAGGTAAAAGGTGAGATCATGAAAGAAGAGTTCTTTTGGAAAACATTTTGATGGAAATAAAAACTAGTTACAAACATGTATATCCCAGAAAAGTAAAGGAAATGATGAAAAAATGATCTTTGATGAGTAACCATATAAAAAATGGAGTGAAAGAGGGAGAACCCGAAGGAAGAAAAATGTGTTCGAGATTTCCCCTTGCCTTGTACTCGAATGCCTCCTTCTCTTTAATGTCCTGTATAATGACATTATATTAATTAATTTTAAATTCCAGAACCATTTATACATTAATAGGGTTCATTCTGGTTTCATTCTTTCATATTATGTTACTTTGGATGACTTATAGAGTTTAAAAACATTGTTCGAGGATGTTCGTTTTTATGGTTTTCTTGAGCGGTCCACTTGTATTCTTAAATTGATGTTTGGGTAGATCATGGGTAAACATCCAGAATTGATACTAAATTTTATTAATGATATTACAGTTGCTTTAATAATTTCATAGTGAATTATATTAGATCCAGGTGGATGCATCATTAGATAAAAATTTAATGATGGTTATTTGGGTTAATTTGGGCGTTTTTGGATCACAACGATCTTGTTTTAACATTTAACTTAGTAATAAGGCCATAGGTTATTTCCAGAACATAAAATAGAACATAATACATATATAATATTCTGGTTCAACCATAAAATGGTTTATTGACCAGATTGAAGGTAGAAATGGAAGAAGAGAACATGTCATTTTTGAAGGTGATAAATTTAACACCTCATGAATAACGTTCTCTTTAATAAAATAAAAGGAAGAGGGAAAGGGTGTGGGGTGATATAATATAAAATTAGAATCATAATATTATAGTATATATAGAATACTGGATTTACAGAACAATTTGGATGAATATAGGTAGGGAGAGATCAAGAAACTAACTTGAACCTGAAAGGAAATTAAAGGAGAATAGGGAGAGAAATTACCTTTAGAATACTCCTTTTGAGATCCTCTTTAAGGAAGCTAGGCTTGGCCTTTTGATGAGACCAGAAGCTTTTGGACGTGGGGGATGAGCTAGGGAAGGTGTTTCGGCAGTGTTTAGAGAAGGTTTGGAGCATTAGAGGTGTGAGGAAAAGAGGGAGTGAAGGGTGGCTTTTATAGTGGTGGGAAGAGGGGTTTCCTTAATATAAAATTGATTAGTTTATTAATTTCACCTAAGACAAGGAATAGTGAGTCTTGGATGACCAAGACTAGTAAGAAAGGCATGTGATTTCGGGGTTTGGGTTCTTACATCACTTATGATGTCAGGAATAGTGGGTTTTAATTAAAATGTATTTATATGGTAAATTAATGTATACTACTATTCACAAAAATTCAAGTATCTCATAAAAATCCAAAAACATTACCCCAACCATTTTCCAACGTGTAGAATCCAAAAATTACGTCCATTTTACAAAAATAATTTTTTATATATTATTAATTTAATATTTAAATAAAATCATAATTTACTTAAAAACAGTTTTTAAGATTAAAACTGATTTTATAGTTCTTTCAAAAACTATGTAGGGTATTATAAAATTATCTAAAAACTATTAGACATTGATTCAATA
The DNA here is from genome assembly GCA_963277665.1 of Viscum album. Classification (NCBI taxonomy): domain Eukaryota; kingdom Viridiplantae; phylum Streptophyta; class Magnoliopsida; order Santalales; family Viscaceae; genus Viscum; species Viscum album. The sequence continues at coordinate 1,515,785,236 of OY728135.1, forward strand.
ATTTATGAATACATTACCAGAAAATAAATATTCTTTTAAATTAATTAATTATAATTAATTATTTATGACATATAAAATACCAAAAACGTTTAATAAGGTCAAATTGTCACTTTCTAAGATGTCTAAATTTTATTTTATTATTCATAGGTAATGTTAATCTTATTTACTATTCATAAGGGTCATATTACTATTCATAAGGGTATGTTACTATTCTTAAGGGTAGGTTACTATTCACTAAAAAATTTTGTTTCATTATACTCCAAAAACTATCTTGAAAACAACCGTGTATGTCATATTTTTAAAATTCCATACATAGGGGTGCCAAAATTATATTTAAAGGTCACTTATCACTTAGTAGTTCATTATATTGTGTTTTTATGACATAGATATAAGAAGGGAATTTTCTATCGAAATACTTTGGGTCGTTACACGATCCACGATCGAAAGAGATATTTGATAGAGAAATATGAAATATCAGAAACTTAAGATCCTAAAGGGAGAGATCCAACATGTACTCTATGTTTTTTGAAACCAAAATGGGTTCTATGTTTAAAAAAAATAATTTATTAAAAATTATCCAAACACAAAAAGAAGGACCGCATGGTTTTCCTGCATGGTATGAATAACCAAGCGGTAACCGTGCAGTAATGGTATGTCAGAAGTCATTAATTTCCCATACATTTTGTATGACCATGCACCACTACCACATAGTTTCTCAAACATCATGGAAGCTACTGACTCCCCTCAAACATTTATCTTGACCATGTGAAAACCACATGTTAGGCAATTTTCAGCACAAAACATGGTTCTGGGCTCTGAAAAAGCCTCAGAAACGCCCAAAACACCTGTGATCACAGGGGCTACCTATGTAATTCCACCAAAAAAATTTAAATGAAAATAAATAAGATATGTATGTTGTATAAAACCAAGATTCTTACAGTATTACACCTTATACCAAATCATTACAGAATTTCTCCATCAAGGGTGGTCAAGATTAATTGGAGGACAACTATACCCACTATGCACGAATATAGGACTCCTGCTCCCAATTCTCATCTTGTAAATGGTCGTTCTTCTATAGAAATTTTACTAGAGGAAATGACCAAACATAGAGAACCTTCACACTCTTATCAATGATACGAATTGAATACTCTTAAAAGGATGCATCAACCTGAACATCAGCATCCTCGGGTTGAAAAATGTGAGATGGGTCAGAATTATTATAGCACAACTGTGATATGTGGAAGATGTAGTTCATCGCTCTGTACCTCAAAGGTAACTGCAACTGATAGGAAACCGACCATAATCATTCCAAAATCTCAAATGGCCCAATAGATCTCGATGAAAGCATACCCTATCTCATGATCTACCTGTGCTTTAACCTTAGTGAAACATGAAAGCAAAGTCAATCCCCAACCTCAAACTCTAGGTGTCATATATGGAAATCATAGTATGATTTTTCATGAGGCTACATTGTATCCATATACTTCTAAATCAATTGCACTTGCTCAGAAGTCTCTGTCATGATACACGTTCCTAGTAACAATACCAGACCCGCCTCTAACTATCATAGGAGAAGAAAAAAATGAAATACCTTATAAATAATCATAAGTTTCCATCTGTATTGTCACATGATAAATTTTATTATACGATAACTCAACCAAGTTAATATGTCTCTCCCAAGAGCCCCTAAAAACCAGAACACATTCTCAAAAATGTCCTCTACCACCTGTATCTTAATATCTGACTAGCCATCAGTTTGAGCATAGTATTAAGTGATCAAAACTACCTAATATCCTAGTTACTGAAAAATGATCTACCAGAAATATGATGTAAACTGGGAATTCATATATGAAATGATAGTTCATGGGACCCTGTGAAGTTGTAACTCCTCTCAGATGTACAACCTTCGAGGATCATCAATACTGAAAGACTCAATAATTGGAAACATGTGAGAAACCTTAGTCATATTATCAAAATCGTCCCACGCAACATTATTACCTCATAGAGACCCTGATAACCCAATCACTAAATCCATCACGTCATCATCCAATATCCTCTCCGTGATGGGGAACTGCTATAAAATTCTAGTAGGACACTAATGTCCTTCCTTCACCTACTGATATGAGGAACACCTCGTAACAAAACTAGGTAGAACTACTTTCATACTGGACCACTAGTACTGATGGTGCAATGTAACGGTACATCTTTTTGGCAACGGGATGTGCTTCCCATGATGAAGCTTGAAACATCTATATCAAATCACGATGTATATCCACTATGGACAAAATATGTCCATGGATACACATAGTCTCATCTTCTTCTACTATCCATTAAAGAGGATTGTCCTCAGTTTCCAGACACTCTCGTAGAACTATGCCTTCTGAATCTGTCATCTTCCTCATACTAACATCATCTAGTAAGGTAAAGGTCATAAAAAAGGATGATATATATGTTTGTACTTGTATTTGAAGAACCTCCAAATTTATCTCATAGAATAATGCCATAAGATTCCACTACCTACTAACTTGTATCATCTCTTGTATCTGAGTCCTCCATATTAGTGTATCAACCACTATATTTCCTTTTCTAGGCATGTTTGCAAGCTCAACGTCAAAATACTTTACATACTCCAACCAACAGTGTGACTTCAATAGCAAAAAACATACACAACTATAGATAACTCTAGATCCATTGTAGTGTAATTCCTCTAATGATGCCCTGACTACAGAGACCTAGATTCCACGACTAAATGCCCTAACATCAGCATTACCCCCAGTCCAAAACCCGACGTGTCATTGTAAATTTGGTACCTTATTATATGATCTTTTAGCATTAGGGCGAGTGTTTATGTTAACCTCCCTTTTATCTTCTAAAATTCTATCTCATTAAATTTTGAGGAAAAGATATTCATACCCTTCTTAGTCATTCTCATCAACGGTGCTGATAAGTATGATAAGTACTTTATAAAATGTATGTATTAACCAGCTATCCCCACAAAACATTGTTTGTAAAATATTTTCTTAGGTTGTTCCTTGGAAACTACCAATCTTACATTATCTTGGTCCACTTATACTCATATATCTTTGATGATGTGACTTATGTAGTGAATCTCATCTATCCAAAAGTTATACTTTGAGTGCATAGCATATAACTGATACTCTACCAGTGTATTTTAAATGATCTCAATAGGATTGGCATGGTCATGTCGATTATGAGAATACACCATGATGTCATCCCTGAAAACCATCAGACAATAATCCATGTATGGATGGAACACTAGATTCTGGAGTTCCACGATGACCAATAGTGTGCTTGTGAGAACGACCAGCATACCAAGATACGCATATATTCCATACCTACTACAAAAATCCAAACGAGGTATGTAGGTTTGTTGAAAACGTACCTGGTGATATCCTATACTCAAATCAAATTTCTAGACCACCCGAGCTTCTAAAATCATTTCAAATAGGTCATCTATATGAGGCAAGGGATATTGTATTTTAATCGTCATCTATATCAGTTTTTGGTAGTCCCCAAATAGACCAAATGTTGATTCAGACTATTTCACAAAAAGATTAGTTACCCCATGGAGAAGTACGGGGTTTGATAAAACTATTTTCTTCAAAATCTTATAGCTATATCTTGATCTCCTGAAACAGAATTATAGAAATCATTTAAGGAGGAATGGATATGTTTATAGCTCCTATCACTAGATCCATAGAGAACTTCACCCCTATCATGATAAAAACAATAAAATTAATCAGGAAATATATCCTTGATGCACTATACCTATGATAGAAGTCCTCGTGACTCACCCCTAATCATCCAGAAGGAAACTAATGATCTAGTTTATCATCCTTCCAAGAACACAATTTTCAGGTCTATCTCACCTCACCTAGACATCCTATTCAACATTGTGAATAACTATTGCACCCTCAGGTGATGTAAAAGTCACCCATTACTGATTGTAGTCAATGTTAACTCATCAAGGTATAATTTTATACATCCTAAGAATGACATCAAACCCTATCATCTTGAGGAACAAAGATCCCAAATGAAGTGACACCCTCCAACATCTTGGGGACACTCCATACAGTAGATGAAATCACCTGTTATGACTCCCCATACTATTTCTAATATCATCGCATCCTCAGAATGAAGAAACACAAGCTTGAGAAATTTAACCATATGAAAATATATAAAACTATGTGTTGATATAATATCGAAAATAGATGATTCCATAGTAGAAAATAATATAATCATACATCTCACCATTGATTGTATTTGATACTTCTCTTAATGGGTCTGTTCCACAGCATAATTTTAGCCTGTATTGCATCCCTTTGACAATTCTTGGACACCATGAGATAATCTACCGAACTATATCTATGAAAATTGTGTCTGGATACCACAACCATGACCACTACTACCTTGGCCTAACCGGCATGTGATGCTCTGGAAGGCTACCTAACGTGAAGTTAAAGAACCTTCCACTGAACGGATGTCTAATATTTTCCCCTACCACTCATAACTATAGTTAAGGTTATGGAAAACCACATCATGTGTCCCATCCTATAGAATGAATACAATCAACTTGATCGAAGTCATGCTAATTTTTCTTGTGGCCTCACCAAACCTACCTAAGGAAACACACCAAAATTCCTAGACCCACATCATGGCTAGAGCCCACAACATGTCTTGCTATGACATATTAGGATGCCTCAAAATGGTTCTTCCTACTAGAAAATATAGATCCACTTGGGAAATAAACAACAACCCCTATTATGTGGCCCCCGCCTTTCCTCATCTTCTACACTGGGATTAACACCTTATCTAAAATCTAAGAAATAAAAGATAACATTAAACATTGGCCTGATATCTAATAGAATGTCTAAGACCTTCCTTAAAACGTCTCACCCTAGACAACTCATCAGTAATATATATTGGTGAAAAATACTGCAAAACTATAATGAATTATTATTATTTTATAACAAACATCGCACCCTGCTCCAGAAGCACAAACTCATTATCCCGCTCTGATGGTAGAGTCTAGGGGTAAAAATAGACAAATTAGTGATTTTGGAATTAATCCCAACCCATATTCCACAACCTATTTTCCTGGATCAAAACTTCACACCAGTGATTTTCCACTCTAGGTATCATGTAAATGATGAGATTGACCCTACACTAAAGATGTGTCTTCAGAAGCTCAAAAATTACTAACACGGTCTCTAGCCACATCACAACAACTCGTGGTTAACAATCACCTAAAAATGTTAGAGGATGTATTTGCTGGAACCCATGGGTAATCTTATCCATAGCCAAGGCTGGATGTGGTGCTCCTATAACATCTACATATAACTAAAGATTCACTCACAGAATAGTGCCTCAGCACCAGTGTCCATAATAGCCTGAGGTGTTGTAGTTTACACTAATGGACGATCAACCGATAGTCAATGACTGACCATCTTTAATGTATGGTCATCATCTCCCTTGTGGCGTACCACTGGTGGTCATCACAATGTCATATCTAAAAAATTCCAAATACATTCCTAAAAAATGAATAACATCAGGTGATGCAATTTTCAATGATGGAGGATCAACCTGTAGTCAATGGTCCACCATCATTAAGGTATGGTTATCATCTCCCTTGTGGCGTACCATTGTGGATTTGGACTATTTTTGGAATGTCTTTTGAAATTTTATAATATGATTTCAATGATCATGAGAGGAAATATACTTTCATTAATTAAGTAATTATGGTATAATTATCTGATTTAGGTGTATATATGGAAAATTTTTAATTCAATATAGAGAATTTGGCCAACAATATTTTGGGAGAATAAATAAAAATTAATTTTCAATAATGAAAATACATATATTTTGGGATAATATTATATTTAGTGTTTGATAGGTAAATCTTATTTGATTCATGGTCATTATAGGATTTTAATTTAGAGTTATTATAGGGGAATTTATTACTACCCAATTGGTTTTATGGTTCCAAGAACCATGCTACTGGATTGTGCATTTAATCGTGGTCACTAAGTGAAGAGTATGTTATCAGATCATGGAACCATAAAACCAATAGAATGTTATACAGATTTTTATCCTTAATGGAATGTTACATTACATTCCAAAGTTACAATTAATATCTTACGAATCAAGAGATGATTCAATAAAATATTGTGTTGAAATTTGAAGAAAAAAAAGATAAATAAATATTTTAGAAACTACTATATAAAAGATTAATATGACATAAAAATTATTAAATGTGGTTGTATTGAAATCCATTTCAAACATTCCTATAAAACACTTTTCCTTGTTTTAATAATAAGAAAATTCAATGAGTTTTTTATATGATATAAGATGGAGAATTTATGTCATTATTAAAATATGAATGAAGGTGATGTTAACAAATTTTTATTGCTTGTGTAATATAATTTATTTAGATAGTTTAAAAATGAATAGAAGAATTAAAATGTGTTTTTATATAATCTGAATAGGGAAATATGTATTTTTCATTTCAATGATATTAAGGCTCTATAATATTTTACTAGAATATATGTGGGATTAAAATTTATATTATAATATATTGTTAATGGGATTTCTTAAAATAATTATATTTTTCATTAATGAATTATAGAAACCATTCAGATTTTTATTCAGATTCTTATTTTGAATATTTATATCATGGGTTCCAACATCCTATTGGTTCAATAGAAAATGAGTGATTCCTTTTATTCTATTAGGATGAATTATTTAAGGTTTGGATCATAACACATATGATAGAGAATTCTTTAGGGTTGAACAATTCCCTAGTTATATATCTTCAACATTGATACAGATAATTATTAGAGTGATTTTATGTTTATGAATAATTAATATAACAATATGCAATGTCACATATATGATATTATGATGGTTCATCTTATAATTATGTATTACACCTTGTTTTAGGTGGGTCTTTTATAAATATTTGGGTGTGAATATATTAATGGAAATTTTTACATGTATATATTAGTAAGAATCATCTGTCGAGTCATAAATGATAAAAATTTAATGTATTTTTTTGTTTGGTGAGTGTTGAAGAATCCAACTGGAAACCATATTGTGAGATTTCTCACTTAATAATAATGAACTCAAATTTTGGAGAATTGACTGTCATAATGGTTTATCCAAGGTAATGTTATTTAATTATTTAAAAGCCTGTGAAATTTGGGGGGTCATTTTCTATATATATATATGGAAGAAAATCTTCTAAAAATCATTTTCCACTTAGTTCCAATAGGTAATATGTAGAGGACTACATGAAGGATGTAGTGGTTTAACTCAAGATATGGTTTAAAATAATTTTCAATATTTGGAATTCAGTTTATTCATTTTATTTAAAATATAAATTTGAAGGATAAGAAATTTATTTAAATTTATTATTAGTAATCCAACATTATTTTATATTATGAATTTAAAATTTATGTTTATTTAAATTCATAAAATATTGTAGTGTTTTTATAAAAAAAATGTGATACTTTCTTTATTCATAATATAAAAACCATCAATGATATGTATTATCCATTAATGATATAATTGAAATTATTAGGAATTTATGTAGGTTAAAGATCAATATTTCAACCATTACTATAAGAATCCATGGTAAAATTATATTCCCCCCCCCATTCTATTTTTCATGTGACATTATAGATATGTGTGGCTTCTAATCTCCTAAAAATGGACTACAATAATAAGATTAGCATAAGTTTTTAATAGATGACCATTGAGAGGTAAACGGTAGTGCCTTAATAATTGGATATATTGGAGATATTGGTGGGATATAAGGGTTAAATTACTATTTAGTTTATCTTATTGTGGAAAATTATGTTAAACATGGATCTCTTGGAGGACAAGGTTGTTTTAGCTCGCATAAAAAAGAATGTTTCATTATGGGGAATAAAGGAAAGCATGGAGAAGGATAGAGAGAAACATGATCGAAATAGAGATTAGCATTAAATGTGAACAATTATAATATATGTTGAAACCTAGATGCAGTGCTTCTTGTATAGGGTAATGTTAAACAAAGGATAAATTATTTATATGTTAATTCTATTAATATTTGTAATGGTACGTTTTATTTTTTAATATAATAACATATACGAATATACTTTTATTTAAATTTAGTATAAAAATTATAGATCATCATATATTGGATTTCTTTGTAAATGGTTCATAATTAATAGGGACTCTTTTTGGTGGCCCTAATAACATGTCCTTAAGTGTATATGGGTATGTTGAATTCAAATGATTAGAAGTATATGAGATTAAATGTTTAAATGAATTTATAAAGTGTTTAAAATTTATAATTTCTTGTAATAGAATATATATATATATATATATATATATATTAGATAGGGTAATTCTTGTGTCCATGCTATTGATTATGATAGGGTGGATAAGTAAAATAGAAAATATATTTTTATACAATAATATATTTTGTTATTAATTTTTTTATTAATTGTGTTTTATTATTTTCAAATAAACATTCCACAGGACATAAAATTTATCATTCGTGTATAATTTTATGATCTTTAAGATAAAATTAATAAATTAATTATGTTATTTGAGAGGAAATTATGTAAAATAGGAAAGGAAATCTGTGTCTATGTAATGCCATCATTTGAGAAATTATTAATGGTTGTAATTTTCCTCGTGTATTAAAATCCATCAAATGAATAGTCGAAGTCAGTCTATTTTCAATTTAGATTTTTATAATGATAGAATATACTATTTTAAGGGTTTTTAGTTGTTTTTAGTCATTTTAAAAAAAACATGGGTATTGGGAGACAATAATAATGCCTTAAAAATTATATGATGAAATTATCCAAAATTATCATATGTAGAATATGATATAACCCATAGTTTATCAACTTGATACCTTTGTGATGATGGTTAAAAGACATCATAAATTTATAATATGATTTTTATACGAATACCCATTGATTATTATGATGATTACAACACATTATAATTCTATAATAGAACAAAAAACACTAAATCACTTTAGTAAATTACTTGGTATTAGTTTTTTAGGGAGACTCTTGGTTTCACAATGTATTTCTTATTATGAAATAGTATTTCAATATTATTATAATGTATAATTATATTTTTTATTATTAATAAAACAATGAAAATAAAATATATTTGATGGCTCTCCATGATAATGACATGATGTGGATTATAATAAAGATTACTAGAGAATTTATTGAGGATGATTAATTGTTAAAATTTATTCTAATGAATACTCATATGATTTGAAGATATTATTGGTTTAGTATTTATTTAGAAACTAATATTTTCAATGGGACCATTTTTAAATAATTTATATTGATTGAAATTTATATGATATGATTCACGGACATATTCTTTAAGGATATTTTTCATGGGTGAATGGTAGTGTAACTATTTTAGAATTATTTTTATGTCATTAGAATGAATGTATTCATGAATTAATTTCTCTGTGTCACCTATATGTTTTTATTAAATATTTTATGTTAACTACACATGATTTTTATAGAAATATCCTTGATGGTATACACATATCATAAGAATATTACTTCTTCAAGATATCGTAACCTATGTGTACCACATGGGATGCCAAGGTAAGTACCACTGATGCTTGGATTTTAATGAGGTGTTTGGATTTTTATTCGTTACATGTACTTATTATTATTTCATACGATTAAATGAAAAAAATATGTAACAAAATATTAAGGGTGGTTTTCGTAGGTGGGATCTAATACACCAAATGTCAGCCTCTTATTTGATGGTTAACTGGTAGTCCTGATCTCCCCAATTCCTATCGATATTGATATAGTTTTGAGATAATCATGAGTAAGTTTCCATGATTCTTATTTTCTTTATGAATATGATATTTGTTTTTTTATTGTTTAAATTTTTATGGAGGAAAGATAATATACTATATGACTATTTTTTATTGAGTTTATGGGAATTGGGTTTCAAGGGACCTTTAATATTTTGATAGTGTATAATATAGACCAGGTATATTAATTTCAGGGTTGAGGTATTTCCCATAGAATGAAGGTTTTATAATCTACTAGGATATATTTATTACAATATTTATAGGAATATGCAAAATATATAAGGGCCATTACTTTTATCTGTATAGAGTCTGATATAAGACTGTCCACTTGTAAATATTTTGATGAACTTACCTTGATTTTTGAATAGCGAGGAAATGATTATATATTATTATTTTAGTTCATTTATAATTATAAAAATTTATTTAATTATTTATTCATCCATGATGGATGAATTGTAGATAATAGTTTTATCATAACACTACATTTATATATTGTTTTTTAGAATTTAATTATGGAGTTTTGAAGTGTAATTAGAATAATGAATATAGTTAATAATTAAAGGGAAAAGCTTTTGTTTTTTTCAAATACCAATGAGATATAATTGTTTAGGTCTTGATACATTATTCGGATCTAGTGAATATTTATTAAATTTTATAGGTTTCTTACAGTTTTTATAATATATATAATTAATGGATTATATTAGCTTATGATATTAGTGGATCTTTTATTTTTTATTATTTATTTTTATATTACATTGATTCTATTTTACAGTCTTCTGTTATGATCATCTATGATAAAATCATCACAATTTCTCAATTAATATACTTGGTTCTTGTTTCTAGACCATTTCATATGGGTGGTAAATTTCATGAACCAAACAAGGGTTCGCCTCCATCTTATGTGGGACCTGGGTATAGTTTGGTCAAGAAAGATTATGAAATTTAATTTATAAACCTGCTAATTTCACTCAATAATAGATATCATAAAAATAGACACAAAACTTGCTAAGGATTCGATTTCACATGCTATTGGGTGAGAAATTCTGAAACAAACCAATAGATGTACTTATATATCATCTTCCAAAAATAATATCTATGTATATTTTGATAAATCATTGAAAATCTAGAGTAAACCACTTATCACATGGAGTATGAATCATAAATATGAGTTTCTTTTAGTACGATCAATATGAAAAAATTTACTCAAACAAAAAAATTCCCATTGTTATTTTTTTAATATAATTGTATGAGGCATGTAAATAACATTCATTAAAATCCCAAAAATCAGATAATATAATTTAAATTTTTTTTACACTATTAGGAATTGTTGAGGTAAAATGATGATCCATGAGTTTTTCCCAGTAATGACAATCCATGATATGAAGATACATTTGAATTATTATTTAAATTAATGCTATTTTTTACTAGCCTCTCTGTAAACCTTGAACTAAGTGTTCCTGTATGGTGTGTTAATCATAAAATTTACTTTCATAGTGTTATAAACTTTATCGATGAAAATTGATTGTATCTTCTTAACCAACATTCAATATATATGTTTTAGGTCATGTTATGATAATTAGTATTTTGATTTCATTTATTCTATATTAAAAAAATCTGGCCTAGAAAATAATTTATAGAAAACAACATATCATTAACTAATACCATTACCTATACATGATGTTCATGGTTTATATAGTCATAAAAATATAACATCCTTGACCCAAATGCTTCAACTCACCATTCTAGCTTCAATAATGATTCTTTTTATAAACATGAGTTTAACGATAGATAATTCTATCACTCACTCATTTTTACTAAATTGGGTTTGTAATGTAACCTTAAGCATTCCTAGAAATGTGGTAGAGGCTACTAACAAGAGAAAGGGGTGTGATATGTTTAGTGGGAATACTACAAAAAATGTTACATAATTAGAGCACAACAGAAGTTAATAATACAAATAAGTAATAGAGTGATGAAAAAATGGAAACAATACAATACATCATAATGAAAAGATAAATTCTAAAATAACAATAAATTAAATAATAATTGGATAATGTAATGGCATTCTAGAATATAACTAGATGTATAATTGAATGTAATATAGTAAAATAATCATATAACACAAATAAACAAAAAATACCATAGTCCTAAATCCCATTTGTATCTCTTATATAAACTCCATACCATCCTCCAAGAAAAAATCAATTGTAACGACGTACTCCCTTGTCTAATACTATATCCATGGAATCTGACCAGGTACCAAAAAATATTCCGAATACTCTATGAGTATAGCATAGTAGTTCGACAATATTGTGTCTAAATATAACTTGTATAATAACAAGTGTTGTACATAATAAAATTACATGTTTTTTAATTAATTAAACTTTGTAAATTATACAATATAAACATTCTTTATCACCATGTCAGAATGTCTATGAGCTTCTGTCACAACAATGACATCCATAACTACATATCCACAGTAAAACATAAACATCCCCATCACTATGATGAAATGTCTAAGGGAATGTCTCACAAGAATGAAAAAAATAACTATATAACCATGATATAATTCACATATAACTGGATAAAAACCTATATTACAAGCATTACAACAATACAACAGAACTTCACATGGCATATAATAATTGCATCATGTATCAGGGCTAAGAATGATATATAAGAAAATTTTTTATAAGTTAGGTTCAAGAACTGTATATAATGTTTTATGGAAATCATCATGTCCAATGTTGGTATAAAATTATTTCAACATTATTCACGTGGAATTTTCCACTATATAATTATTTTTTCATGAATCCTTAAGAATAACCCACTATAGATTCATGAAATAATTTCACATAACGAGTCATAAAAACATGAATCTAACAATATGACATCATAAGGATAAACGATTAATTAGAAAAATTATCATTTATCATCCCATTACACATTTCATTTATCATTAGGCCTTAAGCAAATAACATGTCGGTACCTTCAATAATCAAGACAAGCTAAAATGAATTTATATTAATCCATCACCCAAACTAATTTCATGATATACACACTATTTTCCATTAGTCAAATCACTTATAATAGGGTTTCTGTCTCTAAATAGAATCAATATTCGAGATCTATATCCAATTGGATCCAAAGGGATTATAAGTAATAATCCAATTCAAGAGTAAATTAATTTTTTCATACATTATATTGGAATAATTAAAATATTTCACATAAACTGTTATTAGATAGACCATATGGTTATGTCTTGGACCCCTACCTTAAACCAATGATTATCCAATTCTTCCAATAGGATTATCCAATATGAACAAAGGCATAAATGATCTCAAGAAGGATTGAAGATAATAACATATCAACATCAAAATCAAAAATGAATAATGCAAATAGATTACACTATAATGACTCAAGAATATGGGAGAGAAGTGAAAACCTAAATGGAAAGACTGGCCAAGGATTTATTTGATCTAACGAGATATATGAAAGGGATTATGGAACTTCTAAATCATCTAATAAAAGCTGTAGTTTCCATATTAAGAATGATGTAGTGGGATGAAATAACAAAATGATCTGTATGAAACCCTTAAAACTACTATTCATCAAATTACATTGTTTGTGACTCTTTTTAAAGTCATGTATTTTTTTAGGGATACAACAAAAAAACTTTTTCTAATAGGTTAATATGAATCCAAGTAAATTAATAAATGATTTGAATTAATTAAACAACGTTTATCAATTTTTTACCACATAATATGTCAGGGAATATATTAGGAAGAAAGTATATGTTGTTTAATGCCTTTACAAGGCATGTAAATCCCATGCAGATAGATTTATATCTAAATTCCGTTAACCAAAAAAGGATCAATTCATATGAACATGATGTGATCAACATGCCTTAATCATGAAAATCAAAGAGCTATTTACCTTGAATATGAAAGGATCTTACTACCACCCCACCAAAAATAGGTCATCCAAAATCCTCTCTAAGAATCATTGTGGGGTCACTGGGAACATGTATGCCCACTGTTCCCACATATCAGACTACCTGTCCTAGTTTTCCTCCGAAAAAACCATGCTACCAATACAATGAGAACATAGACATATTCCAACCATGGAGATACATCAAAATATGGCCCACAATGCATATTGGATTATCCTTGAAGGACATGTCATAACTAAGATAAATTTATTATATGCATATCACAAGAGAAGGTTCAAGATAATATCTATGATTCTTTAACACATGAAAGACATCAAGCATGAATCTGTAGAATTATGGAAGGGCTAATCAGTAAACTAGTATATTGAACCTATCCACTAGACCATATTTATAGACAAACATGGGATTAATCATTTCCTATATACTGATGTGTAATTTCCCTAACCTATGTGACTCTTAAAGAAAAACATGATAAAAATCCTCAAAATCATAAGATCATATATGGTTGTTAGAACCTGATTTATAAATCCTATTTATAGTTTCCAACTACATCTAAATCAACTGAATGTTCTCATATATCTCATTCACATGACTAGCCCAACAACTACTAGCTCAGCTTCCTCAAACAAAAAAAGGGTTGAATGAAACATCCTTATATAAGAAACCATTAAATGTTTCTATTTGGATTGATTCTTAGAATCAACTATTATAATAATAATCAACATGTTCAATTTGATACTCCCAGGAACAATCCAAATCCCAAACATAGGCTCATTACATGTTCTCTTGACCAAGAATAGTTGATTCAGATTGACAGTATTTCTATGGATTAAAAGTCATTCTCAAAACAATCATGTGATTCAATAGCCTTTAGAATATCCTTTTAGAATCACTACCTGAAAACAGGATCTCTATCTAAATAGGTACTCCTCATTACAATATTCCCCCAAACTGCCTCACACATATTGGGACAACAAAGATCATTTACTATGAAGGTTTCCCATATAGGAAATAATTTGGATACCTTCATTAGTACTACCATAATCACCCATAAAACATCATTCTTATGGGTTTTCCATAGAATTTACATTACAAAATATAGTTACATCATCAATTTTCTACATTAAATAGAAAAATGATGCAAAATTCCAACTTTCCACTTATTCTTCGACTTCACCTACTGAGATGTAAAGAATCTCACCAAAAATCCTACTAATTCATTCATCATTCTTAACCACCATTACAATCTATGGAGATCCAGATACATATTTGTAAACCTAGTATTCACCACCAATCTAAATGTATGAAACTCACTTTTCATCTACACATAAAAAGCATATAATAACTCATACTCGGTCATAGAAAGAAGGGGAATTTCTTTTGCCAAGAGACCATTGTGATAGTTTCTATCAGCAATATAAGGTTTCTCTTAGAAATAAGACATCATGATTAGATAACTTCTCAATATTTATCTAGCCCAAAAGAATAAGTATAATAAATTTAGAAGTCATATATACTCATCTGTGAGAATCGTAAACATCTTGATTCATGTATGAAAAGAGTTCTATCATCATACACTCATCAATAGACTCATGTACATCCCATGTCTACATATTTCATCTCAATGCATCACCAACTAGTATTCCTCAGTCTAGTGTAAAATCCAAGTCAATGTAAAAAAATGACGGTTATATGACCCACTTCCTCTATCGAAGGATTGGGCCCTACATAGAAAATATGTACCTATGGCTCTCATGGTATATGTATAAACAAAACCTCTCACCCATATGACAATGACTCCAACATCTAAGGGAATTCACCACTATTTATAACCAAAAATTAGGAGTAATGTAATTCCTTTATTATGGAATCAACTATTAAAGGATATAAGAAACTAATCAACCATCTGGACTACTCAGTGTCTAGATCTAGATGTGTCATAGTATATAGAACATTCTTTACTAACCATGTGTAATGTGGGGATAGGTGTTGAGTTTCGGCTTCCTTTATGCTTCAGAAAAGATATCTCACAATAACTATGCCAATCCAACTTCACCCATTTCATATCGAACCATGACACTTTTGATTCTATATGGGATAAGATCTATATATTTAGATAATAATAACCTTCTATACTAAAAATCATCCATGTTTTGATGAAATTTTTGGGATACACCCAAGATACCATGGATGAAACCTTATATGGCTTTACTAATACCCCATCATCTGAGATGACATGACTGTTGATGCTCCTTTAGTCACAGAGTCTAAATATTGGAAAAGGGGAATATTTTTAGCTCAAAGTGATTCAACCTTTGGAAAAATATCAAAAATTTAAAAAGGAAGGAGTAGGAAGAATATTCTACAAGGGTCGCGCAAGTCCTACAATGGTCGCGCAATTACACTTGCACGTCGCAATGGTCGCAGAAGTTCACCTGTGCGTAGTAAAGTGATAACCACCTGGGGTCTTCTCCAGCCTATATATAGACCCTGTGGGCCCCCCATTTTGGGAGGATTTTTTTCCAGAATTCAAATTTTGAGTTCTGAACGCCCAAGTCTCTTCTTCAGGTCATCCAAACACTTCTAAGGTAATTCTTTACCTAGAATGGAAGGTCTAAACAAGAGGATTATGGTCTCACTGATATAATTCAATAACACTTGCGTGTCAAAGGTGTTTTAACCTTAAGGGAAATGGACATACTTGCGTTCAACCCTACTTCCTCACAAAAACATGCACTCCTCTCTTCTGGAAGTACCTCAGGATAATTATAAAGGCATTGATCAAGGATCACCCAAGTATTACCATGCTGGTTTACAAACGCGCAAGTACTCATGTGTCACGCAGGTATACCTGCACGACCAGAAATTATGCGCCCACACAGTACCTGCACGCCTACCAAGACTTGTGGGCCCCTATATTTTTGGGTGCTCTTCTTTCCCATTTCACCCCTCTTATGTCATTCCACCTCTCCTATTCACGATTCAGTCTTCAAGACACAATTCAAAGCCATTTTATGGCATGATTTATTGACTTGACTTCCTTATCTGAAAGGAATTATATGGAATATCTCTCAAAACCTAGTGATTAACACATCTTTATTTCACTAAAGATTGAGATTTCTTTCATTCAACTCATCCTTTATGATGAGAGAACTCATAAATCTGGTCCTCCTTTTCAGGAATAAGCACCAATCATAATTCTTAACTTGGGCCTCCTTTTTAGGAATAAGACCCAGTCATAATTCACAAATATGGGAACCCTCTTTATTAGTAATCCCCAAGTCCGTTAATTTTTCAAGTCCCTTATCCTGGTCCTCCTTCTCAGGAGTAATCCCCAGTATTATTTTCTCTTAACCAGTCCTAATTAACCTTTGATCTGTGATTCCGTCTTAGGAGTAAAACCCAATTAGAAGTATTCTCCTAATTTGGGCCTCCTTTTCAAGAGTAAGCCCAGAGTTAGAGTATTCAAATCTCAATGAAGCACATATACCTTTATGAAAACTGTTACTGGATTTCATCCCTAAAGTAAATCCTAATCTTCATTTATCTGGGTAGTCATACATACATATTCCCCACATTATTTCTTATGATTGAATCTTTCATGGCACAATTGTCTAGTTTTACTAATACCACTTTTTTCTCACACTGAGCAGGACTCACATGTGCTTAGAGTGTAAAAGTAATTGTGACCTCTTTCTTTGAGCCATCAATCATAAACATCATACTCCCTAACTCGAACTACGTGGGTTCTGATTCCTTTTCTAACAAAGGATACATAGGTAGCCCATCTTCGGGTATGATCCTAGCTCTGAAATAATCCATGTCCTTATGAATGAAAATAAACATAAAGTGCCCCACTAAGTGGCTTTAAAACCAGCATGGTCATCATAAAGACCGAGATACTTCTATATAAATGTGTCAAAGTATACCATTGACCAAGAATCTCTATCAAATATAGATGATTCTCTATCGATGAAGAATCTATAATACATATAAAATATTCTCTAAATTTCCTACATATTTAATCATTGATTGTTAGATCTGAAGGAAAGATCATTTTATACTTGGTAATGTAATAAGGATTCACAAACATAACATAAATCTATAAAGAGAGTCCCAAAGTAGACAATAATTCCCCTAAAAAGTGTGATGAGTCCGACCTCCCATCCTCTCGACCAATGCAAAATCCTAAGCCTCTTTAGTCCACAAACTAATGATTTCCTACCTTTGGAAAGTAGGTCAAATGGATGTGGAATCATTGGATGCTTCCGGTTTTATGAAAAAACCCGTTATAAATCGATTGGATTGTTTGAACCTTCAATCAAGGAGGTCATCCCCATATTTTGAGGGAAACAAAAAATGGTGAACCCGACGTGAATCCTTAAATAAGTTAAAATGATGTTTTACATATTTGATTGGCCCCTTTTTAAAACTCAATGAGTGTGCCAAAAAAAACAATCATTGACATATGTTCTCACCAAAAGATATAGTGGATGAATTTTTCTTGATTACGTCTGTTATATCAAATAGGAACAGTTTTCGATGATCTTATTCATTTCCAGAATGGCTGTTCTCATGTTCACACCTGTGAATACTACTGCTGAAAATGCCACTGCTACTACTCTTGCTGGATCGTCATCTTCTCTAAGGATGAAATCACATACTTAGCGTCTTCAATACTGGGTATCAAATGCGCTGGATAAGGAGTAATGTCAACACGGTACCATCCCAACTCTAGAGGCTGCCCAAAAATCCCTCCACGTGAACAACTCACACCGGTAATCTGAACAACGATGACCAGTGACCAAGAAGTAGGCGGTTCTAACCACCGTCTCCAACCATTTCAGGTCATTATCCTCTGAACTCAATCACCATTCAGTCCCATATTCTGGGGAGGTGAATGAGCAGGTCCCTCAGGGCCTTAATTCAATGAAGCGGTAGTCCTTCCTGAGGGCTCCCATCAAAAATCGCCTCCATACTCGTGCGGTAGTGCGCCCTCAACATGATGAGGGTGTCGACTCCAGGCATTCGGCTTAGGTTCCTCGAACCCGAGCAGGAAAGGAGAACCACCATAGGCAGAATTCTGTCAACAGTGAGCAGGTTCTCATCTCGGCCATCTCCGGAGAAGTCCACCAACCTAACTCGGTGGCAAGAAACAAGCAGTCACATACACCTACCTGTTTTAATTCCGCTATCCAGAAGACTCGTCTGGCAGCATCACATCAATCCCGCTAGGAAATTTCGGCAGAGTACTATAGGCAGAAACATACACCTGTTTATACATCATCATCTAGTCAGCATGCTCGTCTGACTACATATGATGGAGCTGGTCAACCACATTCGGCGAAGTGCAATCAGCAGGCACATACACCTGCTAGTATTAATCAATCCTACCAACAGTCTCACTTGGTAGCATTCAGAGAAGTTAGTCAAAAATCCCCGACAACAAACATGAGGCAAACACAACTCTCTTCCCCCACACATGAGTACTTTCATGATTCACTGACAGGAAAAGGAGGATAGGAGCAGGCACATACACCTACTCCAAGCACAGAACTGACGTATATCCCCGTTCCGGGATCTAAAGTCACCAAGCATATTCTATCAATAGTGAAAGAGCAGAAGAAAATCCCTACTCATATTCTGGATGCTTTCAAGGATATTATAACAGTTTCAGCAGCATCTCAGGGAAAGACAAATTAATCTATCCCTACCAGTGGAGTGACACATCAACAGTTCACTCTATAATAGACACACAGATCTGTTCCAGTCCAAGAGGGTTGTGGGGCATACTCCCCCATATCATACAGACAACCATGTCAGGCCCATACACCTGATTTGAGTGGAGATCGTCAACCTAACCTGTCCATCTCTATTGATCAGGCACATACACCTGCTTAGAGCAGCCACTTTCATCAACAAGTGGTTTCCAAGGTGAGTAAGAAGGCGTCTAAGAAGAATACCTGCCCAGCACAGACAAAAGATCAAGAGCTAATATGTAACAAGGCCTTACTCGATGCTGGAGTTATTTAATCCCTCGTAAAATTATCTGTTGAAATCCAAGATTCTCCTCCCTCATTTCCCAATAGTGGGGAAATTAATTCTGAAGGTCTTCAACAGACACTTCCTCATGAAGGCTTGCTTCTTGACAATTCGGTTGATCTCGAAGTTTCATCTTCAGATTAGAGCTATAATAACCATCAGTATGGAAAGAATACCAAGGAGCAAGAGATCTCATCTTTTGATGTAACCCACAATGGTGGTCCTCCCCATGTTGATAAATTTCTCTGCGAAAGTTCACTTCGTAGTAGTGATGCACATTGCCTGGAAAATGATCCAGTGGACAATGTAGTGTCGAGAAAGCCCTCTTATCTTGAGGAACTTGCAAATGCGAAACCAGTCGTGTATGATGCTTCATCGTTAGCAGGTGAAATACTTTCTCAATCAGAAGATAGCCTAGGGTATAGGTCATTCTCTAAACCACCCCTACATCATGCATCTTCTAGTTTAATCAGTGATCTCTCTACCAATCATGTTGAATCAGATAAAGTAACAAGGAAGCACCAGCTCTAGTCAAATCAGGTAGAAGAATATTCATTTAATGATAAAGAGGAAATGCAGAACATCAGAAAACAACTGGAAAAAGGTGATGTAACCGTCATGTTTTGGCCTCTGGCTGACTCTCAGTATGACATTCCAAAGATGTTGACGGAAGATGGAATCTATGATATTTGTCTCAACATATGGAAAACTCTTTTTCAGTTGAAGAAGAAAGTATTATCTTATGATTAATATGAAAATCATTTTATGATAATAGAAGGGTTACAACGTCAGATTGATTTGGCATCTCTATTAGTCTCTTGATATCCGAAGGCTGAAAAGAAGTAGAGAGCCCTTTAACGTTCATGCCTTGGCGCACTAAGAATATTGCGTCAGTTAATTTCCAATTCCCCATCTGGTATTCATGTCAGAGGATTGGGTGATCATGGAGAACTACATTTCACTGTTCTCTGCAGTCAGCAAAGCCCGTTGAAAATGGATTCATGTAATGTTATTATCCATGGCCGTCCAAAGTCAATGGGCTTTGTTTGTATTCAAAAGCTTGCCCAAGAACAAGCTTCAACTAGTTTCTCTAAAAATCAAGCATACAAGGAATAAGTTGTTGAATTACTCCTGCATCAAGAAAATGAGAATATTGAACAGGCCTCTCGTATGGAGAAAGCACAACATCAAGTGACAAAAGTTTCGAAAATCATCCAATGGTATTTTGAAGCAGGTGATAAAAGTGGGTACAGGTTAATGCATCCAGCTAATTTCCGGACTAAGGATCGCAAGATCAGAAGCGCTTTTAAGAATGTCTCAGACATAGCATGTCAAGAGCCACCCCATCTTGCCAGACTGAGGAATCTTTTAAACAAACCCTCAGAATCAACAAATAGAATTCAAGGAGTTGAGCGGGAACAGTAGGAACAACCCCAGTCCACTGGACTGGGGACTTTTTCAAATCATCAATCCCCTCCTTAGAGAACATCGGTCTTTTCTCGATTGGGGAAGATGCCTCAAGAGGAACGAAGCGCCAAATTATCAGGAGATTCCAAACAAATTATGGTTCGTCAAGAAGTTCCTAAGGGATCAAATCAGCAAAAGGCAATGTCTCATCAAAGTCATGTAAGAAGGCAATATCACAGAAATGATGATAGAAGGGATGCGATGAATTATGCATCAATAAATGTCATCAATGCCTTTGTTGTTGATCCACCAGATGAGGCTCACTCAGGAGACTTAGATGAAGAGGTTCCTAGTCAAGAAGATGTATGCACAGACACAAATGAAGAAGGTGTACGTAAACAAAATCAAAGGATTACTCAGAACCTAGTTAATCTTTCAAGTAACCCACTTACCCCTCTCTCAAAAGGATCCAACAAGGGGAGTGGAATGAATCAGGTTGCATATCCTTATTCTAGAGAAGTCCAATCACTCTCACTAGAGAAAAGGTTTACACAACAGGAGGAAAAAAATGAAGGAATTAAGGAGGTTAAATGCAGAAATACTTTAGGGTAGTCTTCTTCTTAAGCGTGATGGAGTCAGTCATCTAAGGGAATTTTTTGCAGCTAGTATGATAGATCATGAATATCCTCCTCTATAAGTACACCCTCACAGGTCTAATACTTTGGGTCAAGGGAAACAACAATTGGCAGTGCTACCATCAGTCGCAGCACCAACAAACAGATTTGTCCAAGCTCCAATCATTGCACCTACCCAAGTCCAAGTTCAACCGTATGTTTTTCAAAAAGTTAATAACTACCATTAAGTCATTAAAAACTCAGTTCGAAACTATGGAATGGAAACATACGGAGGTTCAACCATAAAATAATGTTTACCCTGAATGGGTAGATTCAATCTCTCCTCCATGTAGTTTTGGAAATCATGTATTCCCTATTTTCAATGGATCAAGAAACCCTGAACAGCATTTGACGCATTACGTGTCTTGTAGTGACCCTATGATGGGAACTTCAGAGCATCAAGTAGCAGTACAACTCAGATGCTTCGTACGGACCTTGCAAGGACTAGCCATTTTCTGGTAAACAAGCTTGCAATCCCGGTCAATTACCGGATGGGAGGATCTTCACCAAAAATTCCTTCTTCAGTTTAGCTCAACATTTCCAAAGACAACAATTTTTTATCTTACAAACTGTAAGCCAAGAGATAATGAAAGGGTCTCAGATTTCATTGCTCTCTGGAAGGGATTAACATATTCCCTAAGCGTAGAACTCCCTCAAGAGGAATTGTTGCCAATCTGTGTGGCAAATCTGCATGAATAATTACGCACGCCATTGATCCCTGTGAAATACACAGTAGGGTTTCGAGACCTTACTTCAATCGCTCAGTAGATTGAATATTCCCTTATACAGGCTAAGGCTAAATCTCGTGTAATTCCATCAGCTGCAGGAAGGAGAATGGGTAAATCATAAACTACTACAGTTATGCTTAAACAAGTACCTGTACCTATTTCTACTTCAAAACCTTCATCTTCTCGAAGGGCTCCACCTCCTGATCACAAACGACAAAGGCCGTTTCATCCAGATGATCAAAGAGACCAAAGACGAAAACAATTTGAGGATCTTTAGAGAAAAACATACTCTTTCCAAAATGAACAAGTTTTTGGTTACTTCATTTCGGCTCTGGAAAATAATCTAGTTCAATTTCCAAGGCCTACGAGGTCAAACATGGAAGGAGGTGAAGACCATCCCAATTATTTCCCTTTCCATAAAATGTTGGGGCATCCCATCTAGGAGTGTTTTGTCTTCAAAGACCTCTTGAAAAAGATGGTCGACTCAGGACAAGTCAAACTGAAAGGTTCTTCAGCTCAGGTAGCATGTGTTACTGATACAGTTCCAGAGGGGGAAGGCGAATGGAAAGAAGTCAAAAGAAAAAATGCACAAAAGTATGATGATTGGATGGTCAGAAAGACAATCAACCAAACTCATGCTATTTTGTGAACACAATTAAAGAAACTTATTGTGTCTTCTGCCATGAATGTTTTGCCAAAACCCTCTTCATTAGAGGGAAAGTCCTCAACGAAACGACATGATTAAAAGAAAGAAAAAGAATCAGAAAAAGATAAGTATGTGTCAAAGCCTAAGTTTTCTTTTACTCGGGTGGACTTCATGCCATCTACTTCAAAGCCACGGGCATCGCCCCACCAAACGGAACAACCTAAATAGGCTAATCAGGCAGATTAGTCGTCAGACAAAGAGTTAATATTCAGTTTTGTTAATATGATTCAAATAACAGATCCATATGACAGTCGTAGTTTTGATTTCAATGAGCCTTAATTCCCTGTATCAAACAGGGGAATCAGAGGATGTTCCAAAGGATTAGGATACAGGGGAAGACATGGATCTTTCAGAATCCACTATTCCAATTATACCCGTGCTAGAACTGTGTACGCAGCAGAAACTCATGGTAGAGCCCTTCAGCGAGCTCAGCAAGAACAAGCAAGTTCTTGTACCAATAGAAAATTCAGTCCTGACACAGTAATTTTAGAAGACCAGTTGAAGGTTCCATCTTCTTCCTCATAACAAGTAAGTGGATCTAATTGGTCTAATATTCCAAAACTAGGACTATTGCCAAATCCTATCCCAATAAAATATGCATCAACTTACAAAGCATTTTCTTCCAAGGTACCTGCTAAACCACATATTCCTGTTGGGAAACGCATACCTCTAGATCAAAAGTATGATGTATTAAAACACTTGGCCCAAGTACCAGCCAAGTTATCAATTCTGGATGCTTTGAATCTATCAAAAGATCTTCAAGAAGCACTCATCGAGGCTTTGTCACATCCTCAAGAGTTTGAAACTGAAATTATTGCAGATGAAGTCTATCACATAGAGAATAATCCTGCAGAATGCCAGAAAATAATATCTTTTACTAATGAAGATGTAGATGATGTTGTGCATGGTAATATTAGACCATTGTACTTATCTGGAATGGTCAATGGTGTAGATGTACGAAGATATTTCATTGACAATGGTTTAGGAGTCAACCTCATGACCATTCTTACACTTCATCGATTAGACCTCATGGAATCTGATTTATCTCTTTCTACCATGTATTTACAAGGATATGATAAAAATGAACAAGAACCATTGGGTGAAGATACACTCAGAACTCAGTTTGGAGATCTTGTATCCAATTCGGATTTCATGGTTGTTGATCAAGACTCAGCTTTCAACATCTTGCTTGGAAGACCATGGAAACATCAACAAGCGATTATCCCTTAATCATACCATCAATGTCTCAAATATTGTTCTGATGGTCAAGTTGGGACATTGTATGGTTATAAGGACCCATTCAATACATATGAGTCTCAATACATTGAGGCATAATTCAATCACGTGAAGGGAAGGGAGAAATCCAAAATAGAGGAGATTACCAAAGTTAATGATCCACATGGTTTGGAGAAGATTCCAGTAAATCCGTTTGCACATGTGATTATAAATTATGTGTTGCCTATCAGTCAAATTGACAAGATAGACCCAAATCAAAATAATCTTATGGAAAGATCCATAATGTCAATTACAGCAATCAATCTATACAACATGGGAGAAATTGGTAACCCACCAAGCAGTGATGAAAGTTCAAATGGTGATGTCATCATTTCATCTGCTGAAATCCATCAAGTCTCTACATCACCAATTAGGCTATAAGAAGTTATATCAACCTCGGAGGTGAACAATGATATCGATTCTCAATCCATAATCTCCTCTTTATTACCCAAAGAGGTCCCTTCATCATTAATCGAGTCGGAAATGGAAGCTTCTTCTTCAAGATCTGGAAATTTTGACATCTCTTCTGATCATGAATATTCTGCTTTATCATCTACTATGCAAGTAGAAATGGAAGAAATAACACATGATGAAGAAGAAGAGGAATATCTTAGAGATGCTCCTCCAGCATTTGAAGAGGGTATCTCTACCACTGTAGACGGACTCAGAGAAATAAATCTGGGTACAAAAGAAGATCCACTCCCCACTTTAACCAGTGCGGCCATGACTCTTGAAGAGCAAGAGATGTATATTTCTTTTCTAAAGAGAAATAGAGATATATTTGCTTGGAACTATACAGAAATTCCCGGGCTTGATCCTGATGTTGCTACTCATCATTTGTGATTACCATAAGAACAATAAAGAATTATGCAAGCCACGAGAAGAAGACACCCAACATATGATTCCAAAATTGAGGATTAAGTGGATAAGATTATCAAAGCTAACTTCGTCAAAAAGTTCTATATCCCATGTTGTTGGCTAATATTGTCCCTGTAATGAAGAATGGACAAATTAGAGTTTGCATCGATTTCAGAGAACATAATCGGCATTGTCCTAAGGATGATTTCTCAGTTCCAATTACAGAACTTTTAATTGATGAAACAGTTTCCTATGAAGCACTTTCCTTCATGGATGGATATTCTGGATATAATCAAATCTGAATGGCCCCAAAAGATTAGGAATCCACATCCTTCAGAGCCCCTCAGGGAGTGTTTTTCTACCAGGTAATGCCCTTTGGCTTAAAGAATGAAAGTGCAACATATCAGCGTGCCATGCATCGTATCTTCAAACCCTTATTAGGGAAGTTTGTTGAATGCTATGTAGACGATTTGGTGGTTAAATCCAAAAAATTTTCTAATCACTTGGCTGATTTGGAAGTCATATTCCGCAAGCTTCGACAACATAATTTGAAGATGAACCCCTTAAAACGTGCTTTTGGGGTAACCTCAGGAAAATTTCTTGGCTTTGTTGTATGCCATCGTGGTATTGAAGTTGATCCTAAGAAGACCAAGTCAATCCTTGGTATTTCACCTCCTCAAAATTTGAAAGAATTAAGAGGACTTCAAGGACATTTATCCTATATTCATCGTTTCATCGCCAATTTGACAGGTAAATGTTTACCCTTCAGCAAATTGATGAAGAAGGGAGTCACTTACCAGTGGACTGAAGAATATCAAGAAGCATTCGATATTCTCAATAAATACATCTTGAGTCCACCGGCACTCATGCCATCAGTTGAATTAAGTCCACTTGTCCTCTACGTGACAGCTCTAGAGCGATCATTGAGTTTCTTTTTTTCTCAAAAGAATGATGCTGGGAATTAAAATAGCATCTACTATCTCTGTCGAACTATGCTCGAAGCAGAAAATCGGTATTCAAGTATTGAGAAGTGCTTCCTGGCATTCATCTTTTCAGTTCAGAAGTTAAGACACTACCTGCAACATCACGAGGTCTAATTGGTATCTCGCAATAACCCGCTCAAATTCATCCTTAGAAGTCCAATGCTTACAGGACGTATGGCAAGGTGGGAAGTTATTTTTCAGTAATTCGACATTCAGTATGTGTCTCAAAAGGCGATAAAGGGTCATGTTCTGGCTGATTTCCTAGCTGAACACCCTTCAGTTGAAGACACATCTTCAGATGTTGAACTCCCTAATGAGGAAGTATTCTCTATTCAAGAAAGTCCTTAGGCATGGGAAATTTATTTTGATGGTGCTTCCAGAGGTCCAACAGGGAGGAAAATGGAAAATCCTAAATTCAACAATGTTGGCTTAGGAATTGTGCTCATTTCTCCATAAAAGGCAGTGTTACCTTATTCATTCTTATTGTGGGAAGGTGGCACCAATAATGAAGAAGAATACCAAGCTCTCATCGCGGACTTGGAATTAGCACTTCAAGCACAAGTGAATCACGTAAAGGTGAAAGGTGATTTAGACCTGGTAATCAAACAAGTCAATGGGGACTATGCCATCAGAAAAGGAGATCTAATCCATTTGTATGATTATGTCTGAGAGTTAATGGAGGAATTATTTTTGGAATCGACATTTTCTTATGTCCCAAGAACACAAAATGCTCAAGATGATGCACTGGTTAATATAGCCACAGCTCTGGTAGATCCAAATCGAAACGAGACAACCATCAGTATTGCCCACCATCGTGATATTTCTCCCTATATTCAAGTCCGAACAGATGAAATTAATCAAATTAGTCCCATTCCCGAACCTTATGGTCATACTACAGGATGAATGTCACTTATTAGGGAATACCTTCAAAATGGAACACTTTCACCTGATAGAGCTAAGAAAGAACAAATCCGGCGACGTGTGGTCAATTTTACTCTTTATGATATCCCATATCACCTAGAGAAAATTCTCTACAAATGTGGTTTTTATGGAGTTCTCTTCAGATGTATTTATGGTGAATAGACAAAGGCTGTCAGGAAAGAAGTTCATGTAGGAGTCTGTGGTGCCCACCAGTCTGGACATAGACTGTCTGATCAGATTCGAAGGCTTGGATACTTTTCGTCTTCAATGATAAAAATTGTGTTGATTTCAGAAAGAAGTGTCATTCATGCCATGTACATGCCAACTTCATTCATCAACCTCTATAGTTTCTTTATACAGCTGAATACTCATGGCCATTTGCCACATGGGGAATGGATGTGGTGGGACCTTACCCTTCAGCTATGGCCAAGCAGTTTAAGTACATTATTACTGCTACTGAATTCTTTTTCCAAATGGGTAGAGGCAATACCTATCAAGGAAGTTAGTTCTAAATTCGTTATTAGCTTCATCATGTCTAACATCATTACTAGATTTGGTGTCCCTCACACCATATTGACAGACAATGGCACCAACTTCTGTTCATCCGAGATGAAGAAGTTGTATCAAGAATACAACATCAAATCCAACCATTCATCTCAGTATCATGCAGTGGCCAATGTCCACATAGAATCCTTCAACAAGACTCTTTAAAATATACTTCAAAATATGGTGGATAAAGATAACAAGTCATGGACAGAAAAACACTTTCATGCTTTATGGGCTTATCGGACTACAACCTGCATTGCAACGCGGTCAACTCCATATTCATTGGTATATGGAACAGAAGTAGTCTTTCCAATTGAAGTTCAACTACCCTCACTCATAGTTTCCATTTCTGATCAATCGTCTACATATGAACAATATCAAAAGAATTTTAATGAATTGGAATGGTTATATGAGAAAAGATTGTTTACATTGCACCACTTGGAAGTCTATCAGAATCGAATAGCCCAAGATTTTAACAAAAAAGTTCGCCTCCGTTCATTCCCTCAGGGACAATTGGTATTAGTTCTCAAAACACCAATGATATCAGGAAAAAAACCTCCCAATCTTGAGCCAAAATGGGAAGGACCTTACTCAATACATAGGGGCTACTAGAATGGAGCTTATTCTTTAATCTCAATGGATGGAGAACTCATCACTACTCCAACCAATGCCAGATTTTTGAAGAAGTATTTTGTATAAACACAAAATGCATCATAATGGTCCGATATGACCTTAACATGCATCACCTTCTAGAGAGTCATTAAACTGCATCACCAATGGTCCGGTATTACTTTAAACTGCATCATCAACGGTCCATGCATATGACCCTAAACTATTCGCGCTTTCATCCAACATGACGTTAAACAGTGAAAAAGTCCCTAATACGGCCAACATGACATTAAACTGTGTCCCCCTTCATGATGTTAAACTGTACAGAAAATCCTTTAATACATCCTACATGACATTAAACTGTACTTTGTCCCTACGACATGACATTAAACTGTGCAGCACCAAAAGTCTTAACTGCAAGACATTAGAACTGCATAGTCCCTTCATATGTCCTACATGACATTAAACTGTGCATCATTAGAGTTGTTGCTACTGCTTGTTTCTCAGACTGAGTATGACTCATGTGAGCTTAGAGAAAACGTTGACCATAATACACTCCCTGGGCCGCTAACCATGCGTAAGTCTCAACTTCATTTTTTTAAATATTTATTATTTAGGTCGTTGTCCCCAAGAATGACTTGATCATTAATTCATTCTTTAATTAAACTATGCAGACTTTGATCCTTGCCTTCCGGGCTGGGTACGTAGGCAACCTCCTAAGGTTCAAGCCCAAAACCAATCTCCTCACATCGGTTTACCTCCATCTCATACGATGTTGATTCGTGAAAACGCCCCTAGAATCAATATCATTACATTGGTTTATATTCATCCTTGTTATATGACGTTATAATATATAACACTTTTGTCCTGTATGAAAATAAACTAAAATATTCTTTGATACACTCACCTAAGAGGGAACCATTATTTACATTGATTTTTCAATCATGTTTCATTTCAATGACTATATGCATACATGGCAATGCCCAAACATTCTATCTTGGGTTAAACAATCATTGTACTAAAGTTCACTTTCACCCTTCACATGTGCGAACCAAATTTGTATAGAGGATATTTCTAGAACTACATGGGCATGATTCCCATCTTTATGGGATACGTAGGAACGTTCTAGTGTCCCTCGAATCCAGCCCCAAGTATTTTGGGGCTAACCCCAAATTCCACTTCCAGTCCCTTGGCTAGAAATTACCCATGAAACCACACACTATGTATTTCTTATAATGGTCAAAGATCTATTACCCTAAACTAGGATCTCTGATCCTTTTGTCCCACACGACGTTAAACTGTAGTTCAAGAACTATGTATGGATAGATTCCCATCCTTATGGGATATGTAGTGAAGTCCAACATTTCCATTCAGAACCCAGCCACAACATGATTATGGTTAGCATTGATCTATGTATATTTGTATACATTGGACAATACCCATATTTATGTGTCATAATCCTAACTTTAAATATTTTCAGATCTTCAAAACCCTTTTCTGGACTATTGGTCACAAGAATGTAAAATTTCTGAGAGTTCTTTTACCTGACTATACAGCACATGCCCTTAGGTGGCCTTACATAAACTGTCTATATAACAGACTTGTAAACCAAAAGATACAATTATTTGACTATGTAGCTAATGCCCTTAGGTGGCCTTACATAATTCAACCCCCTAACGGGTTAGTTAAATAATAGTAACATCATTCTTGGGATGAATGCCTCTTTTGTACTTATTGGTCTTAAATGACAGTATGTAGGGATCCTCAAAAATAGCCATCCATAACATATTTTTTCCCATATCCTTTTTCATGATCTGAATGTATTCATGTCTATGGTTTATATTCTCAATCCCTATGTTTGGGTCAGACATTCGTAGGAGTGATATCCATCCAGTTCTTCGATAATCTTGTTTGGATTTATCTTCTCCATATTCAAGTACCTCTTTCCATACAGAAAACTATATACTTTGGAAAATTTGAATCTCCATAAACATTCTCTGTCTTTTTAGAACTAGGAATGTAAAATTCTGAGAGTTCTTTTGCCCGACTATGCAGCACGTGCCCTTAGGCGGCCTTGCATAAACAGTCTACATAACAGACTTGTTAGAAAAAAGATGCTATTTATTTGAATATGCATCCAATGCCCTTAGGTGGCCCTACATAATTCAACCCCCTAACGGGTTTGTTAAATAATTATAAATTCATTCTTGGAAACTACGTCTTCTGATGCCTTTTAGCTCTTTTTTATATCATTCCACAGATTCAAATATTCTTAAGTCATAGTTTACATTGTTTCCCCCCATACATGAATATGGTAGTATGTTTTCAGGAAAATTATCAAGGAATCGAGTCAATTTCAACCAATTTCGGTCAAAGCTATTTCGACCTTAAACATTATCCTTTTTATGTCAGACATGCATGACTTTAAACTGCCAATAACCAAAAAGACCCATGATTTCTCATTTTTCCTCAGAGTCAAATACTCTTTTCTCTCTGGATCCATCTTTGAGGGGGGACTTTTGTTGACGCTCCTTCAGTCACATAGTCTAATGATTGGAAAAGGGGAATATCTTAGTTCAAAATGATCCATCCTTTAGAAAAATATCAAAAATTGACAAAGGAAGGAGTAGGAAGAATATTCTACAAGGGTTGCGCAAGATCTACAATGGTCGCGCAATTACACCTGCATGCCGCAATGGTCACGCAAGTGTACTTGTGTGCCCTAAGTGATAACTGCCCAGGGTCTTCTCCAGTGTATAAATAGTCCTTGTGGGCCCCCCATTTCGGGAGGATTTTCTTTTCAGAATTCACATTTTGAGCTGTGAACGCCCACGTCTCTTCTTCAGGTCTTCCGACCACTTATAAGGTAATTCTTATCCTAGAATGGAAGTTCTAAACAAGATGAGTAAGGTCTAAGTGTTAGAATTCACTAACACTTTCACGCCGAAGGTGTTTTACCCTTATGGGAAATGAACATACTTGTGTGCCACCCAACTTCCTCACCAAAACGTGTGCGGCTCTCTTCTGGAAGTACCTCAGGATAATTCTAAAGGCATTGATCAAGGCTTGCCCAAATTTTACCATGCTGGTTTACAAACGCGCAAGTACTCATGTGTCGCGCAGGTATACCTACGTGACCAGAACTTGCGCGCCCACACAGTACCTACGCGCCTACCAGGACTTGCGCGCACCTGCCTTTTTGGGTGCCCTTCTTGCCCATTTCACCCCTTTTATGTCATTCCACCTCTCCTATTCAATATTTAGTCATCAAGACACTCTTAAAAGCTATTTTATGGCAAGATTTCTTGATTTTACTTCCTTTTCTAAATGGAATTCTGTGGAATATCTATCAAAACCTAGTCATTTACACATATTTATGTCACTAAAGATTGAGATTTCATTCATTCAACCTCATCCTTTAAGATGAGAGAACTCATAAATCTGGCCTCCTTTTCAGGAATAAGCCCCAGTCATAATTCTTAACATGGGCCTCCTTTTTATGAATATTCCCCAGTCATAATTCTCAAATATAGGCACCCTCATTAGGAGTAAGCCCCAAGTCCCTTAATTTTTCAAGTCCCTTAACCTAGGCCTCCTTCTCAAAAGTATGCCCCAGTCTTATTTTCTCTTAACCAGTCCTAATTTACCTTTGACCTGAGATTACTTCTTAGGAGTAAAACCCAATTATAAGTCATATCCTACTGTGGGCCTCCTTTTCAAGAGTAATCCCCAAGTTAGAGTATTCAAATCTCCATGAAGCACATATATCTTTATGGACCTTGTTCCTGGATTTCATCCCTGATGTAAATCCTTAACATCATTTATCTAGGCAGCCATATATACATAAGCCCCACATTATTTCTTATGGTTGCATCTTTAATGGAATAATTGTCTGGTCTTACTGATACATGTTGTTTCTCACCCTGATTAGGACTCATGTGATCTTAGAGTATAAAAGTAATTGTGACATCTTGCTTTGAGCCATCAATCATAAACATCATACTCCCATACTCGAACTACATGGGTTCTGATTCCTTTCCTAAACAAAGGATATGTGGGTAGCCCATCTGTGGGTTTGATTCCAACTTGGACAAAATCCATGTCATTCTGAATGACAATAAACTTCAAGTGCCCCACAGAGTGGCTTTAAAACCAGCATTGTCATCATAATGACCGAGAGAATTCAATATAAATTTGTCGAAGGATACCATTGAACAAGAATATCTAATAAATATAGATGATTTCTATTGATGAAGAACCTCGAATATATATAAAAGATTATCTAAATTTCCTACATATTTAATCATTTATTTTTAGATCTGAAGGGAATCTCATTTTATACATGGTAATGTAATAAAGATTCTAGAACATAACTTAAATCTATAAAGAAAGTCCCGGAGTAGACACTAATTCCAATAAAAAAGGTGTGATGAGTCTGGATTCCCATCCTCTCAACCAATGTGAATTCCTAAGCCTCATCAGTCCACAAACTAATGAGTGCCTACATTTGGAAAGTAGGTCCAAATGGATGTGGAATTATTGGATGTTTCCGGTTCAACGAACAAACCCATTAGAAACCGATTGGAATTTTTGAACCTTCAATCTTGGAGGTCATCCCCAAATTGTGAGGGAAACAATGACGCAAAAAGATCAATTCGTCAAACTAGAAATGTTATTTTTTTATTATGGATTAATGTGGTGTTCAATCAATGTTCTCAAGAGAATGTCATTATATTGGAAATGATTATCATATTTTTAGAAGTATAGTAAGATGTTCTCAACAAAAAGCACCACACACATGTCAAGAAATGGATAAATGGTCAAATTCATCAATACAATGAATTCTTATAGTGAATTAGTCATACCAAACACCATCAATACAAACTCATGTAGGAAATACATTCCCATAAATGTTTTCTGATGCATTTCTGATAGTCTCTACCCAAATGATTGTGTCCTAAATCCAAATAGAAATAGGAGAATATTTTTTTATCACCTATAAATTGATTGAGTATATCATCAATATGTGGAATTGGATACTAGTTCATGACTATAATCTCGTTTAATCTATGGTAATCCACACATTTGCACAATGTTTCATCATCATTAATGGTGAAGAGAACTAGATAACTTTAAGGAGATGTATTGGGACATATGAAACCTTTTTCTTCTATATCATCAAACTGACCTTTCAGATAGCATATCATTGTTGGTTTCATTCTATAAGGAATAATAGAAACTGTATTTTCTCACCACACCAACTAAATCTTGAACATGATCTCGTTTTCAAGTGTTATTCTATATAATTCATTAAGAATAAAATCCTAAAAAGTATTTACCACTTGAGTAAAAAATATCCCCATCCACTTCAACTTCATCTTGTGGCATAATTGACAAACGTATTATGAAAAAATATAATATTTAATTAATTGGTCCAAAAAATTGTCGTTAAGATCCCTCTCACCATGTTGAGACTGGATTCCTCCTTCTGGAGATATAATGAAGCACTCCTCATGTAATAATTTATATGAAACTAGTATAGAACCATCCAATCTATAACAAGAATTAAATATAAACCATACATTTCCTTCAGTTACTTTTTTTAAATAGAAATGGTAATCACCAATATATTGAGAACACACCATGGAATGTTTGATATTCTTAGCTCGCACTCTCAGAGGGGTACTAATGGTCAATACATTGTACAATATTTCTATCTCAAATCCAAACCAATTTACAAAAAACTGACAAAATATAATATGATTATCTCGTATGAAACAAAAAAAATTCAATGTTTGATGATACCATAATCAAACCACTGATAGAAGAAGGCCTTCCAGCCAAACTATCCTATCTAGTCTTCAAAATGTGTAGCATACAAACCCCTATAACATTGTCTTCATCTTATCTCCGTTAAACTATTACCACTTCCTGTTATTTCCTCTCCTTGATCGGCGTATAATTTACCCTTCCTTAACACAAATATCATGTGGAACTCCAGCTCCCATGGTACTGAGGAGTAGCTAATTACATACCAAAATTAATTATATCTCTTGAACCCCTCACCCATATATATTATTATATTCCCATGAAACAACCAGTAGAATTTTCACATTTTAGAATAACCACAATACCCCAGAGAGGGATATGAAAACTAAGGTTGTTTGTGGAATATCGTGTCACAACGATAGCATAACAATAGAAGATGATATGGGGATGGTGTCCCACATTCCCGACTGCTCCCACGATTACATTGGATAAAACCATCATAATGTTGATTCTTTTAACTAGAAGATCTATTCCTAGTTCACTTGGGTGAAACTTCTTGGATACTTCTTGGGACCTCTCTAAGATTTTATTTTGTAATGAGTTCTTACTTAATAGAATCCATAAAACATATTGTGTAGAACACATTAACCCATGTCAAGAACTCCTAGAGAATACCAGCATGGAAACATTTCACCATAGAGATCACCTATGCTTCAATATATGAGGAAAATTTATTTAGTTTGGTGAAAAGTTCAACACGTCCCAGAACTAAAAGGCCCACATTTATCATTTACATCATATCATGATCCATATCATAGTTGAAAATCTCTAGATATAAATGGTGTAATAATTTTTCCTCAAAGTCCTTATAAGATATGTCATCATTATTCCTAACCTTCTCCATAATATCCCACCAATACATGGTAGGTCCATTAGGAATATTTTAAGGTAGGTTCACTATTCAATCTTCAAGTGTATTAAGATACATAAATATTGTCTAGATTGACTCAATCCAGAACATGAAAACCTAGTTATGTCTCTACCTAGTAAACATAGTCATAACATTAAGATGGAACTCTATTGTCAACATAGACATTGAATATGTGGTGAGAATATTTTCACATTCCATGGATCCCATGACCCTCAAGAATATACCATGAAGATAAAAAACTATATGATCCCTAGGAGAAAAAAAGCTCTATTTCAACTACTTTAGAATCATGTGGATGTTTACATTCCGGAATATTAACCCTAAGATAATGAGGATGAATTTAATCTTGAATACAAACACACTACCTTGAACAGAAGAGACAAAAAATGGGTCAACATCATCAGTTGTCTACAATAGAGATCAAAACCCTTGAGTCTATATAAATATAGATTACAAGGGAATTACCATGAAATAACTATTCATTTCATTCAATTTAGTGGATATAACATTTATTTTATATCACAGTTCAAGCAGAGATTTTTATATAACATGGAATAAATATGTCCCTATCATGAACAATGCATGTAAATATACATCACTATGTTCCTATCATGATTATTTAATACTCATATCTCACCATTGTAAGCCACGAGTAAAAATATCAATAACCAAAACATTAAAAAATAAAAATCACCCAAAATATGAGAATCACCCAAAGTTAATTAACATCAACTGTAACAACAGAACATACTAAATAATAATCCCATCATGAGACATTTGAATTTTCCATCATAATTGAATTAGCTATACCCAAACACAATCCATTAAAAATTTATGACGTAACCTAGTATCATTTATACCTTTCCCAAATAGTAAATAAATAGAAATGAAACCTCATGTGCACTATTACCACTTTGTAACTTACCCTGATTTTTTACTCCCTCGTGTTGTGAAATCAGGTTATTTTTATGGCCTCAAAAACACAAATATGTAATCCAGAGGTTGTCATCTAGTAGTGGGGGTGTCCAAACTATTGTTGGAGACTATATCCCTAGTTCATAGTTACAAAAAAACATAAAAAACTATATATATATACATATATGAGTAATGAAATAATGAAAATAATATAATATAGCTGAAAACAAAATAGTAACATCCAATAGAATAATCCAAGAAAAAATAACGGAATAGTGTATCATCATGATTTAATATTACTATATTTCCAAATGAAAATTTAAAAAAAATATACGGATACAAATTTAATCATATGACCCCAGTCTTAAACCTCATGCTAGCCTTCTCTCAAAACTCCAACCCCTCTAGTTTGCAGTAATAAAAAACTAGGTCCCTTAGCCTTATCCAATTTTATATCCTTATATATTTTTTTGGTACCAAAATGTGGCTCAAAAAATGTGGGAGTATGAATTAACATGAGGAAACGACCATTCTATGGGTATCTAATATGATAATAAGTGCATGAAATAATTCAATAAATAGTGTATTAATCAATTTAAACGTCTAATTAATATACCATTAAACTACTTCATCAACATGAAAAAATTCCTCTAATCATTTTTCACAACCATGGAAATAATAACCATATATCCACGGTAATACATAACCTTCCACAACTTCATTCCAAAATGTATCTGAGAAAGTCTAAAAAAACTAATCCATAACCATTTAACCATGATATAAATCACACAAAATTATAAGAAACCAAATTAAATAATCATTTCATCACTAAATCCAACTGAACCAATTACATATGAATTAAAACAAGTATCAGTTCTAATCCCAATATATAATCATTTCAGCATGTGTTATGGACAAGAGAGGTATAAGCATTTCAAAAATAATTAGGGCCATAACTATTATATAATCATTTCAACATGTCACACAGGGAATATCCCACTATATAAGTACTGCTATAACAATCACAAGGAATATAACACTGTATAAGTGTTATAACATTTAACATAATGATTCATTCTAAATAAAGATATCATAATATCGCATCATGAGTCTTAATGGTTATTTATAAAAAAATCATTTCCTTTTCATTAATTTTTTTATCATTTTTTATTAAAACTACTACATTTCATTCCTTTAGAAAATAATGGAAAATCAAGGTGAATCTAGATCAATCAATCATCCAAACTCATATCATGTTAAACACACTTGAAGAAATCATTCAAATCATTTATAATATTGGGTTTTCTCCGCTAATTAGTATCTATAAACCATGTCAATGGACAATGAAATCCAAATTGAATCAACGTAATAATCCAAATAATAATTTAATTAATACAATAACATGTTATGTCGTCACAATGAAGATATTTCTCATAAATTTCTGTTAGAGAGATTATATAGTTAAGTATTTGACCCCAACTATAATATAATGATGAACAAACTCTTCCCGCATGATTCACCAATAAGAACGAAGGAAAAACTGTTCTCAAGAAGGATCATAGATGTTTACTTATCTTGATCAATACCTACAACACCCAGAGTCAAGATATTTGACCACAATGATAAGAGAACAAAGGTATAGATGGGAGAACATAAGAATAACATAATACCATGTATTGATTTTCTCAAACAAGACATTTGAATGATAGGATGGCCCTAAAAAACCACTTTTCATAATTCCCCAAATTTTTATTGGGGAAATCATCCATTGGATGTTATAAATAATTAGCCTTATAGAACCCTTAAAACTGTATCTAAAGAAATTACACGTTGTGTAACAATTTAACATATCTTGTATTTGTTTTCAGTGGGATATAATGAAAAAACTTTCGAATCTAGAAAATATTTTTCCTGATCAATTAATAAATTAAGTGAATCTTTTACACAATTTTTAACAATTTCACACCACATTTTATTTCATGAAATTTTCTTCTAAAAAAGTACAGACCGTGATACACTATTACACATGATGGAAATACCCTACATACACCATTCAATCTAGTTTCCTTCATAAGGATTTGAAACACTCCAAAAGCCCTAAAAATCATAGAAATCACATTTAGACCCATTTAATATATTTATAAAAATATTCCATTAATTCAAAAAAAACACATATCCTCGAATATTAGGTCATTTTCCCTAAAAAAGAATTTTCATCTCCGAACAAGAATCGACCACCAAGGCTCAATGAAATACTCAAAGACGTACATAACTAGAAAAATAAGGTGTGTTAAAATGAGGCAACATAATATATTGTATAATAATTATGCCACTCTAAAATAATTTGGATTTTTAATTCCATCAAGCACCTTTAATCTTTGGGAATTCCAACTAAAAAACATTAGATAACTCAGTCGTAGTGTTTTTTAGTTAGTATCCATATATTACAAATATTAAATAGGTATCCAATTAATTTTATGGTCACTCTGAAGAATATATATAGTTTTACTTCCAATAGAGAACTAATATTCAGGATTTTATATTATATTTCATTCTAATTATAATACTAAATTATATAAATGATACTTTGAGAGATTCAAAATAATTGATTCCCACTCACCATTATCAATACAACTTCATGGTGAAAATCATCATCCTCTATTATCATTGATCATATTAAAATGTCATCAATTAATATGTACCCTAAAACACATAATATATAAATGGATATAAATAAATATACATATTAATAAGGATATGATTTTTTTAGTGTTCATCAAAGAAATATTCTTCTACAAACTCAAAGAGTCTATCAATGATTCAAATTATATTCTATCAAATTATTACTAACCTCACTCATAATAGTGGTTCCCTAACCATATATCAATCATGTAGAAAAACTTGGAGAGAATCTATTAATTTAATTGTTCATTAATCTTTTTAATGGAATAATGGGAAATAATCATCACTTGATTTAGCATCTCATAATAAATGCATATCCTAAATCACCTATATACATTATAATTGATCAAAATAGGTACAGACCATGTGAGGTGATTATGTGAGCACATATTTTCCCCACTTGATCCACTAATATATATAGTTACTCATATTATTATTATGGATCCATATTATATAAATAAATAATTGATCTTTTCACGCTATTACTAAATCAAATAAAATATCCAAAATTTTGAGCATATTCCCAAACACACCATAAAAGTGGTGACGATTTAGTGTATTAACTTTTATTTTTGATCACACAAGTACCTTGTTCCTATATATGAATGAGAAAATGAACCATTCAAATATATGGAAAAATATAATGAATCTAATATTTCAAATTAAAAAATCATTTATATATCATTTTAAAATTAATGAAATGAAGGGGAATATATATAATGATATGATAGTGACCCAAAAACTATTTACTACTATATATTATTAATATCATTATAAGGATCATAGATGAATAATTGTCCACCACTTATTTTTTAAATATACTCACTATAATAAAGAATTAATTTGGGATGTATTAACTTACATGCCACCCATAAAGAACATGAATATGAAATATAAAATCTAAACTAGGAAGCCATTTTTTGACATGATCAGATCTCCACGATTAAATATATATCACCAATATTGTTCCTAAATGTACGAAATATTTTATATGTTTTATAATTAAATAATATTTGACCCCCTAACATCAACATATGAAATGTTCGTTTGTACAGTAATAATTTTATGGCTCTTCTTGAGTTCTCATAATTCTAAATTTATAAAAAAAACTCAAATGAGAGTTGATTTTTTAAACCATTATGTCCTAAAAAATTTCAAATTATGGATGCATTAATAATCCAAAAAAATCAATCAAATCCATATATATTTAATGAATACAAAAAAATTCAAAAATATATTTAATCCTTATTAACATAGTGTACCCCCCCCCCCCAAATTAATTTTTAAGAATCATCCATTACTAGGATAAAAAATATTGTTAATGAAAATTTTAATATTAAAATTTTTAATATCTTGGGATTTATATATTTCCTTAAATAAAATTCATAAATGTATTACTATGTAACATTCTATGTTACATTTTAAGATATTATATTCCAATATATTTCATTAGTAAACAATAAAAATATATATAATAATTATTGTATATCAAGAACTATATATCCATGTGCCATCCCATTATGAAATGAAGAACAACCCATAATAACTATAAAATAGCATAAATATACTAATAAATAACATAATAATTTTTATATATTATGTTGTAATTAAATTCTATAAAAAATTCAAAACCATTACACAATTTGTTTTCAAATTAATTAAAAATATTATTGTGTACATATAGAGATTACTATATGATTTATTATTATACTATTATAATTTCTTTATGTTATATAAGGAATTATTTTATGTATTCAATATTATTTCACTTATAAAACTCCATCTTTCAAATTAAAATAAAAATATATGGTATTATTATATAAATATTTTCATGTGATCAATCACTCTTGCCTATGAATAGATCATGTTTTAAAAATGTCCTATTATGAGGATTTCAGATCCAATAATGTCTATTTTTATATTTATTTTTAATATATGGTAAAATTTAAAAGTCATTATTCCATAAATGAATAAATTGTTCTTAAATAAATTATCTAGCTATCAATGTCAATTTAAGATAATCTCATTGAATAAAATAATAGGTTAGGCATGAATCCTATGCTTACCTTATATGTGTATCATATAGAATTTATTTGTAATAAACCACTTGTTAATCCACTGAAAAAAGTATGAATCCAAATTTTATCATAATGAATTATTCTCCATTAATGTGGATCATATCTCTTATTTTAGTTAACAAAAATACTCCCAAAAAGTGTAGAGTAGAAAAATATTTCACAATATAAGTGGAATAAAATTATTCAATTTCTTGAAGAGGCTAATATTCACATGTAATTTATTTCACCACATTATACTATTTCAATGAAAAATTTATGTACTTATTTATGTTGATTTAATAATAATCCCAATGGTTAATTTATATCTAATCAGGTGAATCCACGTGTGATGAAAAAATCATATAGTGAGATAACATTATCAAAAACCCCTCAATTAAAGGTTGGTTCTGGAACATAAATTTTAAATTTATGATTCTCATATGATAGCATAGAAATTTATTTGGTAAATTTTTCCTTCACTTATTAATATGTACCAATCTGCCCCATCCAAAAATTCATTTATCTGGTTTATCCTAAATACATTGATATTTATTTTTTGTATTATTTTTATAAGTGTAAAATAATGTTTTTAATTAAAATATAACCAACATAATTTAAATAATAAATATATTTTTGGGCATACACTTTATCAACTACATCATTAATTTGTTTTTTCATGCATATAAATTGGGTAAATTACATTATAACGAAAATATATTACACATTATCTAAAATAAGTGAAATTATTTCCAAGTTAATTAAATTTCAAACAATACATTTGTTTGGAATAAAACATTCCATCTAGTTGAAAATTCTCAATCAATAACATCTCTTTCCCAATTTATATCTCAATATGTCAACAAAATTTGGTTTTTTCTATACCCTACACAAATTTATAATGAATGGTTCCATGAAAATAAATTCAAATACCTTTAGTAGTAGTGTTATTTTCATCATTTTGATAGTATTAAAGACTAATTTAAAAAATAATAATAATCTATATCCAACCTTGAGGATATTAGGTATAATATAATTATAATTATTATTTATTATAAGTTACTATCTACTAAATAATCATATTAATTTATCATTTTTATATGTTTAAACAATGATTATAGTTAATAAAATAATAAAATAAATTTATAAAACATCCTCAAGATATTTAATTCATATTTGAAATGAGATTAATAATGTGTACATCACATTTATATTCACTAACATCATAAGAATGTATCTATGTTTTAAAAAAATGTAAATTTCCAAAATAAATTTCATAAAATTTATAATTATATCAACTCATTTCTGGTCGATTACACCATATATTATGTTATTAATAAGATCAAGTACCATGAATTTCCCTTCCATTGATGAGTTCAAATCGAGTTTTTGATTAACACATTCTCTAAAAAATTCTAGCATCCTCACGGAAGGTATAAAATGAGAATTCCAAAAAGGATGTTCCTAGGACTTATAAAACGTTATTTAATCTACACACCAATAATTTATGATATTTGATTTAAAAACCCAATAGCTATTCGGTGTATTCTTCATTCATGAAAACTCTTGATTGAATCATGGTATTCAATTCCATTTGATAGATTTTGAAAACTGTATAATGTGAAAATGAAGGAGATCCAATAATTAATTACATATACAATAAAGTATTTCACATGAATATTCAATAATGTCTCAATAAATTAAATTTTATTACTTATAATTTAATTGTCATTCGATATTAGATATATAAAGAAAATATTTAAATAATTTATCAGCATCTACCACAATGTGTTTTCTCAAATGATACCCTGTTAACGGACCAACATGATACACTTCTTCACCACATGTGGACTAGAATGATAAGAAATTTTTAGATTAAATAAATAATATATAAATATAAGAGATATAAATTGATGGTCATATATTACCATAAAATATGAATTTGATGATGGGAACAGGTTCTCATTTAATTGATATATAATATCATCATAAGACCCAATAAATATATTCTATAAAATATGAGTCATAGAGTAATGATTTAGGCATGACATATGATGTAAGTCAAATGTGTGTGAAAACATTAGTCAACAACCCTGATCCATGATTACATAACATTATTAAATTTACTAAAAAAATAGGTACACACATAAGATATTGTACATTTGTAAAAAAAATTCATTTATTAACATATTTGAATTGGTTTAACAAAATTTATCTCATTCTCATCTCAATAGATATAAAACAACAATATTCATTAGTTGTATATAATAGATAAATCCATAAAATAACGATAAACCAAATATATGTATGACATAATAATTCGAAAAAACTTTTAATTTTGTCACATCTAAATTAATCCATGAAAAAAGAAACAAGTTTTGTAAAACAATACCTAAAACAAAATCAAAATCCATTAACATAAATAATATTGATAGTGACATTTGATTATATCCCTTGTGATGAAG
The DNA here is from genome assembly GCA_963277665.1 of Viscum album. Classification (NCBI taxonomy): domain Eukaryota; kingdom Viridiplantae; phylum Streptophyta; class Magnoliopsida; order Santalales; family Viscaceae; genus Viscum; species Viscum album. The sequence continues at coordinate 1,515,828,630 of OY728135.1, forward strand.
ATGAAACATTTAATGATTATAGCATAGATTATGACCAATATGATACATTAATTGAAAGTATCTTATTTGTATAAGATTAAATACCCATTACGTATTCTATAAATTTAGTATAAATGTTTTATAAACAATTAGAATATAATATTTTTTAAAAACATATTGAGAATATGAAGAGTATTTGTAAAAAATTCGATGATGATGGTGGAAAAATTAATTAGTATATAATGAATTAAAATTGCATACCATTCATACTTATATATAATATTACTCTTATAAATTCATATAGGTCTATATAATGTTTCTAAATACCATTTGAGCAATTTCAACACGTTTTGTTGTATTGTATAGGAGTTTTGGAGTTCAGAACTGGTTATTTTTTGGATTAATGGACTTATTTCATTTTATTTAGCTATAGGAGTCCCACCATCATTTTTGTGTGAGTCCACCAGGTCAATTGTGGGGTTATATGGGATAATTAATTCTTTCACAAATCTATTAGTATACTAAATGTGCTATTTGGTCGATCAATTTCTTCCCAACAGTCTTCATGTGGTCGATGTCGGCATATAGAGCCTAGCAAGGATGATGGATTTAAATTTAATTTTTCTAACACATACATACTCCCAATTTTGAAATATAAATTTTTTTACTTTAACCCCAATACAAAAATTCCCTCTCTATATATTTCATGACTGTATCCTCCCATCTAACTACGTTGTTCAATAGTTGACTTATGACTCGATTATGGGCTATTTATCTAGAGATTTCTTAATGATAAAGGATCCATTACCTTCATTACTAAATGAGAAAACTAAATATAACTATGATTTATATATTATAAAAAGGGGTTTTAAATTTTTTAATGAGGGGTTTATGATATCATATAGAATCAACACCCAGAGTCAAGGATTTGGTGGTTGTGAACCCATCAAACAACGATCTTTGTTGGTAGCATAACATTCCATGTTTGATTTTCGTTATCATACTAATAGGGTGTGGTTTATTATATTAAATTGATCCTATATTTTTGAATCATCGCAAATTAGGCCTAGTTCTAGGAACTGTCTATTTTTTTACTCAGAAATCAACTATTTCCATCAATTATCTGGTTACATGATGTAGGAATCCCTTGAATTTTTTTTCATGTTTCATATCGGATCAAGGAATGTTTTTGAGAATGTGTGTTTTTCCTAGTAAGACCCATGTGGATGCTTCATAAAATGACTTTTTCCTCATTCTTATGTTTCCTGTATATGGATTTTGATGTTTAGGATAAATGATTGATCTTATTGGATTAATGATCTATTAGCTATTTCTTGAATTGTATATTTATTTTATTGTCCTTTATTTTAAATTTCATAATTAAATTAGAGAATAATAGACTCTTCCCAAATATTTATGTGTTAGAATAATGGTTAAGAAGCATTGTACTATCCAATATAGGGTGATTTTTTTACCATGTTTTTGGACTACCCTATCGAGTTGGATGTGTCTGGATGGTGGTCGGCATTCAATCTGACATGGCCGGAAATAGATAGTGTCGTTGTCTGAGGTAATCGTATGTGTTTTATTCTATCTGATATGATTTCCATTAAAATACTCTATATTTATATCCATGTTATGAACCAATATATCATGTGTACTCATGTTAAGGGTTGTTTTTGGTGGCCCAATGAGTCTTATAATCACAATATACATAGAAATTTTAGTGTTCTTATAGATTTAAAAACTAGTGTCATGAAAACGGATGGGCTATGTGGTTGATAGTTTAGTAGGTTGAGATTGATGATTTAGTTATTATAGGATGGTATTATACTAGATTCCTACTATTTCTATCTCTAACTATATTTACTTCCTTCTTTCTAACAATTTATTATTTTTTATATTCCTGACATTATATATTGATATTTTCTATAAAATGTTAATTATATATGTTGCAACAATAATTGTTATTGATTGATTTATTATTTATTTATTATTTCTATCATTGCCTTTATTATACTATATTCGTTACCTGGTACTGTCAGAAGAGTATCACTACGATTCTCTGTGGCCCCCCACCACAATCTGTATATGTATTTTTATGGGGTGGTGTGTATGAGGTTGTGTGTCACTACATCTAAAACATAAGGTTTTTGGGTTAAGGTGTTACAAAATGGTATTTGATAATAGGTTTTAAAATGAAATTTATTATAATTATCATGAATTTGGATGGGTAGACATGAGATATAGTGGTAGGGAATCCTGAAGGTTAAAGATTCCATACATAGAGGAAACAATATAGTGGACCTCCGAGTTCTCATAAAGTAGGAATTGGGGGGGTATGGCTTTACGATGTTACCTTTCTATAAAAAAATTATAATGGGTGACACACATTATGTCTCTGAACAAATTTTTGGAATTGTTTGTGCATTTATGCATCATTATATTCTGGTAGGACCATAAGTAACATACCTTATTCATTAAATTGATAGATCACAAATAATCATATGCTAGTTGAAATTTTGGTATGTTATTTTGGTGAATATTATCTTTTATACCTTGATTTTATATTACTGAATTATAATCTTCAGTTTATATATGTTCTGGTGACTAACATGTTGGTATATGAGACTTAACATGAGTTATGGATAGTGATTAGGGAGTTTTACCAGGATCTTGTGGTACGATGTTTTGTTGAATGTTATAGGGGACCATTATGTATGCATGTGTTCTATAATCAATATTCCTATATAATTTATTATCATTACCTATGGATTGTTCCAAAATTTTAGGAAATGACCCTAATATATGTCTTATTCTAATACATACACCACCGGTATTGTAGGAGGATGTAACTGATCTATTTAAACTAATGGTTCAAGTAATAGAACCAGTCCCAATTGAAATGGAGAACTAGACATGGGTCTTCAAGAAGTGATTTTAATTTCTAGAGACACCATAATAGTGTACATTCAATCGTGAAATGGTTATAATTTAATCTTTATCTAGATGAGGGTTTAATATATTGATACATTCATTTTGAAGTGTAGGGGGGACATTAGCTAACTTTAATGATCTCTACGTCATGATGTTTACCAGAATTTAAATGATGTTTTTCCATAAATAGATGTCCATGGAGTTACCCCTAGGGAGAGTGATTGTGTCCACCTATTTAGTATGAGTCAAAGAGTTGATTTACATTTCCCGTCAAATGGAAGGAAATTAGGCACATAAACCATCAATGTTAAAGATATATCCTCTTCCATATGAATAGATATATTTTCTAAACATCAATCAAGTTAACCATGATTCAGCTTGTTGTAAGACTCTGATGATCGAGAAGGGATTTGAGGTTGATAGAGTTTCATGTCTTATTCATGTTTACAATGGGTCATTGTTTACTTTTTCTAGAGAAGTATTACTATCTAATTTATGGATTAGGAATAGTAATTGTACGTAAAAATTCCCTAGTGGTGGTCACTAGTACAGGTAGATCATATGTTCCAGGACTCCTTTTTTATGACTTTTCCATGTAATAAAAAATGGACAGAAAGGATAAAACCTCATTTAATGTACATATTTTCTTACGTATTATCACCAGTATGAGGAGACAAGGCATATGAAAGGGTTTTTTGTTAGTTCTTAGAGGATCCATAATTAATGTTTTGGTATAGGACCTCAGTAGTAGCTAAAAAACCCCCAATTAATGGGGAATCAAGTGACTTGTGAGCATCTAGTGAATCAAAGTGTTTTAGATGGCAGATCTTATGCATTTTTTCAACATATATCTGATATTAGAGTGGAAACATTAAAAGGTAGATTAGTAGTGGTGATTAAATATAAACTATTTTTTTTGATACATGATCATAACATTCACTCTTAATTTCATATGTGGTATATGTGTTGGATTTATTAGTTAGATTCTCTTATGAACTATTGTCTATTAATACACCCCTAGGAATTAAAGTAGATCATGAAAAAATATTTATATAATATCATATGGTGGTTTATAGATTTGATTATATTAGAAACGTCATGACTCTTGAGATGATAGGTTTCGAGGTTATCCTCAGTATTGACTAGCTGACACGTCAATGTGCACATAATGGTTATTATCAACTACGTGCAACATTCCTATTTAAAAAGTTGATGACATTCCGGTAGACCTGTGAATGGTATTAATGGTAGAATGAGTGGAAATGTATCCTCTACATATAGAAATATTTTCAACATAGGTTTAAACAAATAAGTTCTATATATTTCCACTATTTCTACATATATTAAATTTACACTCATTTTATATATTGATATTTTATTACAAATGATTTAAATGGATTTCTTCCACATATGGTAGTGATACATGGGATCAATAATATTCTATATAGGACCACCACATTGACTCCATCCTACATAATGGATCTAAATACATTAAATTGAATAAAGCTATTAATGTATGATGTTCCGGTTAATGGATTCATCAAACTAAGAAGTTCCTCTTTAGTGTTATTTGATGTTGTTCTAAAAGAAGGCATATGGAAATTTTATAATTTCATTCACTACTGAATTTTTAGTGACGTCACTATTAATAATAGGTAAATGAACTAATATGTTTTGACATGGTCGATCATTTTTGTGAAGGCGATTGGTTTTTAAAATTAGATATATGTTCTTACTATTATTATCATTATGTTGGAGAAAAAGACATAACAAAGAAAAAATTTTGTAGTTGGTTTTCATTGTATGAGTATATCCTTATGATCATTTTTATCATTCATGGCCCTTATGAATAAGGCCATTTACCAATACATGGACTATGTGGTCATTTTTTTAATCATGAAATCCTAAAAAATTTCAAGAGAACCTACTCAATAGTTATAAAATATGTTAATATATTGAGTAATATTGTAGCACATTCGTTCTACACCAAGTAAAAAAGTATCACTTTTGGATATAGAATGTGTCTTTACAAATGTAAGTTGTGTCTCAAGTGTTTATATTCATTTTTAGTTGATTTTTTATGCAATAATTTCATTTTAATTGATGATTAATTTGTTTAGGATTTTATTTTTTCTATGGTTTCTAGAGTATGTTATGTGGTTCATTTTAGAATTTTGACCTATATCAGTTCCTCTGAATATACTATCCAACAAGGGGTGTATATTTAATTAATAAAATGTCGTTATAATTTCTTATTAGAGATGAATAAGTCATTTATTTGAGCTATATTCACAACTTTCCCCAAATATTTGAGTAAGTGATGTAGTATAATTTGAAACATATTATATTAACCAAGGGTTTGTTATGTTGTAATGTGATAAGGTTTTTTCTTAAGAGTATCTTCATCTGTGACCTCATGAGAGCAACTACCTTACCCATAACGTTGAGATTATAGTTGTGGTTTATGTAATTTATTTTTTGGTAACACTACCTCTTCAGTGAGAGATTTTTCATGCATACTGAGCACACTATTTTGAGTATATATTTTCCCAATATGATATATATCGATGTGAGTTTAATTAAATATAGTAATTGAAGGTATTCAAATTTTAGATGGATTATTCTTTTAGAAAAGGAAATGTAGATAAATATTTACTAAGTAAAAATTACCTTATTTTGGTGAGCGAATTCCATATTTGGGGTTCAATATCATGGATCAATTTGTAACATGGTGCATTAGAATAGATGAAGATCAAGGAGTAGTGGATTGTGAACCTTATGAAATAACACCGTATTTGTTGAGAAGTGTGAAGGCATTTCAATAGATTGATTTATAGTTTCTTTGATGTGGGTTATGTTCATTAAAAATGGATTCATTCCACATTGGGATTTGGATATATGTTTTTTTCTTCATGTTCAATGAAAGGTGATGGTTTTATCTCTAATGAGATTGGATTTGATGACAACCTCTCCTGCTTTGTAATGGGTTGTGCACCTTGGGTTAACCAAGATGTATCATGATTTCATGAGTTAGTTCTTATGAATCATCATATTTAGATACATTGAGGGATGTGTCTCCCCATTTTATGACATGATAGAGGATCAATGATAGACATAAGAAACCACGAGGGATTCTCTAGCCACTTTTAGATCCTATTTTAATGTGTGAAGAGGGCCCCGAATAATTATATAGGGGTTTTATCAAGATCCCCTTGGGTTGAGACACCAATTGGGTGGTAGTGGATTGGTTGACCACAGTGGATCGCATTATACTGATCCGATAGAAAAATGCAGTACTTGAGCAAGGAAATATCCATGTTTGAGAGACCATTTAGCTTCACGATCATCCATAGAGAGTGATTTTTGACAGATACATCATGTTTAAATATTAGATATGGAAAGTAATGAAATGGGAGACCAGGTTATAACTTTGAAAAATTGATATTTTTCTAAAATAAAAGCTTTTAAACCCAAATTTAAATGGACCTATTTGAGGCTATGCTTGGCGGTTAAGATAATTTTCTATAGTGCTAGCACAATAAAGGTTGATCATCAGTTATTGGGACGAACATGGTATAGGACACCTCGGAATGGATTCTGATGATTTGGAAATGTCTGGTTAAATCTCAAAATAGAAAAATGAAACAAGTTTACTATAGGATATGATCCTTGGATAAAACTTCATGATACAGGGTCTTATTATGCGTGTCCCCTATGTTATAGGAGAGTCATTTAAGTATGCAATAATATTAGCACTATGGTATATTAGGCTGCTCAAAGCCATGAAAACACATGGAGAATGGAAAATTAGTGGGTCCTTCTTCCATAGAATCTAGGTATAGAAAACATTTTCTATTTTCCTCTGATTTAAATGTATAATCTGGATCCTTTACATTCACCTGAATGTGACAATGTTTTTGTGGAGTGTGGTGAATATTTTTCAGATAAAACTATAAAAATTGATTACCAAACCTAAAATTATCAATGATTAAAAGATCTTAATATTTATTGAGTTATATGGACTAATGGGTGTTATTAGTATGATACATGGGACAAGGAGACAAGAATTTGGGTGTACTTTCTCAAGTTGTAAGAGAATAATAGTAAGAATAAATTTAAAACACAATAATTGAAAGCTTGGTTGAGTCAAGGATTGAGTACATTCTTTATCTTTTTAAAAAATAATAGTCCTGCCAACAAGCTTGTGAGGATGGTTGGAAAATGTAATTATTACTAAAATCTATCATCCAGTTGGTTGTTCTCCTGGGTAGAGCTATATAACAAAGCGTTTGTATTTTTGTAAGTCAGAAATATTAAATAAAAAATAAATTTTTAATTTAATGATTTAAAAATAAATTTATTTCATAATATAGAATCATCATTTTATAGTTAATTGTCTCTTGTTTTTAAGACAATTTAATGAGTCCTTGGTTAATTTTTCATTGAGTTACAAAATTAGTTATAGTTTTAAAATTATTATTTTTCAAATAAATTTAAATTCTACATAAAAATTATATTTATCATATACAGAAAATTATTTTGATAAAAGTGATATCATTTTTGTATTCTACTAGTATAAAAATAGTTGGGGTTAATATTTTTTATTTTTAATAAAATAAATGATTTTTTTGAATACTGAAATACTGTAATTTACATTGTATATACATTATAAGGTAAATTAAATATTCCACACATCATTAATTATGTTAGCACCATTATCTCATACATTCATGGATTATTTTAATATATTTGATGATTATTCTCAAACTATTTATAGTCTTGATAAAAATTAATAAACTAATGAATAGAATAATCATAGAATCCTCCTCGCCTCCACTATATATACCACCCATCACCCCTTATTATCCTCACAAGTCAAATCATTTTATCTTGTTTAACATCATCAAAAATATCTTTCCAATCCTCTTTCTCATGTACAAGACTTTCTAGTCTCACCAAAAGGACAATTCCAATTGTAAAAATCCAAGAGGTTATTTCAAGAGGTAAAAATCCTCATTCATTTCCATTTATTATCATTTCAATTATTTTTTTCATACAATCTATTCACCTCCAATTTTCCAGAGTGGATTAAAACTCCAGTATTTTATATATATTTTATTTTTATCAACTTTATTGAAAAATTAATCATAATATTATTTATCATATATTTTTTTTTCTAAAAATAAAAATATTATACATGATGTGTTGAATTAAAAACATCATGAAAGATGTGTTTCTAATTTCCATTGTCAACATCATGAAATGTCATAATCATATTTTATTTGTTGAAATAGTTTTTAAAGAGTAATATATAAAATATTTTGTGTTATTTCTTTAACATATATTCTTAATATTGAATTATATAACGCAAATAGTTCATCATGATCAAAGAAATGCTGAAGTGATCTAAACAAATATCATTTCTATTTTATCAAATAAATCCTCTGCATATTTAAAAAAAATCGTATCCATTAATCTTTTGGAATCTTATTAATACCATTTTATTTTATTATTATTGATTATTTTCTAATCTATAATAAAATACATTGTGAACCATCCATGAAATCTTGGTAAAGGGAACACGTCAAACAATATAAATAACAAAGTATTATTAACAAATGGGTAAAAATTTGTTATAAAATTATCATACAAGGTCTCATTAAAATGAATATTTTTCTATAAAATATTCATAACACTATTTTTACCATTTTATAAGAGGTTTAAACTCTTTGTAAGTAAGATGAACCCAAGGTAAGGGAATTCTTAAACCAATTTCCATTTTTAGGCTAACAAACAACTTCATTAATTATTTGGCACTAAGATTATTTGAGTAATTATTTTTTTATATTATGATTCATTATGTGGATTTATAGTCTATACACTTTTCCATTCAAAATATTAGTTCTAATATCAATATTATGATATTTTTAAAAGAAATTTATTTTTTAAGAAAAATTAACTTATTTTTTTACAAAATTCAAATGGGAATTTTTACTGTAAAAATTATTGGTTTCTGATTATGTTCTATTTCCTATAATTTTATATGATGTAGGGTGGAAAATATATATGCCTCCAATGAATTGTGTATTTTTATGTTGGAGTTTGTTCGTATGGTCACTCCATGTGTAAATGTGATTGCCACATATTAATGTAGCCATTTGGGTTACATTATAAGGGAGTTATGAGGGTTATAAATCACAAGGTAGCCACGAGGGTTCCAATATTAAGTAATTATCAATGTTACCTATATGGTATTATTTATGTTCTATATAAATCTAATTTTTTCACAAAGTACCTATATGATACATATTGGTTGAAAAGTATGTCTTTGTGAAAATTATTTCATATGTTTATAAGTATTTATTTACTCACAATTTCAATATTTCTTTTTAATTATATTAATGAGAGTGTTCTGATCAAACAATATTTAAAAAAATTTCAACTATTTTAAGGATAAGTAAGAGAAAAGGAGAATCCAAGATGATTGTTTTGAGTACATTTCATTAATTTATTTCTAGTTTATTAAAAACATTTTTATTATGGAAAATTATATATATTTTTAGTTTTCCCCAAATTGTATGCTTATGGGTTGATATATATGAATAATGTACTAGCATTCTAATACTCAAAACCAAAAAGTAATTTTAGAATCAAAAGAAGTTAAATCAAATGGAATTTACTAAATTATTTAATGTTTATTATCAAGACCTTATATAATAAGTTTTTGTTATTGAAAATTAGATTGTGTAAAAAAATACAATTTTCTTAAATAAGAATCAAATTAAATAGGAATAAATGAATTCTAAAAAATAATTTTATAAATTTCCCAAATATAGAAAATCAATTGCATGTTTCATCATGGAAATTATAGCAAGCTATTTTAATTTGGGAAATTACCTAAAAGTGTAAATTCCATTTATAATACGACCCAAACATATAAAAGGAGTTATGAACATTGAAACAATTATTTAAAAGATGAAAAATTACTTGGAACACCAAAAGGGAATGAAATAGTTGATTTTGACATTCTTTAATTATATAGAAAGGAAACACAGCGAGTAATACATCATGAATATAACAATTTATGAATAAAGAACTCGTTTTACAGTGTAGTATAACCAAAGACAAGGTCCAGTGAAAGATAATTATTTATAATTCAATATAAACATGGGTAAAGAGATATCAAAAACCTAAATTATACCAATAATTCATTATTCATCCAAAATCATGTCTTGATTCCATTTGGTTTGATAAAAAATAATGAAACATATATCCTCCATGGAAATTGGTATAATGATCATGCACCCATAAAGTGAAATAGAGAGGGTGATCGACCATGAAAGGAATCAAGAGGATTTTAGACCATACCAATGATGATGAAATTTTATTGATATCATTTTATTCCTAGTATGGATCTATTAGACTTCATGAAGCCGAAAAGTATGAGATAAAGCGCTCTATGGTTTGGGAAACATATGTGTTTTCCACATGAAAGAAGAAGGAAAGTGGAATTAGGGATTTAACATTCATTAAGATGAAAATGGAAATTTTACTCTCCAACACTAGGCCACACAATTTATAAGCATGGTTTTCCAAAACATGTACTAACCGTGCTTCAAATACTACTTTAAAAGGAAACTTGCACGATTTCAGACAATGGTTTTTAAAAATGTGCACAAACATTGATATTTCACTATATAAAAAACAGTATAAAACCACATGGCCATTCAAACCCTACCTCAATGTTAGACAAAACAATGAATGAACTCATGCTCTAAATTTTCATCCTTGTATTTTCTACTATAGGGCTATAATAATTCCAAATAATTATGTTCCAATGTCAGTCTTATTTGGTTTTGAGTATTTGAGGTATTGTGATTCAAAAACTAAATAGAACTCCTGAGGATCCCCTCATTCCTAAAACCAGGCCAAAAATAAATGTGTTTAACTATTATAACTCTCATAATTTAATTTTTATTCTTGGTTCAATGAATGGTATGTCCAATAAATACTATACTTTAAATTCCCATGGAATTCTTCCTTGGTTCGAAATGTGGATGATTACACTTGAACAATTAAAATAAACTATTAGAGGAACAAATTACAGTACAAGGGATAAAATATATATTCCTCCTGCAATTATAAATTAACCAAAAACAAAATGTATATAATATAGTATGATGGTTCCAAAAATTATAGCAATCCTATTATAAAGTGGCATTAATCACCAAGTCACCTAATTAATTTTAAATCTCATGTATATCTAAATGCTAAAGTATGAGTTATAAAAAACACATTTTTCATTATCATTCAAACCATTTTGATCAAAAGAAAAAATTAAATAAAAATATGGGGATCATATGTTCCATTGGTAGGCATTGCACCCTTATCACCCAACAATTGTGGGTTCAAGCACCATGACCTTTCAAGATGTGTTAGGTTGTTTAAAACCCATTGGATTATATTTTTCAAAAAGTTATATCCTTATAATGTTTCTATATATATAATTAAAATACATAAAAATAACCTTTATCATTAAAATCATATAAAACCTAGAGACAATCAATACCTTAAAACTATTTTACCAAAAATTTAAATTCATAGTTCACATTCAACGTAAGAATTACCATTATTACAACCCAATAAAACATATTATAAATTATCATTAACCACATAAATGTTTTCGTACATAAATCCTAAAAATAGGTGTATAATTTAGGAGACTACGATGAATATTAAAAATTTAAAACTTTTATGGAATCCATAAATCATAATATAAAAACATATGAAAACAACATATAATCCAATGTTATTTTAACCCTCATTAGATACCAAAAATTAAATCCTCATGCCTAAATATATGGATTTGATTTTGAAGTCATTCACATTATATTTTCAACATTATATTAATTATGAGGACCCAATTTTTTCTTTCAAAAACATAAATCAAAAAATGAAATATTGGAGCACTTACATTTAGAAGGTCATTTGTGGTATAGTGTTTTAGATAGTTGGAAAAACATTTATAAAATAATATTGTTGTAATTAATCGACCATTTCTCCCATTAACAAAACTATTATTATTTCACAATAATTGACCATCATCACCCATTTGAAACCCTTTTAGACATAATTTGTTTAACCTAATTCTTTTATACACGGGGAAAAGGAAATAAGAGATGGGAAAGCTCAAATACAAATTATATGTACGAAAATGTATCATGAATTTAATTTCATCTATGTGAATAATAACAGAATATGAATATGATTTATTAATCAATATTCATTATAATAACATAATAATAGTCATACCAAACAATAAATTTATTGTAAACAATAGTCTTTATTTTAATAATATATTTTTTCAGAAATTTAAAATAATTTAAAAATATTCGAATGTTTATTTTGGGAGCAAATAAGGGATATAATGTGGTTTTTAATATTTGGATAATTCTAAAAGAATAATTGGTAATTGAGGATATACCATCCAACCATTATTCATATTATAGTAAACCACTAAATCCTGGACCTTATAGTATAAAGCGCATATTGGCTACCCAAGGTCCCTACAAAAAATGCCTTGTAGTTGTCTTATGTGGCATAAACCAGTGCCTAGAGGCACTGGGAAACTTGTCTTCTTTTAAGGGAAACATTTAATTTATCCACCTTTAGTTTTTTCATGGGTAGGCACACTTTTCCTTAGACCAATTTTAGGTACAAACAAGGGATATATCCCCTATCCTATTTTTATACATTTTATTAAGGGTGGTTTTTGGAACAATTTCCTAGAATATTTTGGATGGTCCTTCCAACTTCTATCTTCCATTCCTCTACTCCATTTCTCTATGTAGTTTTTATTATCTTTATTAAGGATTTAATTGAACATTCCAATGGAGAACAGTATAATCATCCAATGAGGATGACCGTTTTCATCTTATATCAAGTATATACTGAGGAAAATCATGCACACTACCACTTATATTTTTTTATAGAAATATATCACTAAATTAGTTTCTTGGTTTTGAAATAAATTAAACTATTTATTTTATTATATATGGTTCTAGATCAAAGGGATTACACATTGGCTATTGCAAGGAGAAAGAAGTGGTGATCCAGAGGATGTTTGGACTTAGATTATATCTAGTAGGACCACCTGGTGGGTAATTAAGTGTTTATTAAAAAATAAATAAAATTCATTAAATAATATTAGTTTTTTAATTATTTTTATTTTTATTATAATTAATTCATTTAATGTTTTTATGTGAGTTAGGGTCATGGTTAGATTGGAAGGTGGTAATCTATCTCTGAAGAGTTTGGGCTACATCTTTTTAGGATGATAATCAAAACAAAGTGTTTTAAAACATGATAGGTTCTCCCAAAATTTAATTCATAGTTTCACTATGTATTTAGAGGGATTAATTGTAATTTGATAATTTTCACATCATGTATTGATATATATTAATTTCATTGTTTTATTTTTCATTTTCATAAGTTAAACAACTTTTTTTAAGTCATGAACCATATAAATTGTTATTACTGATAGATATTTATATAGATCAACCGAACTAGGATATGACCAATTTATATTTTGGCCATGTAATCGGAAAATTAGGTTAATAATATTATAGGTATAAAACATTCGGCAACCAAAAACAATATTTGGATTGAAATAATTTTAAAAAAATTATATTTTAAATAATTTGAGATGGAATTGGTATCTAAATCAATTGTTATAAAATGGAATTTTAAAATCATCACTTTTTTAAATAAAATTAATTCACAATGAATCATTATGAAATATAGGAAGAATCTTGTGGTAACCCTAGATTGGGATGTCACCCTCGTGTTAGGCCTAATCAATTGAAATCTGATAAATTTAAAAATAATTATTTTTTATTTTAATTATTTGATGAAATGAAAGAGTGAGATTATGATATTTTATTGACATTGAAATTTTGTAAACAACATGTTATAAAATGGGAAAATTTTATAAATTGAATTTAATGATTTTAAATATAAATAAAATTACAATGTGAATTATTAATGTTTATAATTGGGAAATGGGATAAATTTTGTAAATGGACATTGATATTTTTAACTATAGTATCTCCTTATGAAATGATTTTTTATAAGTATTATTATGGAAAACAAATACGTGGTGGAATTGAAAATATAAAATCAAACATGATTTAAGATGTGTTGAGTAACTAACTAAATGAACCCTCAATGACAGAATTTCATTGCTTACTATAAATTCCATTATAGGTGATGATGATTTTGTAAAATAAAACACCCTAAAATTCACATTTGAGATACTAAATGAGAAGCCCCTTATAGGAAGTGTTGAGTTATTATAATAAAATTTCATCACATTTGGTCTTGAGTAAATAATGAAAACACCCATAGGTGTGGTCATAATGCTTCGTTTGGTATAGTCCATGTGAAAAGCTCAAAGACACCTTGAAAATAGATTATGTTGGTATATTCGATCAAACTCATGGACCTTATTATATATACTGGTATATAGAGATATTTATGGTCACCATGGAACTTAGGCCATAGTGTCTATTTACTATATTTTATTTAAATTGGTAAATTGTTTCTTTTTTCATTTTCCACACTCTTTCATGAACATTATTAAATATTTTCTTTGTTTAGGGACCATGATGGTGGTGGCCTAAAGAGTTATACTAAAAAATATTTTTTTAATTAATGTACATGGATACCCGAGTATATAATACTATATTTTTTGTATATTCGGGAATGGAAAATAGAATTATTGTTAGACTAATATGATAAATCATAAGAATTTGGGGCATGGAATAGACTCAAGTCCATTTTATGGGTTTCTTAATTTTTTAATTATTTCTTTTTCGTTTCTATGTATGTGAATTCTTGATGGTTTATTCCATTCCATACATGAGTAGACAAATGATTTTCTATATAATGGTTTATTTATGTTGCTTGTCAACACATACATGGATATCAATATATCACTTTATTTGGATGATGTATATGATTTCCCTAATTCTCGTTATAGTTTTAAATTAATATGTCGGTATAGTCTTCCAATTGTACCATAATAGGATGCCAATACAAGTCAGTAGCCTCTATAAAATGAGATGAAAATAATAGGGCCATGTAGCAAACAAAGTCCTATGAATATATAATTCGACCTAGGTGGGACGACGTTACATTGCTATGAGAAACTAATCATGGAATTAAATAGTTAATCAAGAATGATTACAACTAAATAGAATGAGATTTGAGTTAACAAAAACTTTCCATAACTAAGAGCTTCCAATGAAGTTCTTCATAACATTATATTATAAAAAACCATCTGATTAAATTATTTAAAATCCTTATAAATATTTATTTACTATTAAAACTATTGTTATATCCATTCATTATACATTTATTAGTATTTTTGTATTTTCATAATCACCCATTAGTAGTTACAATTATTTAACAAATGATTTCTATGATAGATATCGATCCTCATTAAATTGGAAAGATTTTTCATTAGAGATTATTAATTTTAAATCTATATATGATTCAAATTAATTTATGGACCTCCAATATAATTCCATTTGTATTTTATTAAGGATTACTGAGGATGAACTTAGTGATTACATTGTTTTAGGTAATTTAATGAAATCAATGAATTACATTATAATGATTAATTAATTTTCAGTTATAATTATATAACATAATGCATGAAAAACATTACTCCAAAAACTCATATATATTCATTACCCATATATTTTAACCAATGATTTACGGCGGTGGTGGAAAATAATATTCACCATTTAAGGAGGCTATTTTATGATCACGATTTGAATTTAAAACATCAATTCATATTTGTTTAGATTATTCAAATAATGCAGAATTTATCATCCCAAAAACTTAATTATGTTGTAAATATCATATTAATCTATTAAATATATTATATTAACCATTAATGTAAGGATGTTTTGAAAAATAAAACAAGTTATATTTGGACGTGTTGGTTTTCATGTCACATGAGTTACATTTTCATTTTTTACAATGAATTGGAAGGTTGTATAAAATAGTTATTCCATCATAATAAAAAAAATTCAGTATAATTGTGATACATATCTAATTATTTTACAATGGATAGAATTTATTTATGTTAATAAAATAGTCAAAAAATTATAATAAATTTAAATGTAGTTATTATGAGTTTTGAACTTAATCCTATGTAAAAATCCTAGAGTATTCATATAATGGAATTTATATAAAAAAAACGTCTAAAACTTATTCTTGAGATTTGTAGAATCATTTCGAAGAGTTTAGTTTAGATAAAGGGAATTAGTATTATGGAAAAGTGTGACTGTAAAAGTTTCTTTTCATAACCGAGAGGCGTGGAACATTAATAAATATTCATGCCTATATATTAAAGGCATGTACCTTTTAAAAAAATGTGCGCCAAAAATTGTAATATGGATAATTAATAATAAATCCATATCCCATAAAAAAATATGTTATTAGGTTTTAATTTCTTTAGGCATTTTATCATTAATTTATCTTTCTACAATAATTTACTTTTACTATAGAAATTCATTTTTAAACATTATAACCTCTATTGATGACTAAAAATAAAATAATGTTATTTACAAATTTCATATAAATTTTTTGAAATAATAAATACAATTTCATATAAAATTTATAAAAGTGATGAAATTTTATTATAAAATAATACTTCTATATTGTATAAAAATATTGTGAAAAATAAAAATTTTTATTTAGGTTCTAAAATTTCTAGAATCAGATTATAAATATTAATTAAAATTTAAAAATGTAAAATTTTAAATTAAAAAATATATTTTTTCATTAAATAGAATTTATAAATTTTTATGTCAGGCTTATATCCTAATTATGTAAGTCAATTGAAGGAATTTTTTTAAAAAAATTCTATTCCACTGAATTAATTTATTGAAAATACCTAATCATTCTTCTAAATATAATGTATTTATTATATTCTTAAAAATTATCCTCACTATGTCAAATTAAAATAATAATATTTAGCGTTTTTTTATCAAAAAAAATATTTTTATATGAAAAATATAATGTGATTTTTTATTATTCATATTCTTATTTCCTACTAATTAGTAATTAAATTAATTTAAAAATATTAATTTTCAACTATAATATTTATAATCAATTAATCATAATAATTTTATTTTACTAAAATAATATTTCATAACACCGGAAAAATAATTTCCCTAAATTAAAATTATAAGCAAAAAAATTATCATTTTTGATATTTAGAAACATTAATTAAATTTTATTAACACATTAGAAAAAATAAAATTCGTTTTCATTTATATATAGATGTTAAAATTTTGTTTTCTATATTTATACCCCTTAATTCATTTAATACAAAAATAAATCTTCTATAAATATTTATATTAATAAACGTATCATGGCTTATTTAGTTTTCGTGTTCCATATGAAACAAGTCCATTAATAAAAACTTTACAATGAAAAATATATATATTAATCATGTATGTTGTTTTATTATAAGAACATAAAAAAATTTATATTGAAAAGTTTCCACATATATGAAAAATAATGAGGGAATTTTATTCTAATTATATTTTCAGGATCTCATATTGCTTCGTTAAACTCTTAGTTTAATTATAAAAACTAAAATAGGTTGGAGAACATGTTCTATAGAACCTTATCCAGTGGATCCATAATCCCCATGGATTTTTCTATAAAAGGATCATAATGATACAAATATATTATATTCTATTATAGTAGATGTGATGGATTTGATCTGTATATCATAAAATATAAACATTTAACACATCATGTACTTAGATGTTGTTCCAATAATGTTAAATACAATATGATACCATCCCGACATGATCATGGATATAAGAATTACCAATGTGGTATGGGAATTAAAAACTCTTCTATCTAAATATAATAATTTTTTGTATCATAATTATTGGAGGAAACCCATTTATCCCACATCAACTCCAAATCTTATCAATAGTATATTATATATATTTTATGTTTAATTTTCATAATATCAATAATATATTAGTGAGTTTTTAATTTCTCTACCATTTCTCAAGAAATTCCTTTTCCTAAAATAATTATTCACTTTAATTTCTCCCAACATGTAATAGTTGATCATTATTTACCACAAAGAGCCTCACATAGTGCCATTTGATCATGATAATGAATAGTGTTTCTTATGAAAATAAATACTACAGAATCTGTGGATCCCACCTCTATATTAATCATTCAAATATGATGTCAATAATATCCCAAAATTTTGGATAATCTTATCTGACTATTCATCATTATAAAGAATATAATATTTACTGAATAATCTCTCTATAAAAAGCCATATTATATAGTTGTACAAAACACTAATATAGTCCTCAAACATAGATATGAAATAATGGAATGTCATACACTATGTATCCATTACATTTAATTTATATATATCATGTAATTTTATAAAGTGAGAAATATTCTTTGATAAAAATAAACATTACATGAATTTTATGTAAATTAACTTCAACCAATATTTAATTTTGACCATTAAATTTTTTAGGGAGTTTTATAATACAGTTCACAATGATGATTACACATTTATTTATTAGTTTAGGTTATAGTATAATCCTCTCATTATAAAAATTTTATTCATCCTTACCATTTTGGAATACCTTGAATGATGATATATATTATGTAATAACCCTCTTAATATTCTCCAACCATAAAGGTACGTTGAGATCATTATAATATTTTTTTAATTCATGATAGATATATAATGATTATACCTATGCATCATCCAACCACACCATTTCAACTAATGAAATGATGGAATTTATATTTGATTCATGAATATTAAAATTTCATTATTTTTATAATATAGTACTGTTATAATCTATACAATTTTTATTATCCCAAATCCCTCTAAGTAATGCTCAGTTTTCAATGCATTGATAGATGATTCAGTATTCATGTAATGACTGATGAATTTATTTCCTTTTGAATGAATAAATAACATGACATGTAATGTAGTTACGAAAATCAAATTCACCACGTCAGCTAATTTTGAATGTTATATTCAATATGATAATAAATAATGTTAAACATAACAACCTATTCTAATATATCTATTTTATAGTGACTATTTGGATTAAAATATTAAGGGTCATGACAAATACCAATTTATATAGACCAAATGAATGATGTAATTAACTAGTATGATCATAACCTCTAAAGCCCAATTATCATAACATCCAAGGGAGATGAAATCACTACACTCTACCCTTGACCAACCCCAAGAGTGGAATCAATAACTATGTCAGTATAAAAATTTTAATGATAGAATTATATTCACTTTTAGATTTCACATTAATACATATTCACTAAATCAACTGAATAAAATCTCACCCTTTCACACTATTCTCTTATGAAATTTAGTGTTTAAATAAATTTACATGTATATAGACCATAAAATATAATTTTTATAATTTTTTTAATTTATTTCCCTTTTAATAAGTAATTTTTAATTTATTATATTAAGAGTTTGAAAAAAAAGTTGATATGACGAAACAAAAATAATGTGATTTTGTGAACTATATAAATTCAATCACGACAATATTTTTTATGAATTTAATATTTTTTGGAATAAAATATATTTTAATAAATTATTATTATGAAATAATATTAATTAAATATGATTTTTAATATAAATATACAAAGGAAAATATTTTTTATAGGGTATGGATAATTGTTTTTATGGAAAAAAATGTATTTTAAAAAAAATGGTACTTTTGATTTATAAGACTAACTTTTAAAATTTATAGAATTGTACTGATTAAGAAAACATTTTTTTAATTATGTTGTAGAAATTATCCAACGGTTAATTATTATAAAATTTGGGAGATAATCAAACTTCTGGGTCCAAATTAAATATTGAATAAATATGTTGTATGCATCATGAAATCATAAAATCCAAAAAGTGATATAATAAATACAATAAAGAGCATCCATAACATAAATTTTTTTTAACCTTAATATGAATATTTTTTTTATAATTTTATTAGTTTTATACTCTCTTAATGAATCCTCAAAAACATATAATATAAGCCAAAATTTAAAAATAATTTTATTTTAAACATTACTCACTTGTACATCACTAAGTGTTCTATTTTATATATTTTTGTTATTATCCTTATAAATTAATGAAATCCTTCTCGATTTGGTAGAAACCATGGGAACAAAATAATGTTATTTATTCTGTTTGAATTAATTTATAATGAAAATTAACAAACATATTTTTAGAAAATAATAAAGAATTACCCTCACATTTACCATATAAAACCACACAAGTTCCCATTAAATGTCCTGGAAACCCATTAGAGTGAAACATTACTCTACACTTTCCTATCTATTTCCCTCACAAGGTACTCTAAGATCATAAGAAACTCCTTTGTATCTTTTAGAGGAACCCTATCTATGAAGGTATCTCCCACTATTCTTTTACATTCATGTGCCTTAAATGCATATGGAATTTTTTACATCATTTTTTATTTTTTCATGTATTTATAAATGTCCCCATATTGTAGATTTCATTTTATAATTATGATATATCATTTATCATCTTTCATTACAACTTTTACGTAATATATTACTTTGCTGATGAAGGGGATCATATCCCTCTCCAATTTATTCAACAACCTTCATTATATCATGCCTTTTGATTTCGAGTTTTTCTAGTTGGAATATGTTCTTCCACAAACATATTATTATCATTATAATTAATAATTGATTAGAAAAACCATTCACCCTTATTACACCCTTAGTTAAAATTTTATATTCAACAATTTTCTTGACGAATATATCCTATGAGTTTCCATACCAAACAATTGTTTCATAAATACCAATCCCTATTTAAATTAAATGGTATTTAAATAAATTTACATAGATTTAATATATTGTTTATTTCCATGTATGGAAATTGAACTAATAAATGGTGGGGTTAAATGTGATGAAATATACTACTATATTATATAATTTATGTGGAAAACATATTCTGGTACCTGATACGGAAGGGATAGGTGGGGAAAAAATTATACATCATTCCAATGCATCAGATAGTTTTTTATCTCATGAGATTCCATGTATGGTGAATTGGATCTTATCATAAGAACACTATATTATGATTTATTGGTGGTTAACCTTTTAATATTATTATAGTTTTTTGTGTTTTGTTTTTTTTCACATTGCTATGTTTCTATGATGTTATTAACATATATCATAATTTCATATCCATGATTTAAATTGTCACACCTATATGGATTATTGATATTCTTATTGACTCACATCCATTTATCTCATCGTGTAATGACATGATTATTCCCATACTAGAATGTATTTCTCATCCCATTATTATGTACATTCCTAGGTTATCTCATTCATTTTTATATGAATCGGGATAATATAAGGTCATGTTACAAAGTTTAAGCTTATGTCATTTTATTTTTTTTCTTTTTGTTTTGATATGTACCTAATTAAAAAATAAAACTAGGCCTCAACAACATCTATGGTTTTATTATGTATATATAAATGTAATAAATCATGAAATAACTTATATTAAAAATATAATTTTTCACAGTTGATATTTGAGGAATATCTATTTATTTGTGGGGAATTAGATTTTGAAACTATCGTGAAGTAAAAGGGATAAGAGTAAATGTAATAAAAATACACAAATTATGGTAAAGTATAAAGTCAGTAGTTTTCAAGAAATAAAAACCATGTATGGGTCCTAAAAGTAGATATGGTATTTGATTATTTTCACCTACAGGTAAAAACATCGAAAATAATGCATTTAGGTTTAAATCGATCGTCTCCAAGTTTAAGAAAAAATGCCTTCCAACAGATATTGTTTTAAACTGACAGGGTGAATGTTTTGGAAAAATGTAATGTTCGTTATGAACCATTAGGAAAGAAAATAAATTACCATAATATTTTATGGTATTAAAATGATCATGGATAACATATATTAAAGCCTAAAAATTCACATGTTAAATAATGAATGTATTTTATGATTCATCCCTTCAATTTCAAAAATTTCCACTTCTATGTGTGTAATTGTTTGGAAATTATCATCCCTATGCCTAGATTGTATGAATTATATTTTTAGAAAAAAATCAAGTATGTAATTATATAAATACCATCCAAAATTATATAAATTATTATAATTCATGTAAGTTTATTAGATATATTAAAAAACCTCAAAAAATTGAAAATTTAGTTTTTGACAAAGACATTAAGTTTTTCAATTATTTTATCCTAAAAAAATGACTCATCACCTTCTATATTTGTGTTCTCAATTTCCTTTCATACCATATGATACTCTATTTTTTTAATTAATTACTATTATATATTTGGATTTGATTTATCTCTATATATCCAACATAATTTTTTGAGAAAATAAAATCAGGATCTGTATATAAATCCAGCATCTGATTCAATACAATATCATATAGTATGATGAATCTCTTTTGATATCATCATCTCAAGTAGGGATAATATTTTCCTATGAGTAATCAAACAATTCTCTAATGATTTAGACTATGGATAATATAATCCTTCAATACCTTTACATTGTGAGGGAATATGAAGAGGAATTTCCCAAATCATTTCTTTATTATCCACATAGCTGATAGGATGAGTTCTCAATTGATTTTATAACTGAAACATTTATAATATCAATGACTCCACAAAGAATGTACACTATTAAAATTGAGGTAATAATAAATAAACTAAATGAGAATTTGTATAGAGGGTTTATACACAAAAATGATTCCTGATGGGGTGTGGTGGTTTTCTTCATGAATAAAAAGGTTTGATCAATGTTCCTATTAATTTATTCTCATTATCTCAAATAAATAATTTTAAAGAGCATGTATAATCTCCCATATATTCATTATATGTTTGATCAGATACATGCAGCCCTATAATTCTCTACGGCTGATCATCTGTCATCATATTATCATGTAAAGTTGAGAAAATAGGGTATCCCCAAGTCATGTTTTCATATAAGAAAGGTTACTATGAGTTTATATAGATACTATTTGGAATCATTGATGCTCCAAAAATCTTAATGGGCATGATTATTAGGGTTTATAAGGAATACCTCCAAAAGTTATTGTAGTCCCCATAGACAGAATTCATATATACTCTAAATGAACAATGTAATAGGAGGATTATTTTAATTTTTTAATTATGTCCTCATAAGAAGAATTTTATTAAGAACAAAATATTCAAGTTATTTTTTGATAAATTTACTTTCATGGGTCATGTTATCAATCCAAAAGGAAAATATATGGGTAATTTATAAACTAAGTCAATAGAAAGATAGATAAGACCAACACCTGTGATGGAAATCAATAGATTCCTTGAATTAGTTGTATACTAACATCAATTGTTGTGGAATGTATCATGATTTTTAAGACCATAAACCAATATAACATAGAATAATATTATTATTATCTGGAAAAATGAATGTGATGAGTTATTTAATGTCTTTATGAAGAAAATAATATCTACACATGTGCTGAAATTACACACCAGTGGGGAAGGATTTGTGGTCCCTAGTGGTGTATCAAAAAAGGGTTGGTTGTATACTCAATAATGATGAAATGGTGATACACTATTCCTACCTCCATTTAATTATCCTTGAGTATAACTACCCAACCCATGATCTATAATTTTCTACAGTTGTATTCATATTGATTATTTAGTGATATTATCTCTGCAAAGAAATGTGTGGCATATATATATGTCAAAACCCAAAAATATATATATTTGAAAAATAACAAAATTAATATTCATCAATGATTTTGGTTAGAAATACAGATGGATTAGTATTGTTAAATACATTACCATCTTAGGATGGTTAAAAAATGGATGATCCTATATATAGAAAACATAATTTGATCTTATTAATGATAAGCATTCAAGGGGATCCAATCTTCTTGGATATTAAAAGGATGGATATGGGAATTAAAAAAGGTTCATTTTTTACATATATCAAATATATTCTTAATCATAACATATTTGGAGATTATAGAATTCCCAAAATGATATTGTGAAGCTATAAAAAAAGGTAAGTAATATTCCAAAGAACAACTTTCTAAAAATAGAGATACATTATTTAGAACATAGATTGTGTCCCGTAATAACTAAAACAAAATAGGTAAATTTTATATGATGAGCACAAATTACCCTTATATATTCATCTATAAATCCCTATTATCATTTAGATAAAAAAAATCATTTTTGGATTACAGAGAGTGGGAGATTGAAAAATATTTATCATGATGTATGGTATGATAAAATGTCAAGGATAAATCACAAATGTTTAATGTTATGATAAAACTAATTCCCATACTGGTTTGTAAATTGGAAAACATAACCAAGGACTTCATTTAATGAATCCCCATGACCCTTAATAGTAATAAATCCATTTGTGTGGTATGTTATTTCATTACCAATTTAACGTAATTAATTCTTATTAAAGAATATTCCTCTTTTCACCTACTCCACAATATATATATATATATATATGATTTGGAATAACTACATGGAGTGCCACTCTCTATTTTATCGGATTAATATCCTTGTTTTACATTATGTTTTTTGAGAATAAATAAAATATAATTATATATAGAGATAATTTTTAGTACTATTTATCTCTGTCAGGATTTTTTTGAGACCAAAAAAAGATTCAAACTATTGGGGTTATGATGATATTAGTTTAAAAGTATTTATAATGATGTGGGGATCAACAACATATCTTATTGGGGTTCCCATTTACCTTTAGGATCTATTCATGAATTCAAATGGAACTTTAGGATGCTTTATAAGGGAATATGTTTCAGACTCTGACATGTTGGGAAAATGTTGGAGAGTGGAAGCTCATGGTAAATGTTCTTATCAAAGAGATGGAATAGCTGTTTTAGGAAATTTAGTGTCATTAAAAATCAATATATCATCAACATAAATGAAATTAGGACAATAATTTTGGATACATGGATAATTCTATTATAGATAAGTTGTTCCCTCATATAAAACCAAGAACTAAATTCATGAGTTCTGGGAAGAAGCTAAATCTTAGTATGCAATGCCTCAACTCCTTTGGAAAAAATTATTATATTGGAGAAGTGGCATATTAACTGGAACTTCCACATAACTTATACCATGTATATCATGTGTTCCATGCAATAGCCTTGATAAGGAACATACAAGTACCCTCACATATACTGAATCTATATATGGTTTCATTGTAGAATGAAATTTCATTCATGGAATAGCTAGTAAATCTCCAAGATTATAGAGGCAATGTTTTACAAAACATGAAAACTCACCCAATAAAAGTGTTGTGTAGGAATTAAAATATCTAGGATCTAGTATTGGAACAATAAGAGATGATGAAACATTAGTACCCATATATATTTTATTTTAAAATATGAAAACTTTTATGTTTAAATTTGTAAATGGTGAAAAACGTAATGACCCAAACTATTGTTATTTTTTCAAAAATAATTAAAATATCAATTAATGGTATTATTGGAAAAAATTACACTACTTTTGATATTTTAGATATAAATAGTTTATTTATTTAAAATATCATTAATCATCAAAACACAGGATTATATACCTATTGAAAGGTGACAATTAATAATTGTATATTATGTGTTATAATAATATCAAATGGACACAGATGGAAGGGGAAATGGACACTAATAGTAGGATAATACCCTAAGAAATCCATTTTTCAGAGATTTTGATGGAGATGAAATCAATTGGAGTTTCCCTTGACCAATAAAATTCTAATATTTGACAACTAAATCATGAGTGAAACAATTTATAGGAGAAGTTCAACTCATCGAGATCATGACCGAAAATATGTTCATGGAACCACCCCGATGAAGTCTCACCATAACAAACCGGACCACTAGTGCATTCACTAGTGCAAAAAAGGGATTTGTATCTTGACCAAAAAAATATTTTTTCTCATATTTTATGTTAATAAAATAATTATTATAATTATCTTTTTTAATAACACAATTTTTAGGACTAGATAACAAGTTTGATAAAAATAACATTTTGATATAATGTAAAAAAAAATTTATTTGTGGTAAATATATAATTTTAGCCAAGAAACCCCTTTGGTTGAATTTATGAATTTGTTTAATTAATTATATATTAGTTAAATATTAATTATTATATATAAATGATAATATAATATTATGAAGTCACGTGAAATTTTTATAATGGTAAAAAAATTAATTTTAAAAAACTAATTTTTTTAATAAAATATTAATTTTTATTTAAATGTAAAAAATATCACATATAGAGAACAAATTTGAAAATGTAAATTTTATATTTTTAAAAAATAATGTACAAATTATTTAATGGAAATATTTTCATTCTTTTCTATGACGTCAAATGTATTAAGTAAAAATTAAATAGAGTATAAATATATAGTATATATTTGGACATCATAAAAACCTCAATGTGGTGTTATAATTACATTAAATATTATAGACAACTAACATATTATATCCATTTGATAATAATGTGATTTTAATATTTTGAGATTAATTTTATGAACAATTAATTATTCATCTAAAACCTATATTTTATATAATGTTCAAATTAAATTATGTATAAACATTATTCAATTCCACCTCTCCAAGAGTATTATTATAAGGATGATTGTTCATGGGATTAAAAAGTATTGATATCCACTCATATTTGGTAGACCCCATAGATAAAACATGAGGTAGTTTGCGGTTTGTATTAATTTATCATATAAATTAAAACCTAGGTATATAAATTAATAAATATTTATTTGTTCTTTTCAATATAATCCCACCATTATTCTTTACTCAAACCAACTTGAACATTGGGTGACTATTTATTTACCTCTATAGATCCCTCCTAGGTTATCCAAACCTATTAATAAGCTCCCCCCGTTCTTTTAGTAGAGCCCTCTCAATGTAAGCGATTCCTCTATATTTTTTTTCATTCAATCAAATTCATTGTAATTATAATTTTTAATTTCAAATTATTTTTAATTAATTCTATTTTAAATATTTGATTTATTTTAATTTTATAATACAGTAATAAAATTTCAATTATACCTTCAAATAATATCATTTCCCTAGGTAATTATTATTTCAAAATAAGGGATCATATCCTTCTCCTCTTTATTCAGGAACCGTATTTATATAATTCATTTTGTAGTATATTTTTTTAGATGGGATATATTTTTACAGATATGAATTTCTATCATTTTTGTTACCAAGAGATGATAGAACTATTTCCCTCTCATTAACCACTTAAATACTCTTCTTGGTACAAATATAATGCCACTAAAATTATCCAACTGTTTTCCTTGATAAACATTTTGAAGTGAATATTTGTCCCCTTTTCCACTCAATTGTATCACACTATATTTACATATACATATACTATTTGGTATTTCAACAAATATAGAATTAAATACATATTTATAGGGATAATAGTTATGAAATACATCCATATATTTTGTAATTTATATGGGAAACTTATTCATGCACCTGAAATGTTACTGATTGGAGGGAATTAATTTATATATCCATATAATGCAATGGTAAATGTTTTTATCTCATGAGATTCCTTGTATAGTGTGATTTAGGATTTCTCAAGAACACCATGTCATCTTGTCTTGGTGGTTATCCTGAACTAATATTTATGATGTTATGTTTTATGTTGTGGAAACATTCTTATATTGCCTTAAAGTTATCATAGTATATCATGTTTATATGTTAGTATTCATGATTATAATCCATTTAATGTATAGATGATTTGACTATTTAATTAGATGTATTACACTCATCATGTTTTGAATTTATTAGACCCATACTAGTATTTATATCACACTTCTTTCATATATACATACGCAGGTGTCCCATGAGGTTTGAAATTTGTCCAATGAATCAAAGAGAATATTTTGGAATTTAAGTATATGAAATTTTGCATCATTTCCAATTTGTTATTATATGAAACACATTAAACAATTATACTAAGAATTTCTAACTTTTTTTTATTTTTTTTAGGGAATCATTATTTAATAAATCATTATATAATGTGTATTAATGACATGGGTTATTGTAAGTAACCTTTGAAATACATGATTTCTTCCATTCCCATGTGATATTATTGTAAATCATTAGGTAAGAAATTAGTATTTTGAATTTTCTAATCCTCATCATATGTATAATATCACAAAACATTAAGATGAGAGAATCATTCACCTTGTATACATTCACAAGGTGGTAATGTGTTGAGAAATCATAAACATGTATTATTTTCCTGAAAATACCATGGAACATACATTCTCTATATGGGAATATATAATTTATAGTTTTATAGTAAGTATAGATATCATTATATTCACCGTAGAAAATATTATTCCACGTTTTTATGGATAAACTACATTTTTCATCACCATATCACTAGTTGTGTAATTCTTATCATTATCCTTTGATTAACATAAATGATAAATAGATTACCTTTCTTTCTTATAAAAACACATCCAAAAACATTAATTAGATACTCTCCAAATTCTATAAAATCATCCATAGTATAGGGAAATATGTGGACATGTGTGGGTACCAATATCTT
This sequence comes from Viscum album, assembly GCA_963277665.1. Classification (NCBI taxonomy): domain Eukaryota; kingdom Viridiplantae; phylum Streptophyta; class Magnoliopsida; order Santalales; family Viscaceae; genus Viscum; species Viscum album. The sequence continues at coordinate 1,515,857,280 of OY728135.1, forward strand.
ATTAATATTTTTAAAACATTCCTCACATTTTCCCATACAAAATAACATCAATCACATTCATGGTACGTTTTAGGGAGGATTGAAATGTCATGGTAAATTTTGAACACATAATTGGTGGTTTCCTCCAAATCCATAAAGAAATTAGATTTCTATATTCATATACATTTCCTTGTAATCATAGTCTTCAATCAAACCAGAGATATACACACCCACGGGATCAAAATTCCCATGAAGGATAATAATTATAATAAAAAGTAAAACTATATAAACATCATATATAGTTTCCCATTTTATATGGTCATTAATGAAATACCAAAAAAATTTATGTTCCTCTTTAATCATAAAATTTATGAGAATAAAAACAATATTGAATCAATAGTTGTTTAAGGTATTCTATAAATATTCTATTCTACAAATCCAAAAATATTTTATTCAAATTTCTAAGTCCATATTTAATTATAATGAATTCAATTATCCAGAAACTATGTTGAATATTTCCTTCTATGTATCTTCTTTATTTACCCTAGGTTAATCGTCTTTGGATTTCAATTCAATCTTATAGAAATATAGAGATCTTATTAGTTGATTTAGTAAAGTTAAATTTTAGGGTAATAGAAAACTATTCTTGATAAGAATCATGATATTCTCAAGAGTATTTATAATTAAATTCATTAGTCAAACCATTTTTTAATACATTTTATTGTTGTAACCCATGTTGGAAAACTTGGGGGTATAATTATTATTTAAATATTCTCATAAAGTTTACTCTTTAATAATTCCAATTCAATGGGGTCTATTTGGAGATAGATCAAGATAAAAGTTGTTGAACCAGCTATGAGTTCAACTAAATACTCAACCTCATATTTTAAGGATAGACCAGTGTGTTATTCAATAAAAACAATAACATTTTATCCTAAAACAATAATATCATCAATGTGGACATCTTAAATTTTCATTTGATCAATAATAATACACTATTTTGTATCCTGACCCAAACTACTAAAATTTCTTCTAAATAATGTTAATAATAATCTGTTTATTAATATTTCAAAACATCTGGATCCAGCATATGAATTATAATTCCATATCTCAAAAATTTGATATGATATTTATACATATAATGATATTGAAAGAGTATTTTCACGTCAAATTCCACTATGGGAGGTGGAACTGTATTCACAAGAATCATCTGCAAAAAAACACAGATCGAAGTTGATTTATGAACCTTTGATATAAGTAACACAACACCTAATGCTTTTAGTAATAATTAAATATCTCATCTTTGAGAATAATAATATATAAATCATGGAATTATCATCTGATATGAATGAATGTGTAAACTATAATAGAATAATACATTCACATATCTATAATGTAAAATAAATATTCATTTAACCATTTAATTATTATGGTGTACATTAGCATAATTGATTGCACAAGCTGTAAAATTTTCCATAGGTTTAAGATGTCATTGATTCCTATTATATTTATTTTCCCTTGATTTGGGGAACAAATTTATATAAATATAAAACTCTCGAATTTTGAGATATTATAGTGATATTTTTCCAATATCTTTGACATTATCCCATATAGTACGGATAAATGAATCCTACACATATTCTATAACTTCACAAGTTCGATGGCTGATCATTTCACAATTAGTATGAATTGATGTTATCTATTGGAATTGATTAGTGTTAATTTACCCATGTATATTCTATCTATGTACATTAAATATATTATGTATGTGTTAATTATTAGTTTCTCAAGTATATCTATTAATCAATCTTTATCTAAAAATTAATAAGAGTTTTTAATATCTGTTTTCACCTTAATCATACATTGGACATATTATTAAATATATTAGATCCAATTATACATAAAACCATTTGAATACTTGCTCTTAGGAAACTATAGATTCATTAAATATTAGTCTCAATGATAGTGATAATAATGGAGTCCTACCATGTCATTCATTGGATGATTCATTCATATATACCCACTGGTTTTCACTATTTTCATATAATTCAAGTAGTAATCTCTTTATATTGGTATAATTGTTCCAGAATAATATTTAGTGATAATAATTATAAAATTTTTTTTATAATTTTATAGATTCAACATCTTCCTTCATTAACAAATTCATATCATTATTCGACAAGTTTTTAGCCTCTCCTTAAAGAAGATAAATTGTTCAAAATAACTACCTATGGTTCGATCATTGGAAAAACTTATATATCATCACTATCACATTGGTCCAGTTAACAATAATTAGTTTGTTGTAAGAATCATCAAATTATGGCGGATGTTTAAAAATTATGGAATTGATATAAAATTATTCCTTCAATAGTGAGTTATTAAGATAAACATGATTAGTATCATTGATCATTGCTTGGGTAATTTTGGTTTTCATTAACACAAGATTTTATATTATAGCCCCTATCTTGTTAGGTTTCTCTTTGTGAAAATATCTAAATTTTTTATCACATATATTATTAATTAGGTTATTTTGGATAAAATAACTACTTTATATAGTTAAAATATAAGGGATGAGAACTTTAAAAACCTCATATAATGGAAAATTATGAAGATAGAAAATATGAATCAGAAATTATATTCAAACCCAAACTTATGAATCTATCAGATGTAATGTAGTTTATCCTTGGTATTTTCCCATTCGTTTCATTGGACATTAAGTATCAAAATCTCCCACAATAATTCTTATGGTTCATGGGAAATAACTAATTTATAACCTCTGAGAGAGTCAAAACAAGTGTTTAGTTAGGCCAATATTCCATGCATTGACTAGTGATTGAGTTTATAACCCAACCAAACTTTTTAGTGTTATAACACCTAGGTTAATTTTCCTTAAATCTAAAATAAATTAATTTGTATCATGATAATATATTAATTTATATAGAACCACACACACATTTATATATTTAGACTTATCCAAATATTATTCACTAATTTTATCAACTTCAAATCCACCCAAAAAAATATACTAATTCACAAAAATAATGAAAACCTACAATCATATTAATTTTCACTCTCTAGACCTACACTCTTATATCTAGTTCTAAAAACACATTATTTAAACTATATATTTTATATAAACTAAGATGAAATAATAATAGTTAAAATTTTCATATTTATAAAAAATTATATCACTCTTTAATCACCCAACAATATATCCATAATTTTTAATGTCTTTGAAAACTATATACCTAAAAATATTATTTTAATAAATTTTGATCACTTATACTTTAGTTTCAAAATACTATAACTTTTTCTAAACAAGTCATATTTAAAATTCATCTTCATCACCTAGGGAAGGAAAAACATATATGGGGTGATCATGAATGATTAGTATGGGAAAAATCATACCAGTGATTCATAACGAATTATAGAAATTCATGTATCCTATATATATCAGATATATATCATTACATATAAATACATAATCATCATAAAATATTTATGAGACAATAGTATAATTTAATAATAAATCAATGTAATTTAGAATGGTCATAAACATAAGAATCTATAATATTGTTGAGATAAACGGCTTAAAAATATTCCAATGAAAAATATTCTAAATACAGATTTAGGAAAAATATATCTACATAATTTCATGTCAATATTACTTATTTTAAATTATCTCTATGAACATAACATTATCCCATGATGTATAAATTTTGATCTAATGTACTTTAGGGAGATAAAAGACCCTCCCATAACACAATGATAGTCGCTACACTAATGTTCCACCAAAACATATGTTATATATCGAACCATGAAGAACCCATTGTATTAAAATGGGTTACATTACATTTATAAATGGTATTACATAACATGGCATCAAATGTATGAATAATTAACTCTATGAATTCAACAACCCAAAATATTTATTTCACAGTTGAATTTATATGGTGATACACAACTCCAAATGAGATTTATCTCTTATAAGTAAAACGTTTATGTTGAAAAATATTAAATATGAATTATAATTTTAACATTATTTGAATCATAGTTACAAATATAGCATAATTTAATCACATTAACTATATAATATATAGTGGAACAAAAATCATGTGTATAAAAGAACTAATTTTTCAAAACAATTTAGAGAACATATTAAGATTATTACATATTATGGAGACAATTCACATCCTGAAATAATATTTTTTATAATAGAAAAAAATAATACATCAAGAAATCAGTAAAGAGTAGTGTAATAACTAAGGAATATTTCATTTTTGTAAATTCTCCCATAAATGTCACTCCGTCCATTAAGACATAACAAAATGAAACAATTTTTAATAATTTTATAGGCATTATCATGGTATGTGTAGAACCACTCTTAGTAATGTATTGAACAATGAGGTATGAGAATAGTGGAATATATTAAAAGGGTATAAAGGGAAATAATATCATTATGATATGGCAGTTACATGATCATTACTAGACCTTTGCAGTGTGATTGTAATGTCAAAAATGGGATAATAAAAATACAAAATATATTTATAAAATATGGGTTATAGTGAAATTCAAAATTATTATAATTATATTATAATATTTCTATATACCCTTTATGAATCAACATGTATGGTATTTCAAAAATTCTAATTCATTAGTACAAATGAATAATAATATTACCTTTTAGAAATTGTATTTTGTTACTGTTATATAATTTCTATTTGAAATAGATTTCTCCCATACAATTCAATTTTTTTTTTAAAAAATAAAAAATTATATTTCAAATAATACAGTGGATATTAAGTTAGGGTGAAATGTTGATAATTTTCTAAAAAACATTTTTCAATTAATATTTTAAAATATATTTTTACTTGTCAAAAGACACCATAAATATATAATAATTTTGTTATAATTATTATAATATAATAAATGATAAAACACACATTTTTACTAAATAAAATATATTTTAATAAATTGGAATGTATCTCCAAACCTATAAAAAACATTCCCAATTATAATATATACATTAAAATTGTTTGAATTATTTTCTATGAAAATTTACCTTTTCATGTACAAATAAAATAAATAAATTTATTCTAGTTATATCATGGATATAACTCAAAGACCATGCCACAAATTAAAAAATATATATACCCATTTTATATCTAATGGTTTTTTCATTTTCCACAACCTAGATTTCCATGGAACTTATTTAGAAACGAATAAATTGATATCATATTTTTTGTATTAATTCCCCACTCTCCACTAAATGTCATTTATCCAAAGAAAAATTGAAAGTCTCAACATCACATTGCATCAAATTCAGATGATTTATTCTCAATTTTGTATGGTTTCTTCTCATTATAAATGCTCTTTTATTGCCAAAATGATGAACTCTTAATTAGATACTACATTTCCATATAATTAAACCCTTCCATAAACATTTATTCATCCATTTTATACTTACAAAATTATCCATAAATATTTCATGTGATGTTTTTTTATTAGAAATATGAATCCAAGATTTTATCAATGGGTATTCACTTAGAATAAACTATCTGTTAATTAATGAGTAAATCCATGTTTGGAACCCATATTAATTAATTTCATGACTGAAATAATAAGATATATTCTAATTTTACATAATTGATGTGGAACATATAAATTTAGGAAAATTACGATTTCACCGTAATTTTATTATAATACATTGGGTACTTTTTTAATCAAAAGAGATACCATGTACATTGCATGGGTGGATAGCCTAATAAAACAAATTAATGATTCCCTAGTTGTTATCATTTAAATATGAACATAATTCCACCTTAATGTTATTTACACATTATTATATTCCAATGATCAAAAGATATAATTATCTATTTTTATGATTCAATGTTTATTCACATTATTCTAATGAGTTTTTTATCATGACATGCTTCTATACTCACATTAATTAATTTTCTTTATTATACACCAGATGACTCACATGGTTATCTTTATAGGCCATTCATATAATTATGTATTTTCCTTGGTCATCATATATGATATTATGATTTTAAATGAAACTAGGATCAAATTACAAATATTTCAATATTTTTTATTATTGTTCTTTTATGTAAATGGTTTATGTGTTGAATAATTCATGGAAACTGGACTCATAGACTTCTTGGTTGTGTTTCTATATAATCCTATAAAAAATATGTAATACAATTTTAGTTATTTTATTTCGTGGTAGGGAATGTTCATGATATTTTATGGAATTTTGATTGAAAAAATCATTAGTATACACCCATGTATTAACTCTTTATATTGGTATACATTGAAAATATGGATAGTGTATATAGTGTTTTTTCCATGAAATCATGTCTCTTAGTGAATATTTGAATGTAAATGTTGTTGTGGTATTTATTCTCTTAGACATAATCAACCCAAAATAATGATAATTTATAAACTCAATTGTCACACAATGGAATAAGAGATGGTATTTAATATCATAAATGTATAGATACTTCTAGGGGTATGGATTTAAGGATTAATATCATCCATACAAACCAGTTTGAAAGGCTATAATATTATTTTAGATAAATTTATATGAAATAAATTATTCATAAACCATATTGAATCATTACAATCATTAGTTAATTTATATATAGAATTATTATATGTTATCAATATTTGCTTTTTTATACTTATTGAATCGAACATCCATATAACAAGTATTTATTTTATGAAATAGATAAAAATGGAAGAAATCATTTCAACAACATATGTGAATGGAAATTTAATAATTTACATAATGATGTTTCTAATATGATGGTGGTAGGAGTCAATAATATCATAGAAGTACTTTCACAACATACTCATGTTATGTTAAATAAAATAAATCACACCAAATTTCCCCTTATAAAAAGGGAGATTAAGTTGATGTTCGATCCTTTTTACTATAATCGCCCATTGCTTTTATTTTATAATTTGAAACCCTAATTTTGTAGGAATGTATTAACTCAATTAAGAAAATATTATCCATATTATTGTGGTATATGTAAGATAATTTCACATTGGTTATAAATTTAATGATGTTATAAACTGATCGGTGGTGTGAAATGATCAAAAATAAAAATCATATAGATGAAATTTAATCTGTAGAATGAGATATATTTAGAAATATATTTTACAATAAATATTTATCCACAAAGTTTCTTTCTTTTAATGAATAGGGAATTTCTTGGAACCAATAATAAATGAATATCAATATATGAGGGATAATGGAGAAAAAAGTATAAGGCTTTTGGTTTCATCATAAATGTTGAATGTATGCTTTAACACTTCTTTAGTGGAATAAATCAGGGAATTCAAAAATAAATAAAAAATTTTGAGACATCATTCGATTTATAGAAAATGATTCATGTTACCTTACTACCAAAATATATATATAGGTATTTTTCATTAGTCATGTTGGTCTCCAAATAAGAAGTTGATAAGTTACATTAACCCTTGGGGATCAATGAATAATAATTATAGAGGAAATAGAATAAAAAACCCAATATGGAATAATTCTCAAAATAACCCTCCTAGAATGTAACACCATATAATTTTATATTTACATCCCGATAATCATACTTTAATTATATTATTTCTTGATTAACAATGATCATTGAGTAGAAAAAACTCATGATACAATATTGAATTTTGATTATTTAATTATGGACAATATAACCGAGAAGTTAAATCAGGGATTTACATTATAATAAATGTTTTTAAAAATTCATGTAATGGTTTTATACAATAAAAATTTATATATTACTGTACAATTAAAATATTAATCAATTTTCAATAAAATAATTTCATAATTAAAAATATATTTTCTTAAATAATGGTTCTTGTTTAATTTTATGCATAAATATTTGAATTAACATAATATACTTATAAAAAAATTATTTTATAAAAAATTCAACATTTTTTAAATAATCATATATGAGTTATCTTTAACTAAAACATTATGATTTCTTCAGAAAATGTTATTTTCCAAAGAGTAGTGAATGAATAATAATTTTATATAATACTATCTTTCATAATCAACAATTTATAATGACCCATTTTATTTTATATTATTTAGAAAAACAATTAGTTGTTTTTTATTAAAAATAATACAATTCATGTAATTATAATAAATAATAATCTAAATTTTGTTATACAACATTTATATACTCATAAGTAAAATATTTTAGAAACCAATTCATATCATTTTTTATAGTTTTATTTTGAAATGAATTTTCAAAAATTATATAAATATATTTATTTAAAACAAATTCCATATTTCTCTAATAATTATTATTAATATGAAATAAGTTCACCTAAACTTTTTATAATTATAAAATGAAAAAATAGAAAAACATTTCATTACTCTAAACAATAAATCATGATAACTTCGGTTAAAACTAAGTGATAAGGAACATTTTTATATATTAATTCTTTTTAAGGGGATTTATTTATACACTTATCCCATTAGGATCTACATTTATTTTTTTAGAAGACACTTTTCCCTGAAAATGACAGAATAATATATTAGTCATTTAAAATATTGATGTTGTGTCCCTTCCCCCAACTTCTAAAAGGGAACCTCCTATTCCCATTTATTTACCCCTATATGAGTCTTAAACCATGAAAAATAACAACCCAATTATCTTATAATATAACTTATCCATGAATTATTGGTTTATTTATTCTTAAAAATACCACTAAAAGTGTCCTTAAAATGGGATAAATAATAGGTATTTATAGGAAGAACTAATCATCATAGCTGATGACTTTTAGTTCATTTCTTATTATAACTGTGTCAAATATATGTTATTCATAAAAAAAATATAGAAAATATATTCTTAAATATAATAAATTTTTATTTGGATTGTGAAACCACTATTATCCACCCTCTTTTTTAAATAATGGGAAACAAAATTATTGCTCATGCATAAGTGTGGACCACCCCCTCCACATATTAATATATATTATTTTCCATCAACATAATTATAAGTCATTTATTATGATCTATTTTATTATAATATATGTTATTAAAAATAGAATTATTATTTTATAATGATACAATATTATTTATTTTTTTCCATTATTTTTTTTAGAAAATGGAAACACCATTTTTGAAGCCCTATGGACTACCATCTCCACAAATAATATAATTCATTTATATATCTCTAACATTAATGGATGAAAATAAATATTAATATAATGAATAATTTTGAAATTCATATTATTATAGTCATTTTAGAGATGATAGAACAAGGGTCAATGTACAACGGTCAGAAATACTGAAGAGAATCATTCTTGAAAATCAAAGTAGTTAACACACAAAAACATCAATTTAAATATGAATATTTAAATTAATGGGTTCAGAAATGTTATATTTATATAATTTATTATATTATAATTATATTCATGGTTATTTTATAAAATTATTATAACATAAAATATGGTATAATGTAAGTATGATTCCATACAAAAAATGTCAAACATGATGTAAGGGTTTCACATTATAATATCATTATTACTAATATTGTTCAAACTTAAATTTTTATTGATTAAATTATATATATTTTTATCACTACAATATAATTTTTTTCACCTATATTTATTTATATAAACTAGTTTTTTTGTTTTTTTACTCACTTGAAGTACTCATGACACTTAATGAATTTTTTTAGAAGACCTGACATTTTTTTATGAGATAAAAATATGATTCATAAATTCCTATATTTTAATTAAAATGATTTCAATAATTTTATTAATAATTTAATTTTAATTATTAAATTAATTTATATACAAATTTTTATTAATATAAAATCATTTAAAAGGAATATTCCAGTCACTATTAGAGAATGAGGAAATGAGTATTTATTTTCACATTGAGAGCATGAATGAAATTTCACACTCTCATGGTGACTCAAAGATTTAATGTTTTTAATATAATTTTCGATGATTAATTTGAAAAAAAAATCATTAAAATGTTTAAATTATTTGATTTTAAATAATTTATTTCAAGATGAAATAAGTATTTTCCTCACTAAAATTTTTAATTATCATTAAAAGGAAATTTTTATCCATGATATCCTCCTTTGATATTAAATATTTGTTACATGAACAATTATCCAATGATACCATAACTACTATTTATGTGGTACTTTTATGATTATCATTATGATTTGATTAGAAAATAGTTTTCCTTCCTATAGGTTATCAAATTGTGATATGTTTAATGTCTTATGATCTTGAGAAACACATATATATTTCTTTAATTATGTGCCTGGTGGGATAGAAATTTTATATCCCCCTAATAAATAGGGTAATAGTTTATATCTCATATAACAATGAGGATTATAATAGGAAGTGAACTAAGGTCAGTAAGGGACTCTATACAAATTTATAGAAATGGGAGTGAACCATTACTAAGGAAATGATGGAATAGAGAGTGAGCATAATCCACGATGATATCATTGGTACTTTTACTTAAATATGTAAATGATATTATAATATTATGTGTATTACACAAAATTATGTCTTATTTTTATTGTATATACTCATTACTCTCGATTTATTATTGACTATTCCACAGTCTTATATATTATTTCATTTGATTAAAAAATCTTAAGAAATTTCTTCAAATTACAGATCATTGAATTATTAGGTATGAAATTATGAGGTTATTATCATATTCTAATGACAATACTTTTATTTTATTCATTCATATACCCACTGATTGATAACCCCCATTATTAGCCTAACATATCATGAGAGATCACTCTTTATTATATTTTCATTTTCATAGGATATAAATAATATTTTATGTAAAATATCACTATAAAGGGTAAAAGTTGTGAATAACTTAGAGAGAGATGCTAAAAATAATTTTTTACCCACTATGTATTTATATATGTATCCAATTACGTTGAACCATAATAGTTATGGAATCATTTGGAATTTTATATATTCCATATTCATATTTCATGATATATTACATATAAATTTATAGTTTTTTCTTAATTTTTATGAGAGCTATGTTTAGTTGTTTTTGTAAACTATGATTAAAAAAACATTTCTGATAACCTATGGGATAATCTATTCATATCAAAATATACTATTATATGGTAATTAATTTCATCTGGGTTTCCATGAAAATAAATAACTATTTATATAATATGATGTGTTTGTAGTATTAGAATAGATGAAATTAGGGGTAATAACACTGAAATTGGTGGAATGCATATTAAATTAATCACCCATGGTTCAAAATGAATGGGCCTAAGACTACATACATTGTTATAAAATCCCTGGAGATTTTTCCTGGTTAATTAACATTTTCCTTGACTACTAGTATAAAATATTTTAGTATATAATGATCATATATGGAAGTATTTATTCAAAAGTATTCATATATAAAAATAAGGATTTATGATTTAGATATTCCATGAATAATGTTATATGATTATATGGTTTTTTATTTTTATTATGGTTCCTGACACTATGTTTTTTTATTTTAGTCAATAACCACCGCTGAAGGAACTGTATTAACACTGAATGTGATAAAAAAAGAAATTATTTTACAAACGATGAAAAAAATATCATGGGATATAGAATGAAAAATTAAATTTATATCCTTTTATAAATATCTAAATTAATGAATCATGTTGAGATTCCTAATGAGAAAAATAGGGAACAACAATTTGTAATCTCTTTTATAAGTAAATACCCACATTATTAAAGCGAGTCTACTGATCTAGTAGTTTTTGGGAAATGATTCAATACCACATGAATTATATATCATATTCCCCATTATTAGGAACACAAGAAATAATATACAAGTTTATCATTTGTAATGTAATGTTGATCAATAATGGATTAGAATCAAGAACATGGAAAAATGGGAAAAAGCTTTCCTTATGTAGTGGGATGTGTTTTGAAGGTTATTTTTCAAATATTACTCCCCTAATATTCTACCAAGAGAAATGGTGAATTTATTTTTTTTATCTAATTTATAAGGATGATGAATTCATTAATATCCATGAGAAATTTTTAATCTGACCAGTGAGTTACACTTCTTATATAGTCATCAATCCTGAAAGTACGACTGATCAATTCCTCAATAGTTTGAAGCCAAATATTATAATGGAATTATCCATGAGGGTCATAAGTAGCTATGAATAAATCATTCTGTGTGATATAAATATAAAAATAGTTATTTGAGTTCCCCATAAAATTCATGGAATTTATAATAGTTTAAATAATTAATTAAAATTTAATTATAATATTAAAAATAATAATAGGAGTAATACTATATTTTTTCATGAATTTAGGAATAAAAATATAAGAAATTGTCTTAGGATATTGGTAAATTCATTTATAGTGGAATAGAAGGAAATCAAGAACTATATTGTCAGTGTGATGAGAAGAAGTTATATAATGATGAAAATGGAGAGAATGAACCACTGAATACACCACCCACACTATAGTTATTATTATTAATTGATTATGAAAATTTTGTTAAACTAAGGTGAAATATGAGGTTTGATGATTGAGATTAAAATTAGTAACCAAATAATCTCATAGAAAAATGGAAATCTCAGGAAATAACTATTTATAATGTGGGGTATGGTAACAAAGCAGTCAAATGAACACTTACCAGTCACTAAAAAATGGTCAATTTTTTTTTTAATTTTATATCTACCTAGACTTATATATGTAAAAATATTTTATGGGTATTTCAATACTACCTCAATTATTATATGTGGAATTAGAATATAAAACACTTTATTGTACAATGATTTCATAGTAAGCCATAAATCTTCTCCAATTGATAATTTTTTTATTATACATACTAAAAATCTCAATATTCCCCTTATATTCGAATTTGATGTTATTTTGGTCATTTATTTTCTTTTTTATCGATCCAATATAAAAATTATAATGAATCATATTTAAATATTATACATGAACCAAACTTAAATGTTCTATCATTGTGATGATAAATTTGATCATCCAATGGAAATTAGTTAATTTTTAAGTATCATAATTCATATTCAAATGGTTGTTTATCTCAAATGGTTGGGTAGAGGATCAACATAAAATATATATAAAAATTAAGGGTGTTTGTTAACATCATTCATAAATCAATTCATACTATTCTTCCAAATCAGTACATTTAGTTCACAATAGAACTCATACCTAGTTTTACACCTATTTTAAAGACTCCATATAGAATTGTCTTAGTTGAGATAATGAAATTTAATATGTAACTCCAAGAATATCTATCTAAGGGATTAGTTAGGAAATGTTCAACACTATAGTGTGGACCAATGAAAATATTTATGATGAAATATGGATTTATGTATCTCTAAATATATTATCATGAACTGAACAGGAACATAATCATGATAAATTATTATATTCTATAAATTGATGATTTCTTCAATCAATAATGAGGAGATTAACATTTTTCAAATATTGGTCCTAGATATTGATACTTTCCATTTAATGTAAAAAGTGAAGACATACCTAATACAACATCACAAATCCTTAATTATGAAAAGGGTTTGTGATCAATGGTGGTCTATTTAAGAAGGGGATATAATGATTCCTCATACATAATGTTATTCTAGAAATTTTTTTCGTATACCAATTGAAGGGTCATGAACAAAATTATGCAAATAAAAGACTTAATTAATATTGCACTAATTGATCTTGATGTAATAATTGTTTCAATAATAAAATATTACTTCTATGGATATTTGGAAATGATCATTTGAGATTATATATGACGAGGATATAAAAAAGAAACAATATATTTTTACCTCCACCAGATAGACTAGTAAGTCATCAAGGAACTGTATAAACCATATATTCATCAAATGAGTATTGAACCACCTATATATTTTATGATTAAATAGGTTCATGAGGAAGATTTATATTTATAAAATAAAGTGAAATTTTTTAATAGTTTAACCAAGAATATGATTGAGTGATAATGATAAGAATCTGAGTATTAGTGCCATTAAAACTAGAATTGAAAAATGATATACTAGAATATGCTCCAAGTTTATCATTATCTATAAATATTGTAAGTAAAATGATATATAAATATATGAATGATTATTTTTTAGGGATAACATAAAATGAGATATTGAAATCTTTGTATCTTTATGCTAGGTATGTAATAATGTTTATTCAATGAGAAAGGAGTACAAGGGGACATCCATTACTCAAACCATAATTAAAATTGGAAAAAACCACCATGGATTTCAAAATCAGACTCCCCAAAAAAGATAAATACTATAATGTTACATTGGATGTAGTCGAACACCTTATGATGTAAGAAAATTTTAATTCTATTTGATTACATTTCTCTTTTTATCATCTTTCCATAAAATACATGATGTAAGCTGTATGGATTCAGCTAAGTCCACATTCTATTGTATCTTCTCGGGTCCAATTAATACCTCAATGATATAGTTATATCTTTATAAATACTATAATAAATAGTTGTATTTATGTATTTATTATCATCCTCACACATATAGTCAATATGAGAGGACCATTAAAATTCTTATGTATATATTGATATCTTGTTTTATAGATTTCATCAGTTGTTGAGATTAAAAACTTCTTCATTTTGAATTCTATTTCAATTATTACTTTCACTCTAGCATTGGGATGCATTCTTAAGAAGCTTTATATGAATATTAGTTTAGAAATCAAATGTCTTGGAGTGACGTTCCAGAATGAATGACATTGTATGTTGATCAAGATGATTAAGTGGTAGATAATATAATTGAACTTTTATCACACATCAAGTAATCATAGTGTATATTAAAATGTTGTGTTGATAGTTATAAGTGAAATATAGATTTAAATGTTGGTGAGAATTTATTTCATTAAATTTATCCTTATAAAAATACTTTTGGATTTAAAAATATAGGATAATTTATCCTTATGTTTATTTCTCCCTTAAATATTATTAATCGAATACGGAAAATTTCATATCATATAGCTCATCTATTAAACCTCTCTAATGTTCAAAATGGGTTTCATGCATCTATCCTAATGATGTACAAACCTGATAAATCTCATATAATACATTGAGACATTACAAGTCAAGATCATGATACTTACTATGAATAACATTTATTTGAAAATTAATTACTTTGTGACAATTCTCTATTGAATTAATAATACTCATGATTTTAAAGATCATTTGGGAAATAAAAAATTTAAATAATCTACATGGGAACTAAAGAATGTGATGAAATAGATATACCATAATTTTTTTATATTGTAATTGTATAATTTTATGGTTGAAAAAAAATCTGGTAGATTATTACAACCAAATATTATATATGTATTTCCTTAGAAATAAAACGTGGATATCCAATAACATTCATTACATACATCCCTTTGTTTAATCAAACTATGACATAATATTTATTATGACTATTTAAATGTGACCATTATAAACATTCTAATAAATATGATATATGAATAATAATAGCCAAATTATAAAAACTATTCATTAAGGTTTTCTGTAATTAAGATATATTGATTTATGTATTATAAATTTGTTCATAAATTTCAATAATGTCATATTATACTTCGAAAATAATGTTTTCATAAAAACTATTTTTAACATTTTTTGGATATTATTCTTGATTTATTACACTATTTAAAATTTTATTTAATAATGAGGTTTTAATTTTTGAAATAATTATATTATAACAATCTCAAGCTGATTTTTTAGGATTATTTTCAAAAATACTATTTTTTTCCGTGAATTGGGAAAAACATTGATTCTATAAGGAACAATCATTTCCATATCAGAATTTAAAATGTTCACTTTGGTTGTGGGATGATTTTTATGTTACATTAGTCATTTTTTATTGAATAAAACCATTTTAGTTTCTTTTTAATCAATTTTATTCAAATTTTTGGTATACATAATTTTTTAATTAAAAATGCCATTTTCTAGAAAATGGGTTCTCTTCTTTTTTTTCATGATTAATTTAAAATTACATTATTCCAATGATATAAATTGAATAATTTAATATGTATACAATATGTTGAATCTTAAAAATTACTATTATTTAATATGGTCAATGTATTTTTTTATAATAATGAATAGTAAAAAACATTAATAATTTCTCACCAATGTAAAGGGTTAAATCTGGTTAAGATAGGTTAATTATAAGTGATTAGGCCTCAATTTTTAATATTATTTTTCATTAGATGAAATTATTTATAATCATAAAACCATAGGTTCAAAATTTATCTTTTTATGTGACACATGTGAATTAAAATGACTTAATAGTATTATAACCCTTTAAAATATTCATGGTTTGTCCCTTACCCAAATGGGATAATACTCTTCTATTTTTATTACACCCTATGGAGAATAATATATAAACTATGACCTCTAAATTATATAATATAAATCCCTATAAATGTTTTTGAATTTTTTTCTTCTTAAAATATTATTCCATGGGTCCTTAAAATGGTATATAAAAAATGTCTACCAAGGAATATGTATTTATCTTACCTAATCATTTTCTATTTATTTATTATTCTACCTATATTAAATCGATGATATATATAATAAAATATAATTTCATTATCCTAAAAATAATAAAATGTTATTATAATTCTGTAACACCATTATAAACCCTTTTTCTTATCTAATGGAAAATGAACGTATTTCAAGGGAATATATGTGGACTACAACTTTCGTGTAGTTATGTAATTCAATTTCCATAAACATAATTGTTGGTGGGATATTATATATTATTAATTTTTGATATTTCATGTTTATTAATTACATATAGTCGTATAACAATAAATTATTATTTATATTGTTTTCATTATTTTTGATAGAAACTAAAAATAGTGTTCAAGTGTACATATAAACCATCATCTCCATGAATTATTTAGATAATTGATCAAACTCTACCTTAAATGGATTACTCTAAATATTTCAATAATGAATATATATATATATAATACCATTATTTATTTAATAATATTATTTATATGATAGAACCATGATCATGGAACAATGAACAACATTGTCAAACCCTTATTGCGTGAAGAAAATAAATATCATCCATTAATGTCAATTTAAAAAATGAATTATTAATAAATTGGGTTTTAAATATAATAAGTTGATAATAATGGATACATTATATATTTAAATGGTTTTATTGAGTTATAAAAAATTTTAATTTAATACCTATGAGATTAGAGTTTATATAAAAGAAGCTGGTCTCGACACACAGGTTTTACGTTACAATCCCATTTTTATAAGAATTGTTTAAGATTAAATATTTAATGATGATATTTTATAATATTTAACACTATAATATTAATTACATTATTCTTAACTATTTATTTATATATGTGAAATGTTTTCCTATAAAATACAACTCTTTATGTTCTCTAGATATTGGTAAAACTCTACTTTGGTTTACTATTTTATTGATAAAAGTTTTATTTTATCCATATATTTTCTTTATATAATTTTCAATAATATTTTTATTATTCATCTAAGAATGTTATTAGTTATTTTTACTAATTTTAATCTTTATATAATTGTTTTTATATGAATATAATTATCATTTTCCAAAAGTGGAAATGAAGAATTTTTACTAAAAATGTGAAAGCAATCCGTTTTTTAAATAACATGATTCAAATGGAATTTCTCAATAACTAGAACAATAATTTAATTGAATATTTCTTTACATGTTTCTTTATTTATTATTAATAAAAAAATTCCTTGTTAATTTCGAAAATATTAAATTTAAATTATGGATTTCAAAATAAATAGGGTATTTTCCAGCAAAACTATTATGGTGATCTCCTAATAGAAATTTTACCTATTATAACAGACATTGAAGTTAAAAATTATTTACCAGGTATAAAATCCATTTAAACTAACCTTACAATTTTTGTGTATGGTTTATAATTATTATTATTTATGATTATGCAACATGATTCCTTTCCATGGGTTATGATAAAATATATGATGAATGATTAATGATAGTGCGTACAACATGTGGCTGGTATTCATTGTTTTATAGATGAGACAATAATTATATATCACACCAATGAATTTTATAAATATTGATATATAGTTGGAAAATAAAAACTGTATTGGGGATAAAACTATGTTTTTTAAGGGACTCGATCCAATAGGGTATTTTTGGAGTGTATATTTACAATGTAAATGATAAAATGGGGAGAAAACCAATTTTTATAAGGGACTATTTCAAATATTATATTCATGCGAGTGAAATTTTACTAAGGAATATACGAAATGTTGAGTGAACCCATTCCACTATAATAGATTAGGATGTGATCGTTGACTAGGGAAATGATTTTCACAGCTTCTATTAATAAAAAAAATACTTATTCTTATGGTATATTACTATGGTTCAAGAATTTTTTTATGATTCCTAAACCTTGTATATTATCTCTATTCATTGATAATAACGTATTCATTTAATTATCATTAATGATATTTGACTGATTGGGAATTATACATTAATGTTATGATCATGTTATAATAACTTCAGCATTATTTTATGCTTTCATATAATAATCGATAGATACATCCTATGTTTACCATCACTATGCTTCTAAGATCATACATTATGATATTTACATTTTCCTAGGTTATAATGAAATTTTTTTGTACGGTGTTTCATGCAATATAGTTAGTTGGGAATAAAATAGTAATAGATTATCTAAATCATTTTATTTACCAGTTGATTATGTATTCTTGTATCCAAAGATAAAAACCCCTTATGAAGGTGACATTGGTCATACATAGATTAAGAGTACCTCTAATTATATTGAAGAAACTGATTTCCTTATCAACCCTAAATTGAGGGTCTATTGTTTTAAATATAAGAAAAAATGTAAACTTTGAAAACCATTTATTAAATCTATGGGTTTTTTAATATATCTAATGAAAACAACATCTAAAAATAAAGGGGAAATAATGAGAAAATACAATAACTGCTGGTGAGGTTGATGCCGACAAATATATGGTGAAATATATGTTGGTTTTTTATTAAAAAATATATATAATAATATTTAATTAGAGTCATTCACATTCAATCATATCATGTATGTATAATGGAACTCCCTATAAAAAAATTGAACATGGAGGTTATGTTATAAGAGAACATATTAAAAGGGGGCAATTATTGCATCAAAATTTTATAACCCAAACATAGTTAATATTTGTGGGCTAAACACCCATTAAAACATTATAATTCTACCATTATTGAAATTTATTTCTCTATTGGGAATGTATTTTCTCACTTATAAATCCTATATTAACTATAGGGAAATTGAATTAATATTTAATTTCTAGAATCATAATTTTTTTGTATACATGTTTAAGGATGCAGATGAGTCTCATTGGTTAAAATTTTCTCATGATTGTTGATTATTACCATAAAATAAATCATATATTTATCAAATTATTGAGTCAAAAGAGAAGATAAATTTTTAAGACAAAAATATTGAAATTATATATGATAAGGTATTCTTTGATGAGTCGCTTTTTCTTACACATAATCAAGAGGTCAAGTTCTAAAATTGAACTTATACCTAGGGATTTAATGATATCAAAGACTCCATGTATAATCAGCACCATTGACCTAGAATAACGAAATGAGAATATTTAAGAGAATCTAGAAAATATTTTAATATATTTGATTGCCTCTCAATGGGGTGAAATAAAACTCATTTTTAAGACTAAGGTTGGTCCAATGCATCTCTTTCTTTTTTATCGTTAACTCATCTAGATAACAGTAAATAAGTTGTGTCCCCATCCATAGAATGATTATTTGTTTTAGCAATTGTGCGGAGTTTAGTACATCTCTAATGTTGACCATCTTGCTAGATATCAACAAACAAATTTGATGCGGGAGGATATACTAGAACTAACTTACATATAAGGTATGATAACATTGAGTTCATATGAATTCCATTCAGACATAATAATGATCCAAAAATATTACAAAATTGATGAAAAGACTATTATATATAAACTTAACAAATTTATGGTAATAATTATATACAATATTTACATTAATTCCAATATATAGGTGGAATGTGTGGATAATTTTATTATTACGTTAGAAACATTATGACAAGAGAAAATATATGTCATTATCAGTTATTGTGAATTACTAGTAAAAATGTTTTATTCTCATGTCATATAATCACATGTGTATTTATATAGCCCCATAAAAATAGTGGTTACTGAAAAATTGACCAGACTAAAATCTACAATAGAGACCCACTTATTCCTCAAATTATCTTCATTCTACCAAAAATATTTTAGAAATATTTGATAATTTTCAGACCTTCTAACCAAGATAACAAAAATTGTTCTTATGTCTACCGAAAATGTTGATTGTTAATAAATATTCATGGAGTTGACTAAGTGTATACTCAATATACATATACTAACACTAAAAACATATTATGATAGATTTTTTATATATAGTGATTCAAAAAAAGGTATTTGGCTATTTCCCCACACAAAATAATAAATTGATAACATATTCAGGTTAATCGATGAAGTCGCATAAGTAGATTTATCCAATGAATTGTATGATTTCAAATGTAGTAATATTTTTAATATTAATTTACTTTCATTGCATATTGCTATATAAATATTACATATAGAGAGATCAAAATATTATTAGGTATGTATTTGCATCAATGGAACTCCAAATACATTGATACGAATAGTTATATCTTATCATGGATTATGACTGTCCATTCCACTACCTTCCCTGGATGAGAAGTAAATTTGAAGATGAATGGATTAAAAATGATAAAAAATCCTTATTTAAAATAAGTATTATGGAATATATAATCATATAAGAAATGAAAATAATGGAGATTTCAATTAGAATTGATGGAACACAATCCTAAATTTCTCAAATGATTTCTCAACCAAAAATTAGAACAAAGATTTAGTAATCTTAATTGAATAATATAAAGATATAGAAGAATTTGGATACAATAAAAACAAGAAATCCTTAGTGATCAATTTTGATGAGAATAGGGCAGTGAAAAAAAGATTTATGACTATGTGTCCTATCTCTTATTGAGATAGAGATTGATATATTGACTATTTCTCATAGATCAACATTCAATATCCACCTAAGGGTAAAAAATGAATACTTAGACCTCACTGAGAAAAAACTGTGTGAAATATGAATAATAATATTTTATAAAATACATACATTATCCTGGTATGTTAAAAAGTGAAGTTGTAATGGAAATAATATAAGGGGATGATGCTACAATTAACTATAGATTACTAAAAATTGGAGAACATAATTATAGATCTTGGAAAGGGTCCCTAGAAGATAATCAAAAGGTATATTTCTAGTTAGGATGTGGTGGAATTAAATTTAAATAGTAAATATTTCATTTCCATTTCATAGGAATTCCCCCATAACCTACTTGAATAGATTTTCATTAAAAAAGTGTTGATATTGCAAAAATTAATATTATTTTTTGTATTTTATTTGTATATGGGGTTCATAGTAATGTTTTGAAAAATTATCCTCATTGATCTATAAATATGGATGAACATAATTCCTCTATATAACGGAAAAAATTGTCTAATATATGAAATAAATGCAATTGATTATATCTTAATAACATTATTAATGTAATTCAAATTATTTTGGGATAAAAAATTCATCTGGTTGTGTTCTCATATTAAAATTTCTCAAACACGATAATTCATATGGTTTTTTATAAAATCCTATTTAGAACGAAAGGCATAACTCCAACATGATATGACGAAGTTTAAGAACAAAATCTAATAGAAAAAAAAGTGGTGGATGAAATTATAGAGAAGGTTTTTACCATTCAACAACACATAAAATAATCTTAACACTGGTAAAAGAGTTATGCTAACAATACTCAAAAAAACATCGGGTTTTAAGATTGTGATAATGCTTAATTAATATATCCCTAGAGTAGACTCGTGAGGATTGAATGTAAGGGAATATATAGTCTTGGGTACAATATAACCCCTGAATTCTTAGTCAAATCAGACCTTTAGGGAATAAAAATTCCATCCTAGTAAACTTATACTATGTACATGTTGTGCTCTATGTATCTATATTATGAAATTATATAGTAGATCCCTCACATGTACAAAATCAAGAGTAGGTATAGTGGAAGAATGATTTTTTATTATTTTAGAAGGTATTCAATATATTAGATAATAGAGACAATGTTTAACATAATAATAAAACCCACCTCGTAAATTTTATTGGGAGGAACATTATGTTTGACAATGAAAAATGAGAACTAGATAATGTTGTGATGAAGAAGTACCCCAATATTTTTACCATATTATATGAAATAAAATATTGATGGAAAATTTTCCTAAGGTGGGAATAATGTAATAAAAAATAAAATATATTAAATTCCCCATTTAAATTAATTATCTATATATTTAAAAATAAATTACAGTATAAATTATAGCACTAAAAAATTAGTAATTTCCAAACAAATTTCTAGTGAAAGAACTCATGTTTCACATTGTCTAATTAATTATAAAATGACATAAAAATATTACTGAATTTCATTAGAACATTTAGAATCATGATATTTATTTTTCATAATTTAAAAGACTAATAATGGGTGAAAATAGCAAAACAATTGTAAAAAACCTATGTCACACATAATAATCCTGAATTTACCAATTAAAAGAACTCATTATATAAACACTCTAAATACGTATGTGAACTTTACGGATCATGACTAGACATCCATTGACCCCAGCCCCAAACATCCCCCTCGTAAGGCCATAAGGGTGTTCCCAATCCCAATTGGATAGAAAAATTTTAATGGGCATCACATATATCACCTTTGGAATCATTTATCCCAACATAGAGATAAAAAATGGATTAGATGAAAAAATAACCGAATGATATTAACATGTTAGTGGGTCATAAGAAACAACCATTATCCAACATATATTTGTATTCATAAACAAAATCCAAATAGGAAGATTCACTAGTATGTGGATATAATATTATACACAACACCTCCTGATCTGATCATGAATGATCTTAAAGAAAACTCTAGTTGGTCACCACCACCAAACTCACCATCTATCGGTCAAGATAAATGGAACTTAATGCCACTATGAACCTGTAACCAAAATTATATACATGTGATCTAGAATCCCATTATGGTACAAAACATCACCCAACCTATTAAATAAGTTTCATTATTAAATTGATCAATTCTTGATAGATAATATGGCACTAACCCACCTAGGTACCCTAGTATCCCAATAACTGAGCCATCACTATCATGGCTGGAAGGGTATTCTAAATCCATAGAGCTCCTCGACTATCAGAAGGTATTATAAAAAATTAATATGGGGATGAATTTTCTAAAATAATTATAGGAGATATATAAAAAATCAGTATGTATACAAAAGAAAATACCTTGTAAGAGGGGTAGCAACAATAACATTATTACGAAATCATAACGTACTACATAAAATTAGTCCTGAAACAGAAACAAAAAGATCCCATGTCCCAATGGATCAAACTCTGTATGTAGACATATCAATATCTAGAACCTCCTCCATGTGGATCCTTACACCTACTTGATCCTAGAAGGATATAATCTAAAAACGCTATTTGAAATGTGTAGGGGTGATCCATAATCCTAGTAAGGTCCCACTAAGGATATCATAATAAGATGAAAACATATAATTAACAATGTAAGGGTTCTTCCATTTCAAAACAAAATGTTTTGTAATTTCAAAATCAAATTGAAAGAAATCATTCTTTTTCATTCAAATGATGGAACTAAATTTATGATGATGTAAATACTTTTAAGAAAATGGGTATTTATAAAAATTGAATAAATAAAAACATTAATATAAAATAGTTTATATAAATTCACAATGCATGTAAAAAAGTTTTCAATAATGTCATATATTTATTAAAAAACAAAAAAATGAAAAAAATGTTCATATGCCTAAAATATATAATAGTTCCAAGATAATGGACTCCATAGAATATTGGATGAACGATAATATGTGTATACACATGTACCTTATGTACGGTCAAAGGTGAAATTATCACCATCAAATTACGTAGGTGATGAGGTACATTTATGATTTGAAACATTTTAAATTTTTAGAGCTATTCAGATAAGTCACAAAATACTTAAGGCATTCATTTGATCTAATTTACAAACCAATGATGGGAAATTTACATTAAGAATCTTTAAACAATGCTTAGTCCGACCATGAAACTATCACTAATCATTGAACAAAACAACAGAGATATGGAAGGATGGCTATACAAAGCTTCAATATGAGTCATTTTGAAACTTAATTGTAAATATTTTCAAATGAAAACATAACTAGCCCCAGATGATCATACCCTGCCCCAAAAAATTTGATAAAACATGGTTAAAGCATATTCTAAAAATTTATAGAGATATTTTAGCCAGTCAATCTGAATGTGGATGGTATGGTATAAAAATTATATAAGTTAGATCCCAGTTCTTCTTGAAGGACTCTTAGAGAAATTGAATTAAACAAACGATCCCATTAAAACACTATAAAATATTTAGATCCGTGAAAATAAGAAATCACTTTTACATTTTATTTTCCAAACTCTTCAACATTGGTTATGTCATTAATGGTCATAATGTGAGATGATTTAGTCAGCTGATCAATCACAAACCATGACATTTGATGTGACATTTTGATGGAAGATCCTAAAAGTTTGATGAATTACGTTTATAGATAATTTTATATATTAATGTTATACTATAATATATTCGTATATATATTCTATGAAAAATATTGGGATCTCTACCAAAGTTGTATGTTGGAATACATAATATCTTTGAACTTATACATAACCTATAACTTGGAGACTGGTAATGTCATCATAGATACATTGATCATGACACATCTAACCTTGATTGTGAAATAATATTTGGAAGAGTGGAACCTGATGGTCCTCATTAAAATGTTTCATATTTGAGTCCATGAATCATAGGTCAATGATTATTTAGAAAATTTCTAACAATCTCACAACAATCCCACAATTCAATGAAATTAGTGTTTTCAAAATTATTCCATCAAACCCATTACAAAATATTAATTAATTATTTTATGTTTATTCAATGTATATAAACAAACTCTAATAGAATATAATTGGGGGTTTCCCAATTTCATGCCAAAATCGTATTTTAAAACGCCACATCAATGGGCTGTTTTTTCCAAAAAAAAAACACATTGACAAAATTTAATTAATATCACAAAATTTTGGAAAATTCAAAAAGTTGAAGTTAAATAATTCCATTTAGGTTTAAAAAGTTTATCATCATGATTGAACCACCTACCTCTGGATCAATATAGCTTGATTCACCAATCCGTGGCCAGGAATCTATAATGAAGAATGAAAAGCATAGAAGCTGGGAAAAGGGACTAATCCTAGAAATATAATCCAAAAACTGAGGGTATTACATCCATATAGAAACATGGGGATCCATATAAACCTAATAATGAGAATAGAGATACTGGTAGTTCGATAACCAGGTGAGGAAACTAACTCAGAGGAGACTAAACAACATTCTTCAAGCTACGAATTGCTTCTTAGGGTTTTCAAGGTGCCATGGACTGCAATTGTGTGCTCTTGAGCAAGAAATAATTTAATGGGGTCATGATATTTTTATCCAAAAAATAATTTTGGGGTTTTAGGATTTTATTGATATATTTTCATAATAATTAAATCTCATGAACAATTAGATGGAAAAAGCTTCACCGTTTGGCCAAACCATCTGTCCTAGTTGTGTACCCCTATAAATAGGCAGCATGGTTTCTATTAATGGGCCACAAGATCTTACAAACCTTCTACCAACCATTAATATTCCTCATCCTTTTTTTTATCTATTTTGGAAAGTTGTGCGCCAACTATGCACTGACAATGAATTTTGACAACTCATAAACATTTCATCCCGGAATGAACATAAAAAAAATACAACCACTGGTTTTTAGAAAATAGGTGTTTATAAATTCTAGAAAATAGTAAAATGATGTTATAAAATAACAATAAAAATTATTCATCAAACATATAAATTTATAGAAATAAAAAAATTCCATAAATAATATTTAAATAACTTCTCTTCATTTTTGAAAACCCATCTCAAATATTTTTGAATACAAAGCCCCAACACATTTGATATTAAAACCACACTCAATGATAAAATTTCCCAATTTTTTTTTCATTTCACTGAAATGGTAAAATTAAAACAAAACACCCATTTAGAAATCCATTTTAAAGAGTCCACACTAGAGATATTAAATTGAACATTGGTTTTCTAATATCTTTGAAAAATAATTTCCAAAGGAAAAAAACAAACAAACACACTATCAAACCCAACCAAAATGCACCACAGATAAAAAAGAATGTTTCAAATACAATATTTTTTTTTTGATATAATTATAAAATATAAAATGACACAAAAAAACACTTATATTAATCCCACTTAAATAAGAAACTCACCACAAAATCAATTATTACATAGGGTCAATCTATGGTCCCTAACATGACACGAACTTAACCATATCAGAGTATACCACCCAAAATTCACCTACTAGATTGAACTGATGTTGAACAAACATTCATTAAATTATCCCACACAAGCACGGTTGTGTTGACCAAATACCACAAAACCCTTGTTCATAGAACAACTAGTGGGAAACTAGTGGCATGCGAACTGACTAGAGAATCGTGATAGTTCTTCCACCTAGTACCATGTTTCCCATAACCAAAAGAGGCTTTGATGTGTAGGAATAAACAATCCTTTTATAATAAAGAATATAAATCAATTACAATCCCCCCCATAAATAGACAATATTGGATGGAACTATATATGGAAATGCATCATGAAGTAAACAAGAACATTTCACATGATTGAAAAAAACTAGAGTCATATAATGTTTTAGAAACCTCACTATAGGTAAATGAGATTTGTAGTAATCATGGGATGTATTTCAAACCATCACATTATAAAAGATCATTCCAAGATATTAACACTAAAAAATATTTGGGAATATCATTACCTTTGTCATATTCCATGGAGAACTTTTCTAAACACCCTCACAAAATTGGTGGAAATTACCCACTCATACAAAACAGTTTCAATGTTATTATCAATCAATGGTATATTATCATTAAAGATGAAAAAACCCAATGGTCACCCATATATGTAAAACCTTTTAAAATAATCCATAATATACTTTTAAAAAATCCCAACTCACTATGTAGTTAAAATCATCATTTAAAAATTACTTAACCACTTTATAAATCTCTATTAGTGAAGCAAAAATGTTTAAAACCAAATCTAATTTTTTTAAACATTTTCACCCTTCAAAATCTAAAACCAGGTCAAAACCCTAATGCATTCCTGTAAAACCATTTCAAAAGATAGATAATATTCAAAAAATAGTATCACCATAAAACATTCCTTTTCAAATATGATAACATGAAATTTAAATGAAGACACATTTTTTTGAAGATAATTTACAATGAAATTGTTTTATAACATCAATGATTGGTCACATTTAATCCTAAATTCATGAAAATAGAATCTAAAAATCATAATCAGACCCTCAATTTAAAAAATCAAACAAACTCATGAAAATATCTATATCAAAGTTATGATAATGATTACAAAAATGTTAAGAATATTTTGATATCAATGGAGAGCATGCCTATTAGAGTAGAAGAGTATCATTAAATCCTAGAGACCAAAAACAACAAAATTATATCTAATTTGAACCATAAAATGTTTCGAACCAACTGAGGTTGATATTGAACCAGTCACCCCTATCCAACCATGGAACGACCTAATTGTCTTTCCGGGTCCCCATGGGTTGGCATCTATTATTGGGCATCAACAGAGAACACAAATGGAATGATTTATCCCAATAAAAAATAAACAATCTAAATAGACTAATATATATACAACATCCAATTTTAATATATTTTATACAATGTTGGAAATACTACAAAACATAAACCAAACTACAAAACAACCAAACTAAACATAATAAACACAACATCTTCATGTGAACCTAAAGGTCACACTCTAATTCCAAAACCCAACCATCAACAAAGGCAATGAATACAGACATGAAATCCTACAGAAATGGTTACAAAAATGAACTATATGTATTAGTATTTAAACAAAAAAGGTAATACCAATGAAAAATATATCTAGTAAACTTATATTAAAATACAAAATACATAGACATAAATTTTTAAATACAAAATATAGAAATTAAATTTTCTAATAAGTTTTACTTGAAACAAACTATGATATATTGCCCGACATCAGTTCAAAATATTAATTTTTCCAATAGTCAGACATTAACATTTTGAAGGAGAAATATAATGAATTCATTTTCAAACTACATAAGAGAATATAAGACTCTTTTACCATAAAATAATTTCTCGTAATCCTTTTTAAACCATCACATTGCATTCAAACAAGGGCACCACACATGAGAGCACTATAATACTTATATAATGTGGGAAATAGAAATAAACATAAAAAATTGATCAAGTATCCCAATCATTACTACAATAATCTATGTACTAATTGAAATGGGTAAACCTAGGAGATCATGAATAATACAGAACATAACAATAAATTATACCCATCCCCAAAAGCATGACTCACATGATGAAATCAGAATCTCCCCAACACTCTTTTCCACCCTAGCACAGAACATACGAAGGGGAAAATTCCTCAGTAATAAAACAAAATTTATCTTTAAGCTATTGGCCACTAGATAGTGGTAATCAATCCAGTGGACCTATAAGGATCCAGCCTTAAAACATTACATAATCTTGAATTAAATGAGTATTTTACATTGATTATCTTTTTAAGTTTAGAGTTCTTGAGAATTAGGCCATTACTATTACATTACATCTGAAGAATAACAATGTAGATAAATCTAATCAGTTTCAATTTTCTTCACAAAATAAAAAATCTTGAAAAAAAGATTCATGTCTAGTTCCATATTTTAGATAGCATGACTTTTCCTTGATCCTATCCTTGACCCTAGTCATCTGTATATCATGTCAAAAACATTTCAAAACATGGGATGAGTATATAAAAACATAGTAAGGGTTATAAAACTGACAAAGAAAACAATAGTGCTTCAATACATATACAACACAAGCTCATTATAATACCCCTTAAATTATTAGATTTATGAATAACTAATAGTAATCACAAATAATAAGGGTAACTCATGGAATCTATATCATACTTACATTATAGCTATCACAACTACGTATAGAGTTATATATGGAATAACTGTCACAGTATATTCCCTAAATCTCTTAGGAGAAACATTCACATTTATCTCTGTCACGTTACCCAATGTAATGGAGAGCTATCTCGGGATCACCCAATCTTGGTTTATCATGGAACCACCTGTATACGTAAACATTGTCCAAGAACCATAACATATTCATAACACTTAAAATAAACACAAAGGAATGATAAAATTTCCACATTTCAATTACAATATATCATTTACATATATTGACATAAAAAATCTATTATCAAAACCTTATTCAATACCAAAATAAGTAAAATATTATATAGTATGTATTTTCCATTTAAAAACATTACAGTATGTTAAGGAAGCCATAGATCAAATAATAAGTGTGGTGGGGAAAAGGTCATTGTCACCGGTTATGTTAAAAGAAACATTATTTTTTTGTCGTTTAGTAAAAGGCCTTGTATAAAACAATTCTCTTTGAATGAAATGAAATTTCAACAGTGTTTATACAGTGTATAAAATAAAGTCTTATATCAAACAAAATATGCATCTATAAAAGGAGATTGAGGCAATGCCCCTTACCTAGTGTCTGACTTGACCCGTTCATTCTTTAATCTATTGAATAATAAATTGAAGTTAATTTATACTTTATTAAGAACCATTTTCAATATTATTATTCCTTTAATATCATTTATTACCATGTCATAAACATGATTCAATCATTTATGTTAATAATGTTTGTTATGTCGATATTTGGTACTTGAGTCATAATGGAACATCATATATTTACAAGTTTGCTATGTGGTCAACATTCCATTATCTAGATGAATATATTAATTATTTAGATATAATAAATATCTTATATATCCATTATATGAATTTATTTATAATACTACAAAACAATTAAAGATAAGAAATTAAATGCACAGTTCATGGAGACGGTAAGTCGTACATACGAATGAACGCTATTTTCATTTCTATTTTTAATTTTAATAGAATTAAAACATAATAATACAAAGGAATATTATAATTCCAGTATAATATCATATATAATATCATAAATATATTCTTTACGCATCCCACATATAGAATTAATGATTCATATCACTTTGAGGGGGCGGTCGTCCGCACTACCTCACGTAAAATTATCGGATTTACCCATAATGAAAAACCTACAGGTATACTATAAATGGAAAATACAGAAGAATAAAGAAATAATAAATAGAATAAATATCATATATAAATAAAATTCCATCATAATGGCCACCGTGAGAGGTGGTAGGAGATAATTGAACCATCATCGTTTCGTAAGGTGTTAGTTTTCCATCCACAGAAATAGTACGTTCATTACCCATTATATGGAGGTGTGTGAAAGTGTAGTTCAAATACCTATCCTAAAAACATCCTATTAAGTTGGTGATACTATTTTTGTTAAAAATTAAAGGAATAAAAAGAGTTTATATAGTTCGAGAAGTAAATTAAAACCAAATAACATAAGAGAATATGGTACCTTTAAATCGGTTAACTCCCATTGGTTTGAACCAAAAGGTTTTGGTTAAGTTCCTTCTGCCTAAGTAAAGGCTTCCATAAGTAGGAAATGGATGCTAGGAGATTAATTGGGAAGATTTTGGATGAGCCAATGGGCTTGATAAGTGTAAGGAATAGTTTATATGTGAGTTCTTTTTATAAGGGGGAGGAGGGACTCTTTAGGAAAGTGGGAAAATATTATTTTATTATATAATGATTTTCAGTTTCTAGAGGTTTAAAATTAATTAAAGTATAAGATAAGATGAATCATGGTAGAAATAAAATCATACAATAACAATTGGATCGTTTTTGGATATTATTTTAATCATTATAATCATATGTATTTAAATAATTTATTAATGAGGTAAACACGACATCATTATTGTATCTAAAATAATTTAATTTTTTTAATGCCTAAAAATTATAAAAAAAATTATCATGATGTATAAAATATTATTTATTTACAAATTATATTTATAGAATAAAATATATCTTATATAAACCTATTTAAAAATTAAATTTCTAAAATATATTTGATTATGTCATTTTTGCCTTTACTTTATATTAATTAAAATAAAGTGTCATTATCATTGTCATGTGGCCCCATGGGGCCCCAAAATCGAACCAAGGATGATCATGGTCAGAATTGAATCAACCAATAATATTAGGACACATGATAGGGTAATTTTATATTATTATAGTAATATTTGTTTACACTGATTTACCATATTTTCACTATAACCGTGGAAAAAAAATATTTACTGAAGTAAATATTAATAATGTATAAAAATAGAAGTAACATATTTAATCAATTTGGAAATCATAATTCCAAATATAGAATCCATTTTTATAAATTCAAAAAATATAAGTGGTAGAAATTAATTTAAAATTAATTCACACTGTCAAAACAAAAGTGTGTTTATCAGAAATAATAACTTTCAAACGATTGACACTTGTTTATATCCAATTTCAAATTAAAATTAATTTCAATAACCAAAGTTGGATTAATTGGAAAAAATATAATCTAATTAAACTTTAAAACCAATTAAAAATATAGTCTAACAATATAAATAAATTATATTAAAAGGTAGTTTGAATTAAAATATAGTATTTTTCACTATTCATTAAAAAATAAATTTTATTAGAAAAAATACCAAAATTTTACCCAAAGTGAATTTTGATGACCCGATTCTAAATAAGAATTCTATATTGTCAAATAGAACATATAAAAGTGACCAAAAATATATTTAAATGTGGTTCTCCATTAAAAGGCAGTATATCAATCTTCTTAAAGAATATTAGCGTATTTATGCTTAAAATTAGATTCATTCCAGTTTTATACCTCTAACATTTATTGGATAAATGTAAAAAAATTTAAAACACATGTATAATAATATTTTAGTTGTTTATATTCATTCCCTCAAATACAACAGATAAGTGTTAACTACCATTTAAAATTATAATATTATATTATCATTGTGCAATGTAAGATTTCATGGAAACCCATTGTTGGGTATTGGGTATACCATCGAACATAGAAATCCCTTTTAAAGTGAAATTAATATTTAATTTGATAAAAAAATTATTAAAAATAAAATTTATTATTCCCTTATTTACCTGGGATGTTACATGAGCATTTATTATAAAAAATATCTCTAACTATACGAGGTTCCCATGTATTATGTATAATGGGTTGATCCAACTAATGAAAAAAAAACATCCAATGACATTCACCTATATGATATATAATAATTTACAAAACATGCATCACCCTGAGTCACTCCAAGGATCAATATATTTTTTTTATAAACAATATATGAATAAATTAATTTCAAGGGATCCACAGTGAGGACATCCCACCCATTCACATAAACTAGACTATAAGATTATCCAAGAAGAGATATTATGAGAAACAATTAATGCATTTATAAATAATCTAGATGGGCCTCATTCTCTCTTAAAACCCAAGATTTATCAAAAAAGAAGAAAAAAATGAGGTGTAATCACACCATTTACCATTTCACATTCATTTCCTAAAATTTACATTTTAGAAAAAATAAAACATTTTCTTTTCAATAAATTTTCATTAAAATTCCATATGGGTTATTAACCACCATCACATGACAAACCAAATTTGAAATCCAATAAACAATCCATTTTAAAACCTAAACCACACGGGGAACCCATAAAGAGAACCCAAAACATTATTTGACATGTTAAAAATATATTTCCTAGTTGAATCCGTGATTTTTTATATCACAAAAATCTCATATAAAAAAATTATCATATAATTTGTTAGCAAAAAATACCCAAAACAATATTGTTTATTAGTAAATAAGATTTAAACCACCACCTTTCTCACCATAAAATATATCCAATGATTAAATAATAATATTTAATATGTAAAAATGGTTCAAAAATCATGAAATCAATGAATCCCAAACATTAATGGAATGTTAAAATGGAAGCCGACCAAAAATCCTTGGTGCCTCAACAACACACACTACGAATAACCCTATGAGGTTAGTAAATTCCAAGATCTAGGAAGAGGAACCCTAAACACACAATACCCCTACCATAAATCAAAGAAAAAAACACAGATCAAATGGCCCTGGATGAAGATGATCCCATGAAGTATTGGGAGAAAGAAGAAGAGTGATAAGAGAAGAGATAGTTTACCTAGAAAAATCAATCCCCAAAATTAATAGTTCCTAGATTTAAATCAATGGAGGAGGAGTGGAGGATTGGAGAAAAAGGTTAAATCCCCTAAAGGTCGCATGAACCATGACAGGGGATGAAGGTTCATTTTGGATTAAAACACCAAATAGGGGAAACATTGAATTTTTATAATTTTTAGATCAGGGAAACATACATGGTTTTGAGGCACAATTTTCCAAACTATTCCCCTAATGTGTCGTATACATTACCCAAGAAATGATTTTCCACATGGCTAACATACATGGATTCATATAATATGTTTTAGTTTATGCTTGAAATGACCACTAATGCTACATTACCTTTGTTCGGCCACATATTTTACCATACCATGTGTCATCCATGTAGTATGTTCTGGGTGGAGCCTACATTTGTTGTATAGTTTCTTGGGTTCTGGAGCATGATTTCACAAACTCGGAACAGTAAATTGCTAAGACAAAATCCCAAGTTTTCTCAAAGGACTCTTAAATGAACTGAGGATCATCCAAAAGGAAAAAAATAATAAATAAAAAAAATTGACATGTGTCACACATGAAATTTGAGAGATGGTATGAGATTAATAATTAAATAGATATAAGATATAGGTGAAAAACTAGGTGTGACACAACTGTCAACCATTAACACTTTCTACCCTTAAAATCCAAAACACTTTCCAATTGATGGATCAATGACTAGAGATTTCATAACCACACTACACATCCTCTTAAACCATGAAAATATCATCCAATACCAATAGAAAATATTCCCATTTCATGAAACATCACAACAAACTGAGATAAGTTATCAAAAATAAATGGTAAATAACAAGAAAAATCATCTACGCATGTCAAAAATATGACCATTGGCCCCTCTCCCATGAATCCCAATTCTCACCAAGACTGAAGGCCCACAAGAACCAACAACATAAAGGGATTCCAGAATAGAATCCACCTAATTATATATCATTAATAACCTAATATCATCTTATGAGAAAATTTAATGAGTCCCACATTGGGTCTCCCCACAATTAAGAACTAACCAGAATAGAACAAATGAAAATAAAACATGATCCAACATCATGATTTACCACATAGGCCAACCAGAGAACTTGTATAATCGACTACCCAAAAATCCTATGAAATGTACAACAAGATCATTTAGACAACACATTCTTAAATGAAACAGGAATGGATTGAGCCAAAGCAACCTACACAACTAATGGTCTCCTGACCATGAGCCATATTTTCTTTAAGGCCTATGGATGGGGCTATGATAATGGAAGTAGCTATTGCATCACTATTTAGAATTGATAATCCAAAAAAGTAACATGCGTTATCCAATTATATTAAAAGAGAAACTGGAATCGCCAAAGTGAAAACACACCTTTATTGTAAACATGAGTTTGTTAAATGACAAACAATATTACCTTACATTTCAGACACTGAAACGTCCTCAGTAGAAATGACACAAAAAACCCCATAAAACTAGATGAACACATACAAAAAATAAACATTGAATGAGTCCCCATTTCAGAATAACTTCTATGAATTGTCTCCATTCTGCTTTCTAGAATTTCCTTGACAAAACCACTACAAGTGACCCAAGAATCCACAACCACGGAAGGTCCATGGAGAACTTGGACATGATATCTTATTGTGAATCGTATTTCCATAATGATAACACACCAGGATCTCATTCCTAGAAGGGGATTGATGAAATATCCCTAGGCCTTTTGATTCCATGACAAACTCTATTAGCTATTAGATGATTTCCAATCCCTTTACTAGAATTTCTCTAGGCTTCCTTGGATTGAAGAAGGTAGTAACACCTCATGCACTCCTACAGTCAAATAATCAATAAGACAATATTTCCTCACCACATTTGTAAACGAGTTTTGATTGAACTCTGACACCTTTGACTATAGATCAAGATAAATCCCAAACGTGAAATGTCATGCCTTTATGGGATCATATGAAACATACTCTTAAAGGTAATGAACTAGGTTAACAAAATGATGGAAACAATCCAATATTGATCCATCACCTTACTATAAACAACACATTTCAATCCCTTTTCTCATATTTTCTTCCTTTTAAATATTCAAATGGATGAATAATGGCTATAAGAACACCCATGTATGATCTTCACAAGGATTATTTTGAAACACCAACTACTACCACTAACATAGTAAATCATCAAGCATGATATTTTAAAACAAAACCTTCGAAAACAGAGTCAACTCAATGAGGATACAGATCCATTAGATTTATTTTATACACTCTTCCAATTCAATAAGATCCACTTGGTAAAAAGGGTGGATTCAGCCTCTGAAACTCCCGAACAATATCCATAGGTTGGTCAACTTGAAATTTGGATAAGGGGGAATCACCTATAGCCCTGTCATGATCACACATCAAAGCTCTATGGGAGTAACAACTGGACAAAATAAACCTATGAACTAAATCAACCCGAACTCATCGACATATATCCTAATGTATAAACACTGCATATGTGAAAATATTTAGACATATGAAAACAAGCTTTCATTAACATAAAAACATTCCAATAGAGAAAAATTGGATTAAAAAAACAATGCAGGTGGAACACTCTCCACTATTATCCCTTATATTCTCACTCACATGAACATTTATGTGCCAACACGATCACCCATCAACCATGCCATACTAGGAACCTATCCACAATTCCTTATACAATTATGTATGTGATCACCCATTAGAAAACCAAAGGATAAAACAAAACAACCTAATTTTTCAAAAGAAATATTTTATACCAATTGAAAATTTCATTAAACTATTTTAAGGATCACAAACCAATGAGTCAAAAATAAACTTTATGATTCATTATTTTAATATGTTCCACCATGATTACAGACAAATTCCCATCAATTAATATCCACAAATACAATTGGATTCATTCAAAATATATTCTAGTAGGAAATCAAATATCTTTTCATCAAAAATTAATTAATTAAAAACCCACTCCCTCTCATTTAAAAAAAATTCCAAAATAAACATCATCTTTAAAAAAAATTCCATAAACACAATATTTTGATTATAAAATTTAAATTTTGATAAATAATTTCATTTTTATCCCAAATTAGTTATTCTATCCAAATTAATATTTTCATAAAAATACCACGGGTTTAATTATGAAAACCAATTTTCAAACATTCCAAAATCCAACCATTACAATTCATACCCTACTTTCACAATTCCAACATCATAATTTTTTTCAAACCAATCTTGGAAAGACTGAAAGTGGCTCACAATGGGTAAATGAGTTTCATTGGGTGACCTGTAAATATGTTTGGAGGCCATATAAAATAACACACCACTATCATAGAGAGTCTTCTAGAATAATTCCTTTGAATCCACATGGATTTCCTGGCCTAGAGAGCTCATATATACCCTTAGACCAACTCCCATTTTATATCGTAATCACCAAACAATCAACAAGAACCAAAAGAAACAAACAACCCTAGATGTCCCATTGAAACATGATTTTATGAAATCTAATAGGTTAAAGTCATCCTTCTCTTTTATACTTTTAGAGTCTAAAAAATCATAGAACATATACCTTGACATCCCCATATAAAAAAGGGGACTCTAAAAAGTATGATGCCGTAAAGAACCTACCTTATTTGATACCTTTTTTTCTAGAACCAACACATGTTGACCTTGAACCGGTCACCCAAGTGGATATGTGGGATGAACATAAGGGATTATTAGATCCCCATTGATATTAAACTAGTGACAAGAATAAATAAAGTACATAAAGGAAATTATTTAGACTAGAAATATATAAATAAACCGGACAACCTAATATATGCATATTACATCAAAACAAAAAATCATTTATACTAAGATAAAAATAAATGAAAAATGAAAACTAACTATATAGTGACCCAACTGAACATAATTACTATAATGTCTCCATGTGATCATAAAAGTCACTCTCTAATTACAAACCCATCAATCACCCTCAATGATCAATACCATGTTGAAAACATGATATAGAGTCTAAAATCAACAATGAACTATGGGATTGAGTATTAAAACTCAGTATAAATCCTGAATAATGTTATTCTGAATTCATTTCCATTGAAATAAAACAAATATAACCATAATTTTTTAAATACAATATATAAAATTAATATTTTCTAAATGTTATACTTGAAAACAAACTACAGTAGATTACCCTACATCATTTCATAAAAAGGTTCATTTCTTACAGTGAGAAATTAAATTTTTCATGGGGAAAACTGATGATTTAATTTTCCAATAGAATAAGATGATATAAAACACTTTTAACATCATTTTTTTATAAACCTTTGGATTCTAACACATCACATTCCATGTAATTAACTATACATGAGAGAACTATACTAATCATATAATGAGGGAAATGGAAATGAACATACTAAAGTGACCTAGTATATTAATAATAACTAGAAGAAGATAAGTACTAATAAACATGGGTGAATCTACAATATCGTGAATAATATAAGACATACTAATACATGATACCCATACCTAGATTCATTCCTTAGATGATGAAATCAGAAACACCCTAACATTCCCATCCATCCAAACTCACGACAGATTTGGGGGAAATCTTGTTGTAATAAACCGTAATATATCATTGTGTTATTGGTACTTACTAGTGTGTAATATTTCTAGTGAAGAAATATTTCCAATAAACTTATCTAACTATGTCAGGATCCAATGTCTCACTTATAAAGGGGGTGAGACAACCACTGAAAACTGAGCATCTAATAACATTTATATATATCATATATACAAATTTAGACAAAACGCATCGCCCAGAATCACTCTAATTATCTATATATTTTGAATAAAATACATCAATTAATAAATGGGTCTCAAGGATTTTACAAGGAGGAAATCCCACCAATTCACATAAACTAGTCAAGATAATTATACAAGGGGGTTGGAGACTCTGAGTGCGAGGTTATATTCAGCGAGGATGTATCCCTAGGATTATTGAGGACAGACTCAACCCCCACTTAATAGAGGTAGGAGGGGGGAGGAGGGCTTGGTTCTTCCACCTCCAAGATCACGGAAGGATTTTGTTACCTTCTCTAACCCTAAGTTCCTATAATATTTCTCGACAATCCCTTTAATACCGAACGTTCCCGACTTTCATCTTGTGGGTCCACAACTTCTGATTTCGATGTCAGAGTTCTTTGATTCTTCGAGTTATTTGGATTTACACTAGTCGCATGTATCAACATTCGAAGGCCCTCAATTTGACGATTTTGACCACTTCTTCTTTACCAAATGGGACTTACAAGATCATTCAGTAGTCTGTCTTCTTGATAAGAGACATTTCATGGTTTAGTTTGCTTTAAAATACGACCTGATTCTGGCCTTTCCAGTGCACCTTGGTGCAACAATGTATGCCAATTATCCCTTCTTAGATGTTCGGTCGATCTTCGCATGAATCGTGATCCACCCTCCAGTGCGATTTGGTACATATAGAATGAGGACATGGAAGTGCTCACCCTGGTTAACAGCAGCGCCAAGGTTGGGTCTCAGGAGGCTACTTCTAGAAATGAACAAATGAAGATGGTTCCCTGTGAAGGTGTTGAAATGGTAGAACATCCATACTAATTAGAAATGATCGATACTAACATTCAGACTCAACAGACTCAATAAGTGAGTTTTCAAGAGGTGGTACTCCCTGGAAAATAGGAATATATTTTCGAGAGTGATAATGAAAACAATGGTGGTGGAGCATGGCCTTCATATAGAAACATTTTACTAAGAGGTAAGGTGAAGACGTATGGGGATCAAGAGGGGATGTGTGGCTCTCCGCGATAATAGAAAAAGAAGGATTACTCTTTTTTTCCAAAGTTGGTGTCTATGAGGTCTTCTGTATGTAAGGAAGGTATGCAACCCACTAATGAGTTTATTTTTTTGGAATGACTAAATATTAGGAAGAAGTATGCCAAAGTCCTAATGCACTATGAATGCTCAGAATAAGAATCAACAACTTTGGAGGAAGCACACTCCAATGGATTTGGTGATGAGTATGGATCTTATGCATTATAGTTGTTTTTTTGGAATTGTCGGCTTTTTACTGAACATTTAATTTATTCTAATAAATGTTCGGAGAGTATCCTCTAACTGAATTTTTGGGTAATTATACAGGTGGGTTTCCATGATAAAAACTTATCGCTTCTATAATCATTCTAACTGGGCCTCAAGCACTCTTCACAAAAACGTGATTTATTGAAAAAACAAACAAACTTTTCAAAAGAGGTCTAAAAAACCATTTAATATTTCACAATCTTTTCATAAAATTCCATTTTTATAAAACATGCCACATTTGCATGTCATCCCATTTTCATTAAAATTCCAAATGGTCCATTAACCATCATCACCCACCAAACCATATTTGAGAGAAAATATACATTCATTTTAAAACAAAAACCAATTGGGTAACACTTACATAGAACACAGAACATCATTTCACATGGAAAAAATATATTTACAAATAAAATCATTTCTATTATATAACAATTATCTCATAAAGGCCCACATTTCATTTTCATAGACACATGTTGGGCACAAAATACCAAAAAATACTATTTATCACTAAAAATGGTATAAAGGATCGTTTTTTCGACCAAAAAATTATTCAATGATCATACGATAATATTTAACATTAAATGAATGACTGAAAAGCATGAAACAAATTGATCTCAAACATTGAAGGAAATTGAAGAGGTAAACATACCCTAAATCTATGGTGGTTCAATAACATACACCTCTAATAACCCCGCGATGGTTGCAAAATCCAATATCAAAAAATATGAACCCTAAAAACAAAAACCCCCCAACATAACTACAAACAAGCAAAAAACCTAGATCCACATGACCTATAAAGAAGAAGATCCCAAGAAGAATTAGATGAAATTAGAATATGGAGAATATAAGAGAGGGTTTACCTTGGGAAATCATTCCCCAACTTGACAAATCCACAGATCTACACAATGGGAGGAGAATTGGTGGCTTGGAGAGAAAGGTGAAGGAGCCACATTGGGTCGCATAAACCAGGAGAGGGGATGAGTGTGTGCTTTTGGTTAAAATCCTAATATGGGATATCATGGAATTTCATGAAATCTTACAACTCTGAAACATAAATGGTTTAGCCACATTGTGCACACTATGTGGAATCCACTGCTTGAAAGAATATTGACCACATGATAAACCAATATGTCTTCCCATACCATGCACAAACTATGCAATACGTTCTGCCCAAAACTACCACTTGTCACATGGTCACCTTGGTTTGGTTTCACACATTACCAATGTGTACACCAACCATTTCTAATTTTATATCCAATGCATGCACTTACCACATAGTTAAATTCTTTCATCCACATGGTTTCCCAAACCGTGCGCCAACTGTACATAGGCCACAATTAGTCCAAAATTACGATGTTTGTTCTAAGGACACCAAAATGAACAATGAATTATCTAACAGAAAATATATTGACAAATAGACACATCAATGTTTATTCTCCATCACACTTGGATCTCAAGAGAAAGACTATGATTCCTAATGAAAATAGACATAAAATATAGATTAAAAGATGTAGGTTAAAATGAAATCAAGCCACATGATATCTAGGATCATGGGGATGTGAAAACTAATAGAACATAGAGGGAGATGGAATGTGGTGGGAAAGAGAGTAAGGACTCACCGAAAATATCTTGGGAACCATCATATTGAGGGAATAAATTAAAGGATAAAGAAGATTGATCTCTTCCAAATCATCCACAAGTATACGGAATTAAGATAGAAAAAATATAGGTAAATCCAAATTATAATTTAATAGTGTAATTTTTGGAATATAAAAAAATTATGCTCCTTGCTTGGTCACATGTTTTTATTAAACAATGTAAAAAAGAAATGCACCAACTGTATTCAGGGAGTACTATATCCAAGAACCCGCATGCAGAGGTACACTAGGAACCAAATAGATGAGGAAACTGTGCTCCAATCGTGTCATCTTGTA
Source organism: Viscum album (assembly GCA_963277665.1). Taxonomy (NCBI): domain Eukaryota; kingdom Viridiplantae; phylum Streptophyta; class Magnoliopsida; order Santalales; family Viscaceae; genus Viscum; species Viscum album. The sequence continues at coordinate 1,515,898,976 of OY728135.1, forward strand.
CAATAATAATTTAAAATATAACTAAATTCTAGAAACATAGATTACATAACCCCACACTGGCCATGTTCCACACAACTGATGACAAATCCTAGATATTGTGAACAATTTTTTTAGTATTATCATATCATCGAGAATTTTTTAATTTCAAGTGACACTAAAAATAGTTCATTATATATATGTATATATTAAAACAATAATTCAAGTATTTCATTCACAGGTAGCTGAATTATATTTTTATACACACAATACAAACATGGAATGTGCTATATGTAATATTGAATTGTCATGATCTATAGGAAATAATGATTTTTCTTATGCTAGACACAACACCGACTTTGCGTACATTAATCAAAACACTGAGTTTCTACAAAGGATCATATTATTATTATTATTAAATGATATAAGTATAAAATATATTATAGACATTTTGAAATTAATACTAATAAGTTTTTGTTAATTTTTTTTGTAATTTGTTTATAGAAATAAAACATATGGTCATCGAAAGATATATTTTTTGGTAACAACCTTTTTGTGTTAAAAAATACTAATTTCTAAAATGCATCACTTTTAATAATAGAATTAATTTTTCAAACATTTATAAAATTAGTTTGATATAATAACCTATTATTTTTAATTTTTAATTTCAAATTTTATTTTGGGTGAATTTCTGGGATTTTTCTGAGAAACATTATTTTTTTATTAGTTGTGAAAATACATCTTTTTAGTTAAAAACTTCTATTTCGATTAAATCTTTATAAATATTAAATAATAGTATAAATATTTTTAATTTCCCATTTAATGAAATATAATTTTATTAATACAATTTAGGTAATTAGAATCAATTTTAATTTGAAATTGAATTTAAAAGCATAAAAACCTTTTGAACATCTATCTACTTTAACATACATTAATTTCCTCCCATTTATTGGATTATCATTGGTCTTAATTTTCACACTTCTACAAATTGAATTAAGAAAAACCTACATACACAATTTTAATGATAATAATAATTATATTCTAAATATATCATGTGTATTTTTGACGAAAATTAATTTTAAAAGGGATTAATATTAATCGCATTGATTAATGTCAAATGAAGCTTAATTAAGGACTAAACATTAATATTAGGATCCAAAATGAACTTGAAACTCTTTCAAATCCTGTTCTGCGGCCCTATATCTTTCATAAACCTTAAATTATTGATTTAGGTTCATTTTATTACTTTGTTTAGGTAATAACATATATACACCTAACGTTATTTCAAAAATTCTAACTGAGTCCCGTTGTTTCCATGTAAAAGGCCACCACCTATCCTCCATCATCTCACATAAAATAATTTAGGTGTATAAAATATCATCCTAATTCACTTTACTACATAATTAACGTCTTCTTTGAATACTTACCTTATAAATAAGTCTATCCAAGGAATCCTTTTGGCACAATCCAAAAGGAGTTACGCGATTAATAGGTAACGTCTTCTCTCATTTCATTCATTCAATTTTCCTTTTCCACCCCCTCCACTCAAATTATTCATGTATTTTATAACAAAACCAGTATCTAAAATATATTGTTTTTTTATACACTAATGGTTTTACCTACACTTTCACAAAGCTCAATATATCAACTAATGAAAATAATGTTTACGTGTACGGAGAACTACCTCCTCACTAAACGATGATTGTTCAATTTTCCATTCCACATCTCATGGTGGAAATTATGATCAACACAATATTTATATTTTTCATATATTATGTTAATTTTCTCATTTATATTATGAAATTCTTTCAAAACACATAACTTTGTATATTCCATTTAGTTTTAACATGGTAATTTCATTTGAGGAAGTGTAGACTACCGCACCCTCAAAGCGATGTGATTCGTTCACACTCTACATGATATGTTTTAAGGATGGAATTAGTGAAAATATATGATATATATTATATCATAAAGAAAATATAATAATGATATATATTTATATATACACATATATATACATATATTTATTCTATATTCTTTCTCTCAACACAACAATAAAATATAAATAGCATTCATGCATATGTAGGGCCCACCATCTCCAGGAATTGTATATCATGTTTCATAGATATATATTATATATATTATTATGATAAAAATATAATGTATGTAAATTATATATATATATCACTTATTACATTCTTTAATCATTATATATGTATAAGGACCAACAATATAAAAAAGTAAGACATAGACGAAAAAGAATTTAATATTACCTGAAGTGAATCCTTAATATATGATGGTGAAAAAAGAGTAATGTTAGGTTTTAATCAAACCATGTATGGTATATATATATATATATATATATGGTTATTTAAAATCCTTATATTTGAATTAAATTTATTATATTTTTGTTTTGAATGAGTTCAAAGAGATTTAAGAAAAACAGTAAGGGGATTTCATCTCACTTTTTATTTCCATTACATACAAGCTACTTTCGCCACTCTATCTATTTTTGTGGTGTTGTTACATCCCATGATTATATTAAATGTATATTTTACATAAATTTATAGGTATTCACATATCCATTTTATGATATTTCATTCATTGTGTTTATGTTTCAAAAGTTACCAAATCCGTAAAATAGTTTTTTGTCAATTTTCTTTCTTTGAGACTCATGTATTCTTATACACCTAAATTATCATCTGAGATATATGTATATCCATTTTACCTGATATATCATGAAAATTATTATTTTCATGATTTTTATGTTAATTTTAATTTCCCATTAATACACGATGATTATGATCACATGTTACCATGTTATAACATTTTGTTCAGATACTCTCATCACTTTTCCAGATTGTTTAAATGTCTACATCATTTGACGAAATATTTCAACCCATATCTTCATAAATTCACTAATTTTCATCCCCTAAAGTTATTCGTTATATACATACATATTTGTACCATAATTATAATATTTGGTACCTACAATAGTTGAGAATGTGTGTTTAAGAAATCCCAATATTACACTCTATTCAGTCTGAAAAACATGTTATCCAAAAATATATTACATGTATATTTTAATAATCTACTATTATCATTAAAATTAAAAATTTCACCTTTTTAAAATTTTCCAATATCATTATGTCATATTTAATATATGATTCCAAAAAACACAATATTCCATCCTTTTTATCGTGTAAAAATATTATTCTCTTTACCATGAATGACTATAAAGATTTATCAACTATCAATCCTTAAAATATTTCATTTAATGTCTAACGATTAATTTGTAAAATAGATTTTAAAACTAATTTTGAAATACCTTTTTCTCAAAAATTTTTTTAGAGTATTTAATATGTTTTGAAGTATAATGATTTTGAAAATGTTTTTGAGCCTTTACACTATGTCTTCAATAAATTTTTAATGTAATGTTTTTAAAAAAAATTCAATATCATTTCACATTATTTCAAGTAAAAATGTATTCAAAACATTTTCATGAATTGTTTATATATTATCAATGTGTTTTAAATGAAAACGTTTTTTAATTTTTTTTGAATCTTATTTTATATGTTATCATGGAAAACTATTCAAAAATAATTCCATGTATCCATTAAATGTTTCCATATTATTTTCTTTGAAAATGATATTATATGGTTTAATGTATTAAAAATAATTTTTAAAAGAAGAAATGATATTTTCATTAATAATTTTTTTAAAAGATATTTCAAAATTATATTCCGTCTAAGATGACATCCATTTTTTCACTCATGCTATTATAGTAAATGATCCAAAGGATAAATTCATATTATTTCTATGAATTCTTTCTATTTTTATGTCACTATATTTATCAAACACTTTCTCTTTCATGGGTTATATGTTTAGGATATTCATTTCTCTTTTATGGGATTTATGTTTATGAGAAATGCCTTTTTTTGATTGGTTATGCTTTGATGAAATAGTTTTAAAACATGTACCTTTTTTCAATGGTTATTATTTGTTTACATATTTATGATATTAATTTCATTTCATGGGTTATGATTGATTTTTTATGATTTTGTAGAACATGTGTGTATGATTTCACTACGAGATGGGTGGTGACTATATCTACCTCTAATGAATTGGGTAATGATTTATATCTCGTGAGATATACATGGATAGAATGAGAAATTAAATCTGTTTTGAATTATAGTGTTGGAATTTGGAATTAACCTTGTTCCATAACATCGGACTATAATGAGGGAAGAACACCATTGAATAATACAAGGTTGGAATGAGGGGTGGACTCATTTAGAAAATATATGGCTGTTATAGGGTTTGAAAATGGTTTAGTGAATGAATATTCCCAAAAAGATGGTCTCAGTAGAAATTCCTTGACTACTATCGAAAAAATTATATATTCTTATGTGTATATCAAAATTCCATGTTCAATTCCAATGTTAGGATTCCGTAGAAAATGTTCTTTATTTCTTTAATATTCATGCCTTAATATCATCCAATATTTTTTACATTATTAATATATATAATAATTTATATGTATGGTATGTTATTCTAATATCATGATCATGTTATCATACGCTTATGATCATCATTATTCTTACATATCTTCCCTAATTACCCTTATTGAGCAGTTTAACTCACCCCTTTCTTATTTTTCCATTCGTCATGTTATGAATAATGGTATTAGGTATAAGTAATAAAGGTAGATATATTTATTAGAGATATTGAAGATCTTTTAAAATGAAAAAATATATTGTTTCTATGATTCCAAATACACTAAACTATTATGTTTCTCATTCATGTATTATTGTAATGTACTAAATATTAATCTAAAATGGGGAAATATCTATTTTGTTAATCATGGATCTCTGTAGTAGGTATAAATGGAAATGTTTATTCAGCCTTTGGAATGCAGGATGATTAAACTATGTGTGAGATCCCTTGGTATATTTTTAAGGATGTATCTAGGGATGTCTCTAATGATAAGTATAAAGACGAGTTAACATTTAGGAAAATGTACATGAATTTTGGTAAAGGATAGATTGTGTGGTTTTCTAGAATTATATCTCTGTATAGATTTAATAGGTGGATGTGGCTTTATTGTAGATATAACTAGGGTTAAAAATCTGACATGATGTTCCAAGCATTGCTCAAGGTAATCTGATACATGAATATACGCCTTGTTGCACACCTGGTTTGACACTACCGGGGGATATTATTTTGAAATACAAAAACTTTCATGAACCATCATGAATGACGTAAATATAATTTGGCTATGAATATCATAGGTTGAGCCATTGGTTTTATAGATTAAGGAAGGTTTCATGATTTAAAATTCTTATAAGTCATTATTTTCATCACAATGTATTTTTCTTCTATGATAATTAATGATCCACCTATGGTTCTAGTTTTAGTAAATGTTAGTGTCCAAAAGGAAGTAGATTATCATTGAGTATGATGGATTATTTTCTAATGATCATTAAAGTGGGATAATCACTACATCGAGAGATGTTTATATCATGCCTAATCATTTATTATGGAACATTATTAACAATTTATTACTTCACCAACACTCGGACTAACTATGTAAGAGAAAAATGAGTTCTCTAAGAGTTTGGATAATGGAGACCGTGGAGGAAATATGATTTACATTCATATGTTTCAAGAATGTTAAAATAATCAACTTTTTGAATGTTTTATAGGAACGAGAAGTTTTTTTGGACTATGGTAAAGAAGTACATATAACATGTTACTTGAAGGGAGAAATTAATAGTTTGATTAACAAAATGGATAGTAATATTGGACTTTATAAGACAACCTCAAAATTTGTCTTGTGGAAAAAAATATCATTATAAAACTCAATTTTCTAAAAAGAATGTTACTTAAGATGATCCTAAGGTTTGTACGAATAATTGTTTTGTTGCTGATGATGAAGAGTCTACAAATGAAATTTTAATGAATAAAGGTATTGGAAAATAGGATGAGGTGTGATTACTAATAGAATAAGATAATGTGGGATAATTAAATTTCTATGTATTTGGATTCATGAATTATGTTTTATGAATGGTAAAATACATGTGGATTATATATTTTACCTTATTCACATCATATTTTTAAGAACATGTTGAATGGTTCTGATGGAATAAATAAGTCATATAATGGAAAGGTGATTTCCATGTAAGACATATAATTAAGGGGTAGATAAACATTAATATATATGTATGTTATGATAATTTTGTTTTTGTAAATATATGTGGGATATGAATATATAAATTGGAAGGTATTGATTAGCTTGGAACTAATTAAGGACATGTGGACAAGTGGTTCAACAAATAATAGATGATGTTTAAAACATATTGAATTTATAGAAGATATCAAATAAGTTATGGAATAATGAATAATTTTTGTTTTCCAAAATGGATTTATGGTAGTTCATGTAATTACCATGTTATAAGATAATTTACCAAGATAGTATTCACATGTTTGGAATATGAAAACCAATATCTACTTTGTGATATTTTGGGGATTAATGTTAAACTAGTTTCATGACTTTATTTCTAAGATTTTTTTTCATCTTTTATAATGTTTATATTTTTTTTCTATTCATGAAAAGATAAATTAAAACTGTAGTGGAAGTATTTATATATTGATATTGTCTTGAAAACCTTGGTTAAAAGTCTATTTAATGATTAACCTTACTTCATGAATTTCCATAATATTTTGTAAATTATATTTGTATGGTTTTATAAAAGAACACCATGTAATTTGGGGTCATCCAATCATGTCTTGAAAAGATGAAGGTCTCGAACCCTTGATCGAAGAATTATAAGTGTTTTTCACATACCACTAACCTACACAATTTCCTTGAAAATGTATAATTATTTTTGATGAATAATTATTTATGATCAAAGAGTAGTGTTTCTTTTTATATTTATAGATTCATGTATTAACTATATTAATTATTTTGAATATTTATAGATAAAAAGTAATACATTTCTTTCTTTTTTTCTCCTTACAATTTGATAAAAGTGTATTTTAGTACTTCATGCATAAGAGTTAATTTCATTATGTCCATTAGATGATGTAATGGATGACTTAGAAATTTATTAATTCAAATATAAAGAATATAATTTTTTTATGTCTAATAAGTATATTTCCTTTTATTCATGGTCAGTAAAAGAATTTATGAATGTTAGGATAATGATGAAAAGAAAATAAGTTATCTTAATACCTTAATTTGGTTGTATTGGTGGCCTTTTAATTCATCATATATTTATGAATTTCAGCCCCCCCCCCATTTTTCATTGATCATTCACATGTTTTTGATTTATTACCTCTATCACTCCCTATACTTTTTTTAGATTATCCTCTATGTAAAATCTCCAATCCTAAACTATGTTCTCCTATGTGGAAACCCTGTTATATGTTACATTGGGTGACCATTATGATCCAAACAATCCCTTTTACAGGATGTTTTAGTATTAATTTTTATGATTTGGGTTTTTATGAGTGAAGCATTAACGTTTTAAACCTTTCATAACTCAAAAATATTTTAAGGGGAAAATTAATTTGATGGAGGGTAGAATGTGAAACCTCGATATTTAGTGAATTATTTTGTCAAATTAATTTATCTTTTTAATACATTGAATTTTACTTGACACTATAAATAGTTATTTATATATAGAAAAAATAAAACATTAAGTAAATCATTCATTTCACACATAACCAACATGCCTTTCACAACATGCAATACTAACATGGCTAGTGTGATACACAACACCAACTTATAATACATTACAGACAATTCTTAGTTTCTTTGATGCATCGTTTTATGATTTTTTTAAACTATATATGTATAGTCTAACTGTTAAGAGGTATCATATTCTATCATGTCCTACCTTATAATTTCCCTCTCTACACAATCAATGTATTTTTTATATTCTATTATAAAAAAAAATATAATCTCAATATACTCGTATGCTTTTATGAAATTCGTATGAACTAAAGTCACACACTCCTTAAAATGGTAATGAACATCATGTTTACGTGTAAGGAGAACTATCGCCTCCCAAGACATTAATTGTTTTATTTTCATTACCACCTCTCATGGTGGTAAAATTTGACAAAAAATATGTTTATATTTCTTATATATTATATTTATTATTTCCTTAATATTAATTATTGCTTTTACAACCAATAACATTTTTACATTTCATTTGGTGTTAATGTGATAATTGTGTTTGATAATGTGAGGACTATCACCTCCTCAAAAAGATGGAATTCATTCACACACTCCATGGAATGTATTAATGATAGATTTATTTAATATTATATATATATATATGATTTAATCAAGAAACTATTAATATATATATACATATATGTCTTTTACATTCATTCTCTCAACATGATAATAAATCAGAAATAGCGTTCCTGAATATGTAGGGTCGACCATCACCATGAACAGTGTATTCCATTTTATAATTATATATTAAATTGATTATTATTATAAACATATAATATATATAATGTATATTTATATTTTGTTTTACATGATGACATTTTGATATAATTATAATGATGAACAATATAACAAATTAAGATAGATATTAAATCAAAGAGAATATTACACAAAGTGAAACCATCACATAGGATGGTTAAAAAGTGGGTAATATAAGGTCATAATAATACCATATATTGTATTATATATAATAATATGGTTGTTTAAAATATTAATAATAAAACTTTATTTATTTTATACTGGGTTTGAATGTGTACGGCGAGAGTCAAGCCACAGGGTATGTCGATTTCACCTCACTTTTTATTTATGTGAGATAAATTCAATATTCGCAACTCTTTCATTATTAGGGTTGTATGTACATCCCATGATTATTTTCTATATATATTAAACAAAAATTTATTGGTATTACCATGCATATTTTATGATCTTTCTTTCATTGGTTTTATGTTTCAAAAGTTACCAAATCAATAAAATTGTATTGTCTTGATTTTTTCCATTGGGACTCATGTATTATTTTACACCTAATTTCTATGTTGAGGTGTACATACATAAATTTTACATATTATATCATGATATTCCTTATTTTCACCATATTTTAATATTCATTTAATTTTATTATCTTACATTGAGTGTATAATCCCATGCTACCAATTGATAAGAGTTTATTGAGTAAATCTCATCGATTTTTAAGATTTTTATATTTATACTTCCATTGATGAAATATTACAACCCATCTCTTAATAAGTTCATGAATTTACATCCCCTATTGTTATTCAATTTATACTCATCTATTAGTACTATATTTTTTCTCTTTGATTCATTATATAGTTATGAATGCGTTTTTAAGAAAGACCAACATTACCCTTTCTTCAGTCAGAAAATCATGTTCTCTAAGAAGGGTTTACAAGTATATTATAATAATATCCTATGATAAAAAGAAGAAAATATTACCGTTTTGTCTTTTGTTAATCGCCTACCTGGAATATTTTAATCGATTTCCATGTAATAAATTTTTATATCCCTTTTACCAAGTAAAATGAATATTTTATTTACCTCATACGACATGTACAAAATTATCTACTATTAATCATTTGAAGAACTCAGTTTTTGTTTAAAGATTATTTTTAAACCAAATCAAAAGATATTTTCAAAGAACTATTTTTCAATATTTTTTCAATATTTTTAAATAGTTTTTCTTTGAAAATTATTTTCAAAAGGTTTCAAGACTTATATTAAAGATTTCAATATATTTTCAAGGGAATGGGTTTTAAAACATTTTCAATATCCTCTCACATTTTTCAAGTAAAATAATTTCAAAACATTTTCTAGATTTCATTATATGTTTTCAATGTGTTTCAATGAATTTTTTTTAAAATGTTATGAACATTATTTTTTATGGTTTGGAGGAAAAATGAATTAAAAATGATTTCAATTTTTTATTAGATTTCAAGGTATTTTAAATGAAAATTATTTGTAAATGGTTTTATGTATTAAAAATATTTTCTAAAATAAGAAATATTATTTTCTTCAAAAAATGTTTTTGAAAGATATATAAAAATCATTTCCATCTATGATGACATCTGTTGATGTTACCTATGGCCTTTTAAGAAATTATCTAATGGTTATACTCATGTTATATCTATAAATGGACGATTCTTAAAGTCATGGTCTTTATCAAACACATTTCTATTTGACAAGTTATATGTTTATCAAATAAGTTTCTCTTTCATGGGTTATAAGCTTACGAAATATGTTTATTGCTCATGGGTTATATGTTTTTGAAATATATTTCTCCTTCATGGTTTTTGATTTATATTAAATGGTTATGATACATGAATATTTTTCCATAAGTTTTGATTTCTTTAAATTTTGATGATACCCATTTCATTTAATGGATTATGATATGATTTTTTATGATTTTGTGGAATATGTATGTTTAATTTCACTATGAGATGTGGTGACCTATATCTCCCTCTAATGAATTTGGTAATGATTTATATCTCATGTGACTAACATTGTAGGAAGGATAAATGAACTTGGTTATGTATTACTGAGATTAAACATGAAATAAACACTATTTAGCAATATTGGGATATAATGAGGTGTGAAATTGGTTTTTTAATTCATCGTGGGAATGAGGGGTGAACTCAGTTCAGTAGTACAAAGGTAGAACAGGGTCTTAACCTGGTTAGGTAAAGGACATTTTCCACTAAGAATGTCTTAATAAAAATTTCTTTACTACTATGGAATCGTCATGTAGTCTTATGTTTCTGACACAATTTCCAATTTTATCCATTGATATGGTTTTTTGTATTATGTTCTTCATTTCATTAAGATTCAATCCTTATAGAAATTTAATCATTACTCCTTCATTTATGTATATTAACTTTGATATTTGTGGTATGATCTATTATTTTCATGATCATGTCATCATACCATTATGATCAGGATTATCTGTACATATCCTATGTGATTACCCTTACTGAGAATCTAAGATCACCCATTTCTTATGTTTATATTTATGAGGTTATGAGAAATGGTTTGAGATATAAGTAAAAATGTATATATATATATGGGATATGTTTTCATCTTCTACTAGGATGGATGATTTTTATTTATGATTACAATTACAATAAACTATTAACGTCATCATGCATGTATTATTGTAATGTACTAATTATTTAACTAAAATTGTGTTATATGCATCTATGTTAAGCCTAGGACTCTATACCTTACACACCAAAGATCCAATATATTTTTTCCCAGGGTTCAAAAGGTTTGGAATTATCCATGCACAACCCATATTGACAAACCATGGACAATATAATATGATTTGAATAGACTCATCAGCAAGGGAGGACACATGGTTTCCCAATTACTGTGGAACATAGTCATTCATGGTAGGAAATCATCTATAAATTTCCATTTTAGAATATAGTACTCAATATAAACTCAAACAACTCTACCAATACACAAAACAATGCATAAATAATAACACCATGACATGTTGGGTGTCACAAAATCCCCACTGTGACACTTTATTTCACAATAAGATTAATGGTTAAAAATAAATCAGATATGAGAAAATAAAATCTCCCAATAGTACATAAACAAAAGAACCTTTCAATACATCATATCCACATATCGAAAACCAAGAATAATTTGAAATTATTGAACTGTAAAACCCCAATGTTTACAAAAATATCCATCAACACCTAAAAAAAGAAAACAAAATTGGAAGGAATATAAAACATGAGAGACCAAAAATGGTCTCCCAATTAATTAGAGTTTCTCTAAAAAGGTCGAATGAATCAAAAACTACCATGTGACACCACCTGGGGAAACCTAGAGACCATGATAAAAACTAACCCCAAACCTATAACCACTTCCAAACCCAATGTAGGGAAGATCAACAATGATAATCCTCAAATTAATTATAGGTAACTAAACTTGGTACTTGAAACACAAAGATATCCTCTGATCATAGTTGATTTACCATAAAATAATTCCTCTAAAATTTTTATCCAAACACAATATAATATTGAATACTCAAAAAATAGGCCACAAACCCTGTTACACTATCATGTATCCAGTGGACATATCATTTCTCATAAACATCCACTAAAAAGTAACATCAAAAGAATGGGATCCCCCTAATGACTCAAAAATGTTTTTTCAAAATAGATGAGTCTCCACAAGAAGCACTCCCATCAAACTACAAAACACAAGAAAAATAAGGAAGTATTCCTTAAATACTATAAGTTTATCCAAAATATATCATTCAAAATATCTGTAAAACCATTATCGAATTTAATCTTCCAAAAAATGACAATTTCTATAGTTGAAGCCCTCGAAACAAAGATCACAACCATTAAACAGGGGTCCCTAGACAACACACATCCAAATGATCAATCCTGAATCATCTCGAAAAACCCTATCATACACAACATATGATGATACCCCCAAACATCCAAAATAATGGAAAACCTAGGTATACTATACATAATTGCGATTAAGATTCCCATGGGCCCAAAATTGGAAGAACATATGGTATCTACTCTATTAAGAAGCCCATAAATACCCATGCTAGACTCACCGTCATATTATCCTTAATTACTAGGATATAATTCCATCACAAATATAAACTGAGGAATCTACCATTACATACTCCATATATTAGATTGCTTCTACATGAATTTTCACTTTAAAAACATCATCAATGTTTTCATGATAGATTAAAGCGCGGATGAAGAAAAATTTGGTCAAAGAACAAAATATAGAAAATAATAATTATCAGAATATCTAATAACAATATTTGAAGAAAATATGAACAACCTTGAAAAGTGATCAACATACACTATTAATAACTGATCACCCTAAATAATGATCATGAAGTCAAATGATGTATTCCCTTTTATCACATTTTTTAAGAACAACTAGAAGATTTCCACACAAATAAGATCCTATAAAAATAACTACACAATATATGATGAAGCTTTTATTTCTACCCCAACAAGATAAAGCTGACTAACAAAATCTCACCATCCATCAATTGTGAGGAGTTACATGTCCACCTCTCTACTCCATATCTTGGTAGGCACTTGAACTTATGAATGTGTTTGAACATTCTAGGGAAAACAATAAAAGTTAAAGTCATGAACATCACCAATTCATGTAAAAGACTATAAAATAAATGATTTAACTACATTAGAAATAAAACATAAAAAAATCAATCAAATTTTGAAGCAAATAAACATAGTAAAAAACGTCTCTTCTAAAAACACCATTCAATAACTTTTAATTTTAAATCACCATACACTGATGTCTCACTAAAAAACATGTCCTATATGAATTTCAAAGTAGTAAAACCTTATTTGAGAACACATACAATTACGTAATGAGGATAATATAAAAAAATAACTTTCAAAAATACATTTACATTAAAAAAAATGTTTCTAATAAAAATTTACATAACTCATTTTCATAGTGAATACACAGTTCAAACTTTTTAAAAAATCATTACCGCCTTTCTAGTCTAAAAGAGCATTAAAAATCATTTTGAAACCAGTTTATTTCATGAAATCTCAAGGAATATTGTTTTAATTAGAACATTATTCAGATAAAAGATTGGAAAAAATTATTTTACTAAACAATTATTTAACAATTTTATTTGAAAAACAATGGTTTAAAAAACACTTGTTTTTCAAAAAAAAAAGGGATTAAAAACCAAATGTTAAAAATGTACTTTAGAATAAGCAAATAGGTCGACAGGAACCACATAAACAAATACAATTTTAAGAACTCATTATTCCAACTCTTATGGGAGAAAAAAACCATTATATAATTCAACATTTAGAGGTTTGAAACTACATAACATGGGATCAAACTAGGTTTTGTTTATTTTGGCTACATTCTGTGGAAACCATTTTCCAATCACCCATCAATCACATATCAAGGGGTTGAGATGATTTCACATCCATATCCTAGATTCCCAATCCATTTGTAAAATCATATAAATTTATCTTCCCATAACATTCAAACTAGAAGACACATGTGGCCCAAAATATCACATATATAATCAAAGGGGGTTAAACTCAATCAGATCAAAGAAACATCAGTAGTAGGTAAAAAAGTCTATACTGATATTAAATATAAATATCCCATTTGTAGATTAAGGATCTAGATAAAAATGTGGGTTCAAGACTATCCCCATCGATACCTTTTATGATCTAATAAAATTTCCCTCTTTACTAATAGGGCATATCCATATAATAAAGAATAAGAAAAAAAAGATAATACTCTTCCACTAAAGGGAAACCCCAGGTCTGATACCATTTTATAGAAAAAAATTTATGGAACCCAATAATACCATAACTCACTCATACCCAGTCAAAACCATCTAAAGGCCCTAATGGTGTTTACAATCCCCATGGTCTAGAAACTAGTGTTTTGGAATCAATGAAATCTATTTAGATATAATTTCACCAAAATTAGATAGAGAATTTTTTTTGAAAAGATATAAACAAGTTCAAACAAAATAAACATTCACACAATTCAAAACCAACTAATTTGATCCAAGAAATCTTTATATACATAAAAAACATCCAAATAGAATGATACATGAGGCATAACATTAAAAAAATGAAAATAAAACATCCATAAAAAAACATGATATGATCCCAAATGATCTCACTGAAAACGTTTATTTAACTCCACCATCAATTTCACCACCAATAATGTATGAAATATAAAACTAAATCCATAAGAGAACATAGAACATTAATTATATAGGTATGAGATTAATTACTAGTAGGTCCCCATAATCCACTGAATCTTTGAAATATGTTTTATGAGTCAATTCACCAAAGGTAGTTATAATATATAAATAGGTTGTAGGCTTTACAAATATAACATTATCTAAATAAAATAATTCCATAATCATATTTCAGATATTTTTCTATGATTTATAAAACCCAACTCAGATATTTTGATAAAAAAGTCCCTTCCTAAGACATTTCAATGCCACAAACAATAATAAAATTCCCCATTAAATTTAAATGAATCTATTAATTTAAAAAAATCACCCATATTTAAATCCCCTTTAAATAACCCACACATAATCCATTATAATTCAAAACATGTTTTCCAGCATCTTTGAAAACTCATTTCTAAAGCAATGCCACAAAACCTTCATCCGTAAATCCAAAAAAAATCCACATATTACAGAAGAAATATATCAAATAAAGAAAAAGGTCACATATTAATGACTGAATGGGAAATGATAAAAAAACACTACACTAAACTCTCATAAATAAGTTTATCACCATTAAATTAAGTGAGTCATGGGATCCACCTACGGATCCTAATGTGCAAAGAACCTAACCATATAAAATTATACCTCATGATAACATGTTATCATCGTGTATTGAATTTCAAGAACCAGTCATCCAATTATTTCATAGAAGCATTATTATGATAATCGGCCCCCACCAATCCCTTATGCTAACAACAACATGTGTGAAACATGAAGAATGTAAACCTATTAGAGGTAAAACCGAGGTTGTCTACATAATTTCCAGCTCCTATAGACTATTATATGATGTGATGAATTGGAAAAATCAATCCATCAATATCACATAAGGAAAAACCATTACTACCATCACAGGTATACACATATAAAAATATATAATGATATAAATAATAACATTAAAAATATAGGTGAAATCATCAAAAAGTGTTCAAGAAATATCATAAAGGGTAAATAAGCCAGGGGAAATCAATAGGTATCTTTCAGATGACTATTTAAAACCATTTTTCCATCTGATCCGTTATTACTAATATAAAAAATGGGATTATCTGCCCTGTTTTCATTTCATGAAACACTATTCTAATCAGTTTTTAAAAATGTTGAAAATTACCCACATGTTAAAAATATTTCAAATCTACCCCTCAAGAAAGTTATTTTGATTTTACAAACTAAAATAATGAAAAGGTCTACTAATTTCCATCAATACATTTAAAAGAATAAATGAATTTTAATAAGTTATATGTCACAAACAAATTTTAATTCCTCATTTTGAACTTCCCAAACCCCTTTATAAATCTCATTGATTTGAAAAATAAATTTAAAACAAAAAGTCCATTTTTAAGAAATAATTATGAAACATTGAAAACAAAAAAAATTCAAAATCCCAACGCATTACATTGAAAGTATTTCAAATGTCAATAAATGTTGAAAAAATTGTAGATCTTTTTAAAATTCCATTTAAAATATGAAAACATATAATTTAGATGTAACCTAACTAGTATGATGGTAAAACTATAATATTCTAGTTTAAAATAACTAAAGAGATATCTCATTTAATTACACTTCCAAAAAATGGAATTTAGAAATACCATGAACACCATGAATTCAAAAATGAAATAATTTCACTGAAAACACAAACTCAAAAACATGATAATCAATCAGAAAACATTTGAAATTTTCTTTCATTCTACACCCATAATAGTATATTCTAAGTCTACAATTTATAATCATAAAAAACCCAATATTAGATTCAATAATAACCCTAAAATCAAGATAGATTATATATAGTGTTCATGGGGGGGGGGGGTTTATAGACTAATAGAAAAGACAGTGATAAGGAAGATTGAGTGATATAGTGGGAGAAATCACTAAAAATGTATTGTAGATATTCAAAGGGAGGGAATGAATTGAAAATAGGAAGAAGATAAAGCTCCACAGATGTTACCCATGTTTAGCCATTGAATGAGGGGAAATGTGGCGTCCGAACCCGTTTAAAATAAAAGATGGTGATTTTTTGAAAATAAAAAACATAAACACTTGGACATGATTCATCTCTTGGTTTCACAAATTTTGAAACCTTGTTCCAACTATGGAAAATCTACTACCTTATCCTGATACCTGGTCATATCAATATTCTTATAATAAACATGTTTTTGAAAAATATGTTCTAATGATTAAATGTACCATGATAAAAAATGCAGGACCAACAACAGATTTGTTGCATAGATTTTTTTTACCTTAAATAGGCTCTGTGTCCCATCCATGAAAAAAATAAAAACCCCATAAAATATATCCTACTATCTATATTGACTGGACTAAACCATCCATAACCACCTCCTACCAACAATAGATTAAAATCAAAATGATCTTTCAAATGGAGGATGCACAGTTTCCCTCTAACTCTGCACCCTAACTATGTTCAGAAGTAAAAATATGAAAATTTATATGTTTTATTTTTTTGTCCATGGAAACTCAAAAATGACCTCCTCGTCAACATGGAATGTGAAAATACTAACATTGTAGCAAGTGGGTTTCTCAATAATAATTATGATTATAAATTAAATTATCATGGTAAATGTATAACCTATGAATTTGATGTAGTGAATGACGAGTTATGATAATTTTAAAGTATGTATACAGGTTACAAAGGGAAATTTTACCATTAAGAACAAACCCTTATATAAATGTAAACTGGATATTACATTGTAATAATTTGATACTCCTATTAATAGAAATAATAAATAAAATGACAGTAAAATACTAGTTTGAAAGTAATTTATAAATTATTATAATTATATTATTATATGTCCGTATACAATATGAAACCATACATATGATATAATAAAACATATATACCCGTCTAATAAATAAATATTATAACTACCATCAAAAATAATATTTATAGAAAATAATTTAAAATAAATGAAAATAATTATTTCTAAATCATAAAAAAAAATTAGAGCATAAAAATTATAATTTAAATATTCAAGAAAAATTTAGTAATGGGAAAATTTTTCATAATTTTGTTAAATATTATTTTTCAATCATTGGTAAGAAATTTAGTATTTTGTTTTGGAAAATTATATGTATTCATAAATATTTTATTATGATTTAATAATTAATAAAATGGAATAAAAGATAAAAAATAAGTTCTCTTACTAATGTAATGTATTATAATGATTTAATATGATTTTTGAAAACTATAAAAAAATATTACGATGTCTAAAATTTAGAATAATGTTTTAAAAAAATTTCTAAAAATAATACTTTTCTTTTAATTATGTAATATTAAAAAATTTATTTTATATCTCATATGGATAAAATTCAAGTATAATTCTATAAATTTCATAAACCAGGAGCTAATAGCATGGTAAGACAATGGAAATATTTTTTAACCTTGAATTTTATTGAATATATTTAGAAATTAATAAAAAATTATCCACATTTTTTTAAATAATACTCAATTTCATTACCACATTTAATTCACTCAAAACATCATTAGAATTTTTGAATCACTAACATTATATATTTAAGACCTTTTCTAATCCCCCATTACCTAATAGAATATCCCCTCCAATATTATTATGTGATATTAATGTTATGTGGTTTTCTCCATCTTCATTTTAATTTAAAAAAACATCCTTTTTAATAAGTCTATTAAATAACATGTTTTTATATAATTTATTTTTTATTTCAATTAATTTACATTCAAAATGATTCCCAAATAAATGTACACATCTTTATTCTCACATTAATACCTTCTATGAACATTCATGATCACCAATCTATTAGGGAAATTATTCCTTAATTTTTAAGGATATATGTTTATATATTGAATATCTAAAACTATTTTCATTAAATTTTATTAACCATAGAATATATATCTATTTCCTAATGTAGAATAATATGTATGAAAACCAAATTCATTAACAAATGGATCTATGGAATAAAGTACGTTCGTATGTTATATAATGTATGTGTAACCCGTAATATTAAGCAAATGAAGGTGTACCCAATGCTCAAATGCATTTGGTAATGTCTTCATCTGATGAGATACCATATATGATGCATAAACAGTTAAACTAAGAATAATTTTTTATAATTTCATGGTTTAAATCCTCTAATTATTCATATTATAACACATTTAAGATGATGTTTCCTTCCTGTGATTCCTTGACCTTATGAAATTACCCTCCCATCCATTGATTTAACATTTATAAATATGGATATCATTATTCTATGTATCATTATAATAATATTGACTCGGATTTTTTGTTTTCATACAGATAAAACAGATGTTTCCCTTACTAGGATTTATTACTCAACCATTTCATTTTCTATATCCCCATGTTGTCCAATTCAATATTATGAGTTTAATGAAAACTAACAGAATGTTATGTAAATTTTAAACAATGTTTATTTAATTTATATAAATTGTTTTGGTGTCTAGAAATCCAAATATATTACACCAACAGATTTATGTGTAGGGTTTTGGACAATAATGTAATAAAACATGTTAGTGAATTTTTTTATATTATAGAGGAAAATATAAGTTAAATATAAAATTACATCTTTGGAAATAATTCCTACAATGGTCATCCAAAGAGGAAGTTATAAATCCCTTTTAATTTAATATTTCAATAGTTATCAACGAATTTTTTTTAAAAAAATTAAAATAAATCCCACAATAGACTCTTCAATGGAAATAGAAGTTATGTCCACAGATTCTTAGTGGAATAGAAAATATAAAATCATGAACGAATTTCATTTTTGAATATTTAAATTACATTTAGTGGGACCCACATAATTTAAATATTAGAAAATATATTTTTTGAGAATATTTAGAGTGTAATAATAATAAAAATAGAAATAATTAGAATTTATATTTAAATTTTTGAATTAAGAACATTTTACAAATAATGAATATGGACATGGAAGTGATAGAGATTAGTATAGAGAATGAGAATTATTCTTAACCTTGTTATATATTTTAGAGAACATAATTCTTCATAGAATACGAATTGGCATAAAAAATAATATTCCTCATATAAAATTATAAATTAAATATAATTTAATCATATATTTGAAGAAATCATGAATGTAATATTGATGTTGATGAATGAATCTTATAACATAGTGAAAGAAAATTTGACTTTACAAAAACCCACAACTTAACTATCTACTTTAGAGATATCACATTAATATCTTGTATAATAAAAATATCTCTGCATAAATATTCATTAAAACCATAATCATGATTACTTACTTTTACAGATATTATTTATAATCATCCATTATACCATTATTAATAAGTTAATGAAATTATAAACAATACATGATAGAAATTTGTATAATAGTGCACAAGTTTCTTAACAATGTTTTCACTCCTCATTATTTTTTAAAAGTTCATCGTTACTATACTAGTTTTGTAAAAGAATATAATTTCAATAATTAATTAAAAAAATTTAATATCATTCCATGAGATATTTAGTTGTGGTTCATGGAGATGAAATTAGTGATGTGTATGTTTCCTGTAAAATATAGTTATTAGTGTATTACATTGTAATGATACTCTGTTTTTGTGTCACCCATTAAGAATAATATTAATAAAATATATTTATTCTTTTAAATCATATATATTATTCTAATATATATTTGAATTTTCCATTTAATTCGATGAATAAAAGTGAATACGTCATTCATGGAGGTAGTTGGCAGCTATTGATCTAGATGGAGTTACTGAATAACTCCTAAAGTGGAGAATTGAATTCAAAAAACATTTAACCCCATGTAAAATCATCAATAAAAATATTCCTAAATATTATATTATATTAATAGTTTAAATAGTAATTATAATTAAAATAATATATCACTTAATGTTTATAGTTTATTTGGGAACAATAATCTCATAGTCTTCATCACCAATACTCTCTCAATAAGATAGATGAATTTAAAAAGGTAAGAGCTTATCCCAAAGTTATTCAATATTTATTTACTGAATTTGAATGTTACTAAAAAAATGTATGAAAAGGTTTTTCTCATCTCTCCCATTTTACAAAACCTATCCATGGCCCTCACATTCTTTTAATAGGAACATTTAAAAATAAAGAAGATGCAGATATAATATAGAAATAATGATTCATGATATAGTTGTTATATTCTTCTAGAAATAATACATGATGTTTGTATTTAAAATATAATATTTCAAAAATGAACAACTCTAGATAAACTGTCGACATCTGTGGGCATGTTTATCAATGAATAACAACATCATGTTTTTCTTCTTCGAAAAATATAACAAATTATTATATGTATATCGATGAAGATAATATTACGTTTTCCATAAAAAATTCTACATTTATAGAGTGTTACTTTTTTTTCTTGTTTTTAATTTTTAATTTAAATATCTACGTATAATATAATTGTTAACATCAATTCATCCAAAATATTAGATATAATTACACATGTGACTTTCTTCTTAGAAAATAGAAAACAATTAGATCATTGTTATCTTTAATCGTGGTCTTTTTTTGATATACATGATTTATTCAAAATTGATGTATTATCTAGTTATTTGTTCACTAGATAACCATAAAAAATTATTAAAAAATAATACAGGTTTTAATGTCTTGGATTTTTACATGTGTTTTTTAAATATTATTTGGAATTATTTCGAGACCCGACTTTTAGACGAAATGTGTTTCTGAGGTCCATAGTGCCCATAATCAATGTTTAAATTAAATTAAACATTAAATTGTGCACGCATGCGGTTTTCCTAAAAAAGTGGAATAAATTTTATACAGGTGTCCAGATCAAGAAATATGAGGGCACCTTTGTGTTCAGAGTAGTAACATTACCTTAGGTGTGTCCTAACATCAACCAGCATAGGTCAACTGTGAGAGTTAGTTTTTTGATGTTTGAATGGAAATAAAATGATGTAATTTTTTTAAAGACTCATTTTTTATGTAGCGACCTAATTCCTCCCTTTTAAATACCTGCATAGGCAAGTTCATAGGGTTAGTCTCATAACCCATAAAATTGAGAGAGAGCCACTTAGTGAGATGGAAGATAACCCATTCACGGACAATGACAACGTGATCGATCAAAGCATCTTTGATTCAACTAACCCTGCCAACGAATGAAACGTGACCATCATTCTTCAACCAGATCAAGGTAGGGGTTTTTATTTCGATTTTTCTCTTCTTATTTTATTGTTTTAACAATGAATGTTGATCAACTCATGAACATGTTGATCTGTGGATCACTTATTCTTTAGGGAGGGTTTTATTTTATATATCTTTTGGGATAGAATCAGGAATAAGATTTTGGTAAGTGTGGGTTTATCATTTCATTCACCCTGTTTAATCCATCTAACCTGAACCAATCTACGTCATGGTGAAAAATGGTGGAGGTTCGTTGTTCAATTTGGTTTTTTGTATTTTCCTTTCTATTTTCTTTGTGTTCTTCATGTTATTCATGTGGAAATGTACAACAGATCGTTGCCTATCCATTTCTCAATGAAATGATCCCAAATTGGACACTTGATATTGTGACGACTCAACGGAGGTGCGACATCAATGGAGGATGAAAAACCAGCACGGATCGGGAGAGACCGTTCTTCACACAGGTGGATCGATATGTGTTTTCACTCTATCACAACCCATCCCAATGTGGCCCACACCATGACTCTTAAAGACCCAATCATGTCCTCAGCTTTCTACGGTTCAGGCTTGCCACAGAACCTCAGGGGTCTTTGTCTTTGAAAATTATGGAGCGCACTCAGCCATCACCCCTCATCCACCGATACAGCAGGTACCACATGCACTCCACTAGTGTTGGGTTAGCAAGTGCACCACCTTGAGGTGAAACCTGTGGAACTGGTCCATGTATAGAAGCCTCGTCCTTGTGGGGGTCATCCTTGTGATCGCCCTACTGAATCCTAGTGGAGAAGAGACAGTCGATGACAATCAGTAGCAGGAAGACCCCTGCAATAACCTCAGCAGTAGGGAGAGGATGCCGGTAACAAGGATCAAGACATGGGAGATGTCACAATAAGACACAAGACAGAGGTTTGGTAGTCCAAGGTTCTTAGGCTATATCTATCCAGCCAATATAGAGGTGGTGTTACTCGTGCCACGATATGGGATATCTTTCTAGAGACTGTCCAACCCCTCGAGCTGTGGATAGGGTGGTAGTGGATGGACCAGTGAGGAAATGATATAAGGTGGAGAAAACATACACTCTAGGTGGCATACATGGAAGAGGAGTAGGGAAAGCTTTATGTGGTGGCAAGAACCTTGATCTACTCTCACCACCACCCCTAGGAGGTCTGCACCCAGCTAAGGGAGCAGGGGGAGAGTGGAGGGGACAACTGCATGCATTCTAGGCGTATGACCCAGGGACTCTAGGGATTATCTATGGAACGATCTATATATTTTATACCTTATCATTAATAATAATAGACATAGGTTCCATTCATTCCTTCCACACCACTTGTCATATTTTAATCCTTGAGATTTGGTAAGAGCCATTGTCTCGACCCTTACACTCAGATACACCTACAGGGGGACACTCGATGATCACGCACCTTTTTAGATAGTGTGATCCCACATTTGGATGGGAGAGTTTTGGTTGGAATATATTGGTGTCACCGTATAGGCCTTACGACACATTCTTGGTATGGATTGGTTATCCTCTGTCCCTATCCAGATTGACTGATTTTGGAGAAGAGATCGGTGTGTCTACAGCGATGGGATGATGTTTTTCTTTGTCAGTGAATGGGACACTCCAGAAGCATAGAATGGGATCATGCTTTGGAGGGTACAGCCGAACTCTCGTGATTCGTCTAGACTTAAACTTAAATAAGTATAAGTTGTGAGCTTACAATTCCCAGCAGTAGTTGAGGAAAATGTGGATGACTTTCCTGAAGATGATTCAGGATAACCTCCCCATCGTGAAATCGACTACTGCATCGACTTAAACCAAGGGATTCCACTAGTTTCTTCATTCAAATATCGGATGTCTCCCATATAGCTTTGCAAGATATGGGTGCAGTTGGAGGATTTTCAGAGCAAGGGTTTATTGAGACCCAGTGTTTCACCATGGGCGGCCCCAAATATTTTTGACATGAAAGAAGATGTGAGTTTGAGGTTCTGCGTGGATTACCTGCACGTGAACCAGGTGATGGTGTAGAACAAGTATCCACTACCAAGTATTGATGGCCCCTTTGACCAGATGAGAGGGGCATAGTTGTTCTCGAAGGTTGACCATCGTTCAGGTTACCACCGGTTACGAGTACGGGATGAGGATGTACTGAAGGAAACTATCAGATGCTGCTGTGGTCATTATGAGTAGTTGGTCATGCCTTTCAGTGGGAATAATTCCCCTATAGTGTTGATGGGACTTATGAACTAGATCATTCCACCATACTAGGACTTGTTCGTAGTGGTCTTCATCGACGACATCCCTGTGTCCTCGGTGTTAGAGGAGGAGTACGCGAGACCCTGTAGATGGTACTGGACATACTTAGAGAGCACCAACATTATGGGAAGCTCTCAATGTTCCATTTCTGGATTCAGGATCTCAACTTTTTGGGAAATGACATTTTAGCAGATAGACTAGCTGTGGACCCAGCCATGGTGGAGGTACCGTTGGCATCTGATCCCCATCATAGTGTGATGGATCTGTGGATCTTCTTTGGGTTATCAATATATTACCACAGATTCATTACTGATTTATCCCAAATATCTACACTGATGAAATCCTTGACATGGAAGGGAAAACCCTTCAAGTGGATAGAGAAGTTCTAGTAAGATTTCGAGTAGTTGCGGAAGAGTTTGACGAGCACCCCGATCATGAGATTCTTTGAGGAGGGTGTCAAGTATGTTGTTTTTTGTGATGCATCGGGGGATAGGCTTGGCTGTGTCCAGATGTAGAGATAAATAGTTATTTCTTATGGTTCTCACCAGCTTAGTCCACATGATAATAACTATGTAACCCATGATCTCAAGTTGGCAGTGGTAGTTTTCACATTGAATATGTGGTGATAATACCTTATAGGAGAGTGGTCTATCATCTACTCTAACCACATTAGCCTTAAGTATATCTTCTGGAAGAAGGATATGAATCTGAGATAGAGGAATTAGTTAGAGTTTCTCTAGGACTATTATTTAAATATCATATATACTCCTGAGAATGGGAACAAGTTGGAAGATACTCTTAGCAAGAGATGAAGATCACATCTACTGAGTGAGGTGATGAAACAGTTGGCCTCGTTAACGTTATCCTTCATGGAAGAGATGATGCATCATACCTTCAGTCTATGGATGTCACCCCTCCACTCTTACAGTGCTCTAGGGAGGAAATTATTGGGAATGTTGACTCTGAGGCTTTACTTGATCAGTTATCCTCAGGGATTTCCCCATATGGATATTCACAAGGTGGGGAGCACGTTGTTCACTTTAGAGGACACATTGGTGTACTGATAGCATTGTAAAAGGAGATCCTGAGGGTGTTTCAAACATAACCCTTGGCAGTACTCTTTGGAGTGGAGAATATGTACCAGTATCTCTGAAGACAATTCTAGTGGTCAGGCATGAAGAAGAAAGTAGCATAGTTCATTTCTCGAGGCCTTACGTGGCAGAAAGTGAAGGATGAGCACCAGGTTCTAATGGTATTTTCTCACCCCTAAAGGTTCCAGAGTGTATGTGGGATGGGATATAAATGGACTTTGTGATGGGCTTACCATGAGAATCCATGATGAACAACTCCATCTAGGTGATTTTTGACCAACTCACCAAGTCAACCCACTTCCTAACTATCAGAGAGTAGAGATACGTAGAGAGATTTGGATGCCTTTACATGTAGGATATAGTTTGGCATCATCGTGTCACTTCGACAATATTATTGTATTGAGTGACCTAATTTACATCCCTATTGTTAAAGATGTTGTAGAAGGATTTTGAAAATTAGCTACTCTTTAGAACAATGTTACATCCGGAGACTAATGGTCAAACAGAGAGGACCATTCAGGTTCTGGAGGATTTTTTGCGGGCATGTATCATAGACTTTGGTTGTAGTTGGGAGAACCACCTACCACTGGAAGAGTTTTTTTACAATAATATCTACCACGACACCATTATTATGGCAGCATCTGAGGAATTATATGGGAGACCCTGCCGGTCAGAGAATTGATAGACTGACCTTGGAGTGTCAACACCCATGGGTCCAGAGATGGTGTGAGCTACCACTGAAAAACTGCAGATCATCTGGTAGTAGATGATGACAAAACAGAGCTGACAGATGGCTTATTCTAGAAGACGAAGGATACCTCTGGAGTTTGAGGAAGGTGAAAATGTCTTCCTTAGGGTATCATAACCGCAAGGGTTACAGGGATTTGGTTGGGGTGACAAGCTATCTTCGAGGTTCATTAGCCCTTTTCAGATACTACACTGAGTTGGCAAGGTCATATATTGCACATCTCTACAGCCATAATTGTACCAAGTACAAGTTGTCTCCCACGTTTCATAGTCAAGGAGGTATGTGCCTGATCCATCACCCATCATTATATGGGATGAGTGGGACTTCAATGATAGATCGACCATTGCTGATTACCTGGAGGAGACCGAGGATCGACATGAGAGGATCCTTCATGGGAGATAGATACACTTAGTGCCCCATCAGTGGTAGCATGGGAATCTTTAGGAGATCAAGTGGGAGTGGGAGACTCAGAGATTTTCCCAGTACCCATATCTTTTTTATTAGACCTTGTTTTTTCTTTTAGGGGATGCAAATCCCCAATGTGTGGAGAATGTATTGTCTCAGAATTTTTGTGTATATTATTTTAAATATTATATGGAATTATTTCGAAAAATCCCATTAGATGGTGTGAATTCCAGAGGCCCATAGTGGTCTAAATCAATGTTTGAATTATATTAAACATTAAGTAGCATGTGCGAGTGCTTTTCATGAAAATGTAGAATAACTTTTAAACAGGTGTCCAGATCAGAATCATGAGAGAATCATTGAATTCAGAGTAGAAAATTTAACTTCGGTAGGGCCTAACATTAACTGGCGTGGGATAGCTGTGAGGGTTAGTTTAATGGATGTTTTAATGGAAATAAAATAAATTTATAATTTACATTATATAAAATTTTATTTTTTGCGCAGCAACCTAATTTATCTCTTTTGAATACTAATTTATGGAATGTTCGCAGGGGTAGCCTCATAAACCTACAAATTTAGGGAGAGCCTCTTGGAAAATTGGAGGAGAACACATTGGAAGATGGGGACGACGCGATCGATCGATGCATCTCGGATTCAAAGAACCCTGCCAATGAATGTGATGTGATGACCGTTCTTCAATCGAATAAAGGTATGGATTGTTAATTCAATTCA
Source organism: Viscum album (assembly GCA_963277665.1). NCBI lineage: Eukaryota > Viridiplantae > Streptophyta > Magnoliopsida > Santalales > Viscaceae > Viscum > Viscum album. The sequence continues at coordinate 1,515,926,179 of OY728135.1, forward strand.
TATTTTCCCCATTTTTGGATTTAATGATGAATAAAGATCAATCCATGATCGTGTTGATCCATGGATCACACATTCATATAAGAGGTTATTATTTTATGTATCTTTGATGGTTGAATTGGGAATAAGATTATCGTTATTGTGGATTTATTGTTTGTTTCACCCTGTTTAATCCATCTAACAAGAACTGATCAATTCTATGACGAATGAAGAGGGAGGTTCATTCCTCAATTTGGTTTATTGGGTTTCCTTCCTCTTTTCTTTTTGTTCTTCATGATCTTTACAAGGTGATGAACAAAAGATCGTTCTGTGTCTATTTTGCAATGCAATAACCCCAAATTAGAGACGTCACATCACGATGACTCAATGGAGGCGAGACACCATTTACGGACGATGAACCAACTCGTATTATAAGAGAAAATTATTCGAGCATTCTTGATGTGGGTGGATCGATATGTGTTTTCACACTACCACATCTCGTCCTAGTGGGTCCCGCACCGCAACTCCCCAAGCACCAGGCCTATTGAGGGTGGGCTAGGGGAGTCAAGGCACAGGACCCACTAGAATAGGTCATGATAAAGGTATTTCATTTTCTAATTCTCTAAAAGTGGTTAAAAAAATAAATGAAATAAAAAAATCATAGAACAATTATTTCAATTGAAAATGGGCTCAAACATAATTCACCCAAACATTGGCTAATTGAATAACTATTACATCATAATACATAACAAAAATCACTTACTTATTCATAAAAAAATATTTACTTTCTATTCGTATTGAATAAATCTACCCATCATTTGATGTTTTATATATGGAATATTAGTATTATTACTCTTTTAGATCATAAGAAAAAATTGCGCTTTGTATGATGACTTTCAAAAACATAAACAAATAAATCTAAAAAATACATTGATACATATACATTATTCTACGATTAAAATTAATTATGTTACATAATACAAATATAGGATAATTTTCTTTATATAGAATTTAAAATTCATTATGGATATATTTTTATGTCCATAAAATGATTTCCCTTGAAATAAAACATAAATCCTTAAAATTTAGGATACTTTTTATCTTGTAGGATAAATCTATGTTATACGAAAATATCACGGGAAATCTACATTAAACCAAAATATTTCGAATTGAAATATTATGTTGAAAAATCATAATTACTTAAAACACTTATAGTTAGTAAATTATCAAAAAAAAAATATGAATTTATTGACTATATAATCATATGAAATATTTAGATATATTCCAACAAAAATATTATATAAAAAAACTAACCTTTTTTAGGATCATAATAACCTTTAAAATAAAAATATTATATATTATATATATTTTATTAATCAAAATATGAAATCATTTCATATTTTCCTCTTTAGAATAACGTATAAAACTAAAAATTTAGTGTTAAATCACTTATCTCCCATTATTACAGAATCCAAAAAATAACATGGTAGTTAGATAATTCATATTAAATATAGTATTGTAATTTATTATGTAGAATAATATATATCACGCAAATGAATTGAATTCGGAATGTACATAGAGAAATATAAAAAAAGAAAAGAATATGGTAAGAATAAAATTAATGTAAGATAAAAGAAGACAAAAAGAACTAAATTTCAGTAATTTAATGATTTAAATTAAAATGTTACATTATAAGTATTCCAAAAATATAAATGAAAAAAATTATTCTTATTTCATGTTGTTACACATTAAAGATGAACAGTTACAATGAATGTTCTCGAGATTAGAGATAAAAAAGTAATGGTCAGTCCCATATGGACAAAGACCCATAGGATTTCAAAAAAATATCATAACCATATTCATAATATTATCATGAAATTTTTTGGTTATTTGATCAACAAAATTATCTTCAATATATAAATGGAAGGATAATATATTAAATGGATACTGTAGAGTATAGGTAGATGATTCTTTTTAAATTATTGCCCCCACTCCACAATTATCGTTTGAAAAAGTATAATTATGAGTAAATATTTTATGAATCCTATAACTAATATATTTTCAATATTTATGATGAATATTAAATATGGGTCTCCTTCCAAAAAGATAAAATATTGAATTTCCCTACATTTCTCACCATGAGACTGGTGAATATTCAAAAAATATAAATAAAATATTTTCTCTTCATAATGTCACCTAGGAAATATATTTTTTTGATTTCAGATATCATACATGGGGACTCTATTTCCATCATTCATCTTACTATTCAACATTTACATGCCATTATTGGAAAATGATAATAGCTCAACAAAATATATAATAAAAATAATTCCACAATTTTAAATGATTGATTGGATGAAATATTTATACCCCTTAGTAGAATCATTATATACATAAATAGGCATATATGACTCCAAACATTGTGGAATTTCTTTATCAGCCAGAGTAGATTAAGAATATAACAAATAAAAGTATTTATCTTCATTTAGGATACATTTTATAGAGTATTTCATAGTTATTAAGATTATATTCAATGATTATTTCAACTATGAATTTAAGGTGAAAACCTTCCCAGTTAAATCATTGGTTTTGAATGATGTTTTTATTTGGAGATGATAAAACATATTTATGAAAATAAATAAATTCATTCATATTATTTTAAATTCATTCTATTCATCTCTAATAATATATTTGATAATATGGTGTTCAATGGTGATATTATTTCCTAGGACATGAGTGGGGTATGAACATAACAAATACCTTTTCAGTTCTTTAACTCTTATAATCTAAATCATTAAATGTGAGAGAAAATACTCAAATGATATAAAGAAACACTATATTACCTTTCAAACCAGAATTATGTACAAACAATTATAATCTTCTTCATTAACTCAAACTAATATCATACAACATTTTTTAGATAATCAATTTTTTATAGAGATATATGGTTTCCTCAAGAACTAAATTTGAGATGTTTGATTAAATGATCTTGATACATTAGGAATGTTAATGACTTATTTATAACAACCCAACATATTGAAAAGTAGATCACCGTAGTGTTGATATCAGGGAGGCATTTTTTTAAATTCAAATTAGTCTTATAAATTTTTTGTTGACATTTTCAATATATTTTGATGTTTTAAAGAGGAAAATAAGAAATTTGTGATGCCAAAAAATAAATAGAAAAAATAAAAATAAGAAACAATGAAGGAAAAAATTGATGGAATAGACTATAAACATATTGAGAATAAAAATATCCTGAAAAAATTCACATCTCTACTTTATATCACTCATCAAAAAAGATTATATAAAAAATGGTCAACCTCAAGAATTATGTACTCGATCCCTCAAAAAAATATCTCTCTCCAAGAAGGGAACAAAAATTTAATAAATTCATTATAATATATGGTATTTCTCATTTTTTTGAATAACCTATCTAGGGAAAATTTATTTATTATAGAATATATTCCATTAAAATCTAATCATCTCTATGTCGAAAAATCACAATATATACATGGAGTTAAAATATTATTTAAACAATAAAATAAGTATAGAAGAAAAAAATAAATTACGAGGGGAAAAACATCCCTTTGAATGATGAAAATGTCACAACTCCTTTTATCATAATTGGTACATAAATAAAATAAAAAATAACTTAATGATTAGTTGAATCTTGATCTCTGGGTTGGACAAGATTAGCCTCTACATACTAGGTTTTAATTTTATCCCTCTATGACTAGAATTTGGAGATCACTTAAAAAGAAACAGATGATAAATATAAGAAAAATATTATTTATAAATTGATAATTACATAATAGTGAAGAAGAAATGAAGATATAGGTTGAGTTGAGGATATAATTATGAAACAAAATCAGATTCCCCTTTATTACTTGGACTCATCAATTTTAAATGAATAAAAAAATAACACTATTAGTGTGGAATAAAATATTACATGAATACATTAAACACAAATATTTTTTATCCAATACTATTAAATGAATCCATTAAAAAAATTTATATGCCCAAATACACCTAAATCTGGACCTAAATCTATTATCTATATTTTTCTCTTATAGTTTTCTTATTCCTACTTGTGATTACCTAGGCGCTATCAAATTTCTACTGCCTCTAGAATAAAATATCTTTTCATAGATTGAAATTTAAATCTATCCTATCACTTATATACATGGTTGTAAACAATAAATTTTTTAATTAATGATCTCTGCATTTTTATAATTATAAGTTATTGTTTTTTTATCCATGGTGTCTTCCATTCAATTTATTTGACTGTCATCAATAATGGACATATTAAACTATGTTGAATCCGTTTTTACGCAAAAGAAAAACTGAAATATTCTCATTATATCAATATAAAGATATAAACATGTGGTAAAACATTTCCCACCTTGATAAATACATGTTCGTTCAACATTGATCACTCAAGTGATGAAGTGTTTCACAGAAAAATAAAATGTTTCCAAAAATATCATCATATACCTTAGAAAGAATTAAGGTTCTTTATTAAACTAAGAAAATAAAATTAAGGATATTAATTCCAAAAATATATTTCATTTATAATTTTTGGTTCACCTCCTCACATTCTTGAAACCATTAAATGGGGAATAATTGAGGCCCCTATAAACATCAACCTCTCAATCTAGCTATTATATAACAACTAGAGAAAAATTAATCACATTGAGTTTTTATATTGTTTCAGAATAAAAAAACTTATATCTACATCTCTACTCAACATTAATAAAATCATTTCATCATTTCTGTACATGATCATTCACAATATTCCAGGTTAATAATGTAGCTCCATCATATTGGTCATGTTACCCTTAATTATATAATTCCTTCTCTCTAGATCAAAATTCCATAATCATGATTGGATTAAATTTCATTCATCAAATTATTCAGTATGAATTTTGGGTTGTATTCCTATAAAAAATCATAATTCTCAATTCACATAGTATTAATTCCAAGCATGGTTTTCAATCTAGTTCAACTTCAACTCTCAGAAACTCAACATTATTATAGCATGTCTTTACTCAGCTCATATGGATTTGATGCATTCCTTAATAATATTCATATATATTTCCAAAAAAAATAAAATTCCTCTAACATCTCATTACCATGGTTTGCTAGTCTTATACTCACAAAGGGAGTGTTCTTAGATCCCCTAAAAGATCATGATCAAAGACCTGACTATTCTTCTAATTCAAGAATCTAAACACTATTTTATTGAATCAATAATTTTAATAAATGACTTATACCTCTTTAAAATACATTTATGGGAGGTACATGATTTTGATAAAGTGGATTCCCTAAAAATCCCATATATTGTAATTTTCCATTGCAAACCATCATTTTGAAAATTTATAGAGTAAGATTTTTCCAATATAGAACATCTATATGTAATTTTTTACATGGAAACATGGTATGTTAACTATGTGAAGCCTTGAAAATTATAATATGTAGATTGAAATGGAATAATTTTCTATGTGGCTGGGATGATTAATAGACTGGATGAATATTTGATTATATGCGACCAAATGACATAGAAATCAAAAATCTTAAGGAAATTTATTATTCAAAGAAAATAATGGACACTTAAAAAAAAATTAATCCATGGAGTTTCATATTCTATAAAAATATATTCCAATAATTAAAAATAAAAATATATAACATGAATACTCAATGAAATTTACTGCATGAAAAAATCTTTCACGGGTGTTATAAAATATTATTTTTAATTATGACTATTAAAAAATATAAAACAACCATTATTAACAAAATAAACAAATTAATATAGAAAAATTAACATTAAAGAACAATAAATTATAACTTAATATAAAAATTCAATTCAAAATAATAGAAACCACAGAATTATAAATTTTCAATAATTCTATATAATCGTTTGATTTTTGTACCAAAAAATTAATACCTTATTGAATATGAAGAATAACATAATAAATAAACTCAAAAACCCCCCAAAAATAAAATATCTCTTATTCTCTAGCATTACACTTTTCAAAATCAATTGTAGAAAATAAGTTTAAAATTTTTATAACATAATTACGATAAATAATTTATTTTAAAAATTATTTTTTTCCTTCTAGATTCTCCAAAGTGTAATGTATGATTTCCATATCATGTTTAATGTTCTATGAGAATATTTAATTAAAATAATACCAAAAAAATTGAATTTATTATTTTTAAATATAATGAAACACAATTGTTTTAAATTAACTAAATGTCCAAACATAACCATTGTTACACCCTGAAATTCGTAAATAATAACATTGTATTTGATTGAATGTATAACACACATCACCAAGTGTATAAGAGACTATAATATCTTCACACATTATAATATAATTAGTATTTTAAATAAATTAAATCTATAACTTTAAATTCATTCAATGATGAGTGTTGTTGTGTTACATGAAATAAATACTTTCTTTAATATCATTTAATTCATGCAATACCCAGTATTATTGAGAAAAAATAAAGTTTATAAAATATTACAATTTAATATAATAATATATTACAGAGAAATTAAATTTTCAGTTAATAATCTTTTTATCTAATTTTTTAAAACATATATCCCACAAAAATATAAAATAAATTTATTGTTTTTAAATTAATTAGAAATTCATAAATGAACCAAATAAATATAACATGAATGTTTTTACAGTTAACTATTTTTATGCCCAAATTTTTATTTATCCTAATAAATTAATTTAATTAAAAATATTGAGTGATATTAATAATATATATATATATATATATATATATATATATTATTCAATGAAATATTTTTTATATTCATCCAATATATTTGATACATGTAACATAAAAACATATCCAATTTTATGCGTTGAAACTAGTATATTTATAAAGATAGTTTTCCATCCATTTAATGGGGAAGCTATTTTAAATATAATTTTTGAGACTCTTATAAGTTATTTATGTAAAAATAAAATTCATTTTTTAACAAAAAATATCCATATCAGTTAAGGGTGTATTTTCTGTATTTTTGTATGAAGTGTCATTTTTTTATTAATAGTCAAACTACTCAATTTTAATTCCAAACTGATTATTCATATAATTTATTTATAATGGTAATTTATGTAGATTATTTTTTAAAAAGTTTAACTAAATCAACTTTAAATTATTTAATTTAATTTTAGTCAATTTAATAAATTTCACATTGATTTTTAATATAAAAACATTTCGAAATTTTGAACATTTTTCTTTAGAAACACTACTTTTCATCCATTCTGTGGCCCAAAATTTAAATTAGTTTCTACTGCATGTGTCATTTTATTTTTGAATAAAATTATTCAATAATTTCAATCGGAATAATTTATAATTTATAATAATTTAAAATTATTTTTCAATAAAAAATATTTGTGAATGTTACTAAATTCAATTACTATGATTAAGAAAGAAAATTAATAACATGGGACAACACCTTAAACATAAGGGAAAAATAACCTAGAAAAATGAATAGATAAATTGTCAAGTCATAACCCTATAATAACTGAAAAATAATTTAGTTCATTATTAGATCCACTTTTCAAAGGAACAATGTTAGTGGAATTACCTTTCTAAAAATTTACTAGAACGCCACTCCTCGTCAACTATAAAAGGAAATCACCCTCCCTCTTCCTCTCACATCTACAAACACATTTACTAAATAAATATATTCTGATAAATATCCTCAACATCATTCCATTCATCTAATAAGAAATCCTATTTTACTAAATCTTCACAAGGAATCCCCTTGGTGCAAACCAAATGGAGTTACCTACATAAGAGGTATCATCCTTCTTAAATCTATTTTATTTAATTTTCATTCATTATCCACTAAAATAGTATAATTACCTTATTATATAATATCATAATTATCCTAAATATACTTATATGTTTTTTTATTGAAGGGTTATTCCTAAACATACACACTCTTCTATCCAATCAGTGTGGAACCAACCGTTTATGTGTACGGTGATCTACCGCCTATCGAAATGATGATTGTTCATCATTTTTTTTACCAAATCTCATAGTAGGAATTATGATGGAAATTCTATTTATATATGATATATAGTATATTTATAATTTCATTATTATTTTCAAATTTTTTTATAACACATATCCTTATGAATTCCATTTTGTGAAAATATGATAACATCATTTGTGGAACTATGGACTACCACCCCTAAAAGCAATGTGATTCATTCACACTATACATGAAACATATAAAGGATGGTTTAATTAAACATATGTGACATATATGAAATATATATAATATTATATTTATAATATACATATTTATGATTCAGTTTTCATTTTTTAAAATTATAATGACTTGAAGGTAGCATTAATGTGTACGTACAACCTAATCATCCAAGAACAATAAATTTCATTTCTTACCTCCAAACATAATAGATTATTATAAATATAAATATAATGAATATATATGACAATAAAATCATGGTTCACACTTTTTAGATAATGGAATCCTGATTGATATAATAGTAACAATAGGTAATAAAGGAAAAAAAACTTGAGAAACAAGGACATAAACACCCAAAATAGTGAGATTAATAAAATATTAATAATAAATGTGGAATAAGACACTATAGGAACATTATACATGATATAATAAATATTAATATGATTATGTAATATGTTATTAACATGTTTATAAGCAATATAAAAGATATTAAAATTTGGTCACCCAATATGAAACACAATGTAAGAGATTCAAAACTCACATTCCTTTTCGTGAGGAATACAGAATTTTCACCACTTAATTCTATTTTTTCATGTATCTATAACCCATTTTGATATATTATTCACTGAATTATTTTGTATTAATTCTAATTTTTATATCAATTTTAATGATATATTCTATGGGAATTTCATTTAAAATTTATCCAGTGGTAATGAATTTTTAACATAATTCCTTGGAATTTGAAAATATTAATTTATCATTGTCATTAATATTATAATATTATCTGAGAAATAAAATTTTACTATATATTTTTTTATTTACACTTATTTTATTTTGATAAATTATTCACACATAATCTATTCATTGATTTACTCTCACATCCATATAATGTATTTTTCACAGATTAACACAACAATCTAATTTTGTTCATTATTATGTACAGATGAATTTCCATAAGTGTAAATTATTTGATTATTTTATAATAAACACATTAATTTTCTTATACCCTTGATATTTATAACAATTTTAAATCAATAATACCATCGAACGAGTCTTTGGTACTCAAAATAATTAAAAAGTGATTCTCTTAAAACCCAGCTTTATTTCTCTCTTTAGTGAGAAAACTATTTTATTTTATAAAAAACTCTTTTTAAAAAATTATTGCAAAATTATTTTAAGCATTCTAAAATGATTTATTAAATAAAATTTTATCCTTTTTTATTTTAATTTTTTTTAAGGAATGTAATTGTCACTTTTTGAACAAGGTATTTTTTAGAAATTATTACCTTGAAAAAAAAATTTCATTTTACCTTATATGACATGTATGGATTTACCCTCCATAATCTCTTTGAATATTCCATTTAAATTTAAATTTATTATTTTTTAATGAATATTTTATCAAAATTTATATTCAATGAAAAGTATTTTATAAAATATTAAAACAAAATTACATTCTCTCTAATAATGAATTTGAAGTTATTTTACTATTTCAATAGTGATAAAAACATTATTTTACTCCAATTAAGATATATTGTATTGATCCCATAATTATTATTATAAGGTATTGTTTATTTATCCTTTGAAAATTTATAGTTTTTATATTCACTTCATTAATTTCTTTATTTTTCCCCTTGAAATATTCAATTTACCATGATAATTGAACATTATGGTTCCCATAAATATCCATATCATTTTACTATGGATTGGATTATGGAATAAAGCATATATTATATTTACCAATGGTGTATATTTCACAATTATATGAATAACTGGGGAAATATTGATGAATTCATATATTCTCTCCGTAATGATATTTGATAATCCATTATACTAAATATGTTATTTTATATATGTGGAATTATTTGGACATGTGTGAACAGGTGGTCCTTGTAAGAAATAACCCCGTAATGCATCACAATTATCATGGGATGAGTTTTTCTACTAACCATAAATGGATTTTTACCCAATATAATAAAATTTATTATGAAATGTTTAAACGTTAATGGTCCAATGTTCCTAATAATCATGTAATCAAATAATTGAGAATTTTCATCATTATAAATCACTTACTATTAATCCATGATATTTTTCATCAATATATATTTTGAGGAATTCAATTTTCAATTTATTTATTAAATAGACCATTTTATCACCTTCACAAATTTCCATATTGATTATGGCTTACCTAGTTATTTTTATAGCATGTGTTAACAATTATTTACTTTTGATTAAATAGTATCCACTTCCATTTTAGTTAATTGATTTCATGGAATTTGACAACAATTAGTACCCATAAATTTTTATTATCCCCATTGATTCATTTTTTATTATATATTATTTACGCATATCGATCATTTGTGCTCAATGATTATATTTTTCCATTCCCTAAGTTTACATGAAGTGTACTGAGAATATTTTCTAGGATAAAATATAATGAATGAAGGTGTTATCCCATTAAATTTATGTTATAATTAGTGTATTCATTTGTAAAATAGGGCTCATATATGTATATAGATTACCTTGAAACTAAAATATTTGGTATTTCTAGAGACAATTCACTTGTATCTTATTCTAATGTAATGGAAGTAGACAATGACTCCATACATTCTAGGGTTTGGTCAATATAGTTGGTAACATATGAAGTTTAGTAGCAACCGTGGGAACTATATTTACAAGAACATAGACTATAAAACATATATGTAATTTTGAATTTTGGGATACGTATAGAAGAACATCCTAGAATATTTTTATAGTGATGATTATGTGGGTCTTAATTATATTACATCCACTTATGGATACAAGAAGTGGATTTGGTATTCATAAAGATTCACCTAGTGGTAAAAAATATGAAATTTTTTTTCGTTCATGAATCATGTGTTACATGGTACATGAAAATTGATTAAAAAGTGCACTTATTTGGACACCCCCATGAGATATTCTTTAGATTATTCACATTTTATTTACAAACTATTTTGAATGATTTGAATATTTAATGAAAATGAATTTATTAGACTAAACCTATTGTCATTCAGATTTAATATTAGGTGTAATGATTTAGATATCCTATAAATTATCACACATATTTCTCAATTTGAATAATTTTAGTCACACTACGATTTTAATTTCTTGTCGATGGTTAAAACCCAAATGAGTCATGTAATAATTGAACATTAAGGAACATATGTTGGAAATGTGAATCGAAAGAGTTGTTTATAGGTGTGAATGATATTGTGTAAATCTGTAGTCAGTTTTCCTGACATATCATTAACAAAATATACCTTAATCAACTCTAGAAATCATCAACTAATAGGAGGATAGTTTTTTATAAGATCTTAGGTAGTGGAGTGTAGAGGAAAAAGATTGATCGATTTCCTTAATGAAAGAAATTTTGAAGGAGAAACCAAGGAATGTGTCTCAACAAAACATATAAATTCTTTATGTGTGTGAAATAAGGACATAAATGAAATAATCTATAAAAAATAATGAATACTATGGAAGGAAGTAATTCTCATCCAAAGGATCCATTTATGATTCATGAACATCAATGAGGAGAACTTGTGCATTACCTAAGTCAATGAACACTTAATAAGGATAAACCCTAGACAATGTACCTCTGTTGAAATAATTGGATGAAGTATTTATGAATTGAGGTAGTACTGAATTCCTTTGTAAAAACGTTATTTATATTAAACATTTCAACGATTTCCATCATATTTATTAATATGAGTTATGAAAAGGACAAAACGTATGCCTGGTGACAACCTATAAAACATGGTGGGACTATGTGCTGTGAACCCATTCTTGAAGAATGATAAGTGTTTATTGACAACCAATGACCAAAAAAATTTCCCTTTTAAAATGCCAGTGTTCAATGATAAACAATTTTATGATTAAATATTAATGAGGAACTACTAGTATCTCTTTTTGTGTTTTGAGATCAACGTGTTAACCACTTTGAACTTGGAGAATAGTTGGAGAAAAATAGTTAGACTTTACACTCTCTTATAGGACAGATGATCTGTCAAAATTTAATTTTATTGATTACAGAATCAATCATAATTTTTTTATATCCATCTCATGATTTAATTGATGAATTATAAATATATCAAATAAAAATAAACAGATGAAAATTGTGATTAGTGAAATATGTTATTTAATATATTTATTTATATTCAATGTCAACAAAATAATTTCACTACATTAGTAAAATTATCCTAAAACAAAAACATTCTCCAAATACCTTAATCATTTTTAAACTGATGGACTTTTTGAATCCATACGTATTTCCGTCATTGAGGCCCTCAACATTCCATTAAAAATTTAATTGTCTTTTATCAACGACTTAAATTATTTTAAATAAATAATTAAAAATATCATCCATGAATTAATATCTACTTTCAACTAGTCTACTCCTTTTTATAGATCTATTAATAAGTTATTCTATGAGACAATTTTACTTCTCATTATCTCTTTTCTAGAGGCTATTTAACAAACATTTCCCATGATATCAGATTTCAACAGGGGAAATATCAGAAACATTATTACCAAGTTCGATTATAATATTTGAGGAGGTAATTTAATTAAGGTGGGTAGGACATAAAACCCCAAAAAATTTAATATAATAAAACATTATTTGATAGTGTGTGGCCAAAAACACCAATCATGTAAGACATGCAACCCCAAGTGTGCAAGACAAGAAACCCCATGCGTGTAAGGGAATATTACAACATGGGGATTTAAAATAAAATTACTACTCTAAATAAATTCAATCTATAGTTTTCAATGAATAAATTTTATATTATCTTGTATTATATATAACAAATACTTTTATTGATAGCATTCATTACAAATAAGAACGACTTTTTATAAGAAATAACATATTATAAAAAATATTATAATTTTATATAATAATATATAATCGTTAAATTAAATTATTGTTTATGAATACTATTATCTAAATTAAGGAAATATACTGTTTTAAGAGATATTAATTGAATTCATTTGTTAAAAATTATTTACAAAAACAAAATAGGTACCAATTGAATATAAATGATCTATTTTTAACAAATTTTTTACTCTCATAATGATATCTTATTGTAAAAAAATTATTTATCATTACTAAGTGATATTAAAGTATTAAATATATATTTTATTAAATCAATTTTTTTTACATTCATCAAATATACATGTTATGAATAAGATAAAAACAAATCCAATTTTATGTATAATAACTTATATTTCTATAACGATATTTTACCTCCTTTTAATGGAATAATTATTTTAAATACATTTTATATAACTTTAATACATTTATATTTTAAAATAAACCTCACATTTGAAATAAAAACATTAAAATTAGGTAATTTGGATTTCTTGTTATTATTCTGTGAAGTTTTATTTTTTTGATGAATAGTTAAAAATACTAAATTTTAATTTAAAGCTTCTTTTACCTATAATAATTTTATAAGGTTAAATAATATTTTCTTAATATTTTATGTGAAAAATTATATATCTATTAATCCAAATTATTCAATTTGAATAAAATTTAATTTGAAACTAAATATAATACCATAGAAATGTTTTTAACATTTTACTTTAAAATGTACAATTGTCATCTCTTATACAAGATTAAATTTTAATTAATTTCTTCCAATTATGTGATTGGAGTTTGTAAAAATCGAATAAATATTTGGAGTCATAATAATTTATAATTTCTAGTAGTTTTAACATTTTTTTGAACTAAAATATTATCTAATGTGATTAAAATGCATTATAATTATTTAGTTAAAAATTAACATAAAAAGGGGCTAAAACATAAGCTTATGGTAGAAAAAGACATTGAAACATCTCCAAAATTCATTTCCCATACATAGTAAGACCATATAATACCTTTATATAATGTTCTTAATTATTTTATTCTATTTTCATTGGAAAAGATTGGTTGGAATTCCCTTTTCTAAAAAATTACAATAATGTCACTCCTCTACTATAAATGGGAATTAAACCCTCTCTCTACCACAAATCTCTCAAGAAACACATGATTGACCCTAATCTGTCAAAATAGATCATCAAACCCCTCATATAATCCTAGAATCAATTTATTTTTTATATTTCCATTTAAGTAAGGCCATTGGTGTAAATGAAAAGAATTTACCTAAAGAAGAGATAACAACCTTATTTATGATATTTTTTTCATTTTCTTTATCCAATGGATAAAATATTCTTATACAATTATTATATAATAATTTCAAAATCATAAATATACTAATATTTATTTATTATATGGTTTTGATCTTCACATGAAGAGACTTTCATTTAATATGTGATAAACCAATCATTTATGTATACAGAAAACTACATCATGATGAAATAATGATTGTTTGTTCTTCCTTTACCACCTCGTATAGTGATTATTACGATGATAGTTATGTGTATATAGGGTAAACATTATATTTATAATTTCATTTTGATTCATTAATTTTTATATAAAATATATCATTATTCATTACATTTTTTGTTAAAACAATAACATCATTTATAGAAGTGTGGACAGCCTCCCCCTTCAAACTATGTGATTCATCCATACTAAAGATAGAAGTTATAAAAGATAGTTTTAATAAAAATATGTTAAAATTATGATATATATATATATATAATTTTTTAATTATAATATACATATATATATTTAAAATTTATTTTTTTAATTGCAAAAATAAATGAAGGAATTGTTGAGGCATACATACCACCAACCACCTCCATAAATGACACATTTCATTTACTATCTCCAAACATAATGGATTATAATAACTATATTTATAAATAATATATAAGATAATTAAATAATAACTTACATTTTTTGATAAGATGAAATGATGATCAGATTAATATGAATGATAAGTAACAAGTGAATGAATACATGAGAAACCAGGCAATTAACACCTTAAATAGTGAAAATAATGACATATAACCAAACAATGTGTGATAATAAATAATAATTTTATCTTATATGATATAATAAATATTAATATGTTTTTGGAGTAAGATATTATATTTTATAAAACATAATTAGATTGTGTGAAATTATAATAACTCAAAAAGAAAATGTATAATAAGGGATTCTTGTCTCACTTTGCATTGAATGAGGCATAAAACATTATCACCACTTAATTATTTTCTGTGGTATATGTACTAATAATTTTGAGATATTATACCTAGAATTATATTATATTAATTTTCATTCATTTTTCAATAATCAATTATTTCTTCTATGGTAATTTGAGTTAAAAGATACAAAGTGGTAAAGATGTTCATAACTGGTTTCCTTTTCATTGGGTTATATTACTCTCTCGTTATCATTATATTTCAGTGATTATGTGTGTAATAAATTTTTACAATCTATTTTTTAATTTCCAATTTTTTTTATGTGGATTTAAATTTTACACACATAATATATTAATTGATTTATTTCTACAACAATGTAATGATATTTCCTAGGGGATTACATCACAATATCATTTTGTTCTTGATTATTTATTATTGAATTTTTATCAGAAGAAATTGTTTGGTCATTATATAATAACCCATTTAATTTTATTATCCACTGGTTATTCATGACCATTAACTTATAATAATAGATATCTTGAAAAGATTTCTCTCTTTATTCAGAGAACTTGTTTCCCATAAAAAAGTTTCTTTCAAAAAATATTTTAAATAATTTTTTTCAACATTCCAGAATGATTTATTAAATAAATTATTACTTTTTTCCCACCATAATCTCTTCCAAAATTCCATTGCAAGATTAAAAGGATACTTTTTTAAGGAAAATGTTTTCAAAAGTGATTTTTAGAGAAAATTACGATTAAAAATAAATACATATGTAAATTTTCAACAATAATTAATTTAAAGTTATTATTATATTTCAATAAGGAAAAAAATCATTTACCTAATTTTACATGTGATATGTATTTTTGATTCCATCCTTATTGATCCTCTAGATGGTTTATTATTCATTTGAAAAAGGATAATAATGAAACATAATTCCTTGATTCCTATATTATCCCCTATGAAATATTCAATTCTCTATGACAATTGAACATTGTGTTTCCCCAAAATATCCATGTTATTTTTTAGGGATATAATTATTTAATAAATTGTATACCATTTTTAATAATAAAGTGTACTTGAAGATTTTTTTAATAAATATGGATATAATGATGAATTTTTATCTTCTTTTATGTACTGATAATTGATAAGGTGCATTTTTAAATAATGTTTTCAATATATGAGGAATTATATAGACAGGTAAGACACAGGTGGGGCCCATGTACATATCGCCCCTAAATTCGCTGATAGACTCATGGGATGAGTGTGTTTTCTAGCCATAAATGTGTTTTTAGCTATTGTACTAAACTATATTAGGAAAGGTATTTAAGGTATAGGTATCAAGATCTAAGGAAACATAACATCCAATAATTTTTCATTTACATAATTTATTTTTAGTAACAATTTATCGATGATATTGTTCTTCGACATATCTACACATGCATTTCATTTTCAATATATATATTTAATGGATTGTGTTTTTAGTTTATTACGTTTTTATATTTATTATTACATATCTAGTAACATCAACTGAATGTGTTTCTAGTTATTTTACTTCATATATTATCTTGTCACTTTCTTCTTAGTTTTTTAATTTTATGGCTTGAATATTTAGTTATTACCTTTCCATATTTATTATTCTCACTAATTCATTATTTCTACCATTGTATTTACCCTTAATAATAATTTTAACTCAACCTTATTATGTTTCCTTTCCTGGGTATTCCTTCAAGTTTAATGATAAGTATATTAAATGATCCTCTATATGGATTTATGTTATTATCCAACAGAGAGAAAAATTATATTGTAATTTGTGTATTTATTTTTAAAATATTACTCCTGTATGTATGGGTTTTAACAAGACTTATAAAATGATCAATATTTAGGGAAACAATTTAATTTAATCATATGGAAATGTATTAGAGGTAGACACCAAATCTGGTATTTATGGGGTCTGGTCAGTATATCATTACATCTAGGAAAATAGAATCACATAATTTTAGATCTTCTAAATATTATGCACGCCACAGGATAGGTAGAAATTAGGAATTACCCACTAAAACCCAAAAACTGATAAAAAAAATAAAGAAAAATGATGAAATAATGAGGATCTAAACATGGATTATAATTTTCTTTTTATAGTCAATTTTCATGCATATCTCAAGACTATAATTGCAATTAAAATGTTCAGATTGAATGATGTTTTTATAACTTCCTCTAAAAATATTACTGAAATGCATTTATATTAAAGGGAGAGAAAAATAATTTTACCAATTACATCTAAAAAAATAAACATTAACCTCCTCAAATTGGAATCAAAGAATTCAATTTAAAGATAAAATTCTGACGAAAATAAAATCCAAATGTAATGATTCATTATTATAAAATTTCCAAAAATATTTATTTTTATTATATAATTTAATAGAAAAATATTTTATCATAATTAATTTCCTCTTCCCATACATAAAACCCATCATTGTCCCCAATAATGTACATAAAAGTAAAAGGAAACTTTTAAAATAATCATGTTTAACTAAATTACCAACTCTAAATCATAATATTGTTCATAAATTGTAAGATGAATTCTAAAAAATATTATTCAATACAATAAAAAATTCATAAAACACGTTTTAGTGATATAAAATGGATACTACATTAAAATCATCAGCATATATTCAAACATTTCAATATAGATAAATGTTTACATTCCATTTTCAACCATGATTTTTGTTAAAAAAAAATAAAATAAGAATGTGCACCAAAAATTTCTACACACAATAGTTACAAAAAATTAATTCAAAAACCACTAGATATTACAAGATTAATCAATGCTCTAAAAATAGTAATTTTAACTTATCACTCATTTATTACACCTCAATTGGTAAATAATATATTTTTATTCCATAGGAAAATGAGTGTAATTTGAATCCATAAATAGAACTATCACTCATCTAGTGTAGAAGCTCTATTTATTTCATAGCAGGGAAAATATTTTACCTTCACATCACAATGAGTAAGTAGCTATGGTTTCAAAATTAGTATATCCTATAATGTAAAATAGATACACATTAAATTACAGAAACTAAATTAAGAGAACTAGATTTTTATGGAAGGGGATCTAGTTCATGTTTTTATATAATGTAATGAATATTGGTATTAGAAAATCAATGTTTTTCATCTCAAACTATTATTGATCTACACTCTAAAAAATTTAAAAAAGGTAATTTAAAATCTATATGAGTTTATTCGTTGTGGATAACATAAAAAATTTTCATGAAATAAAATAATATTGTTTTTGTAACATTTTATTTTTATGACAAAATTTCATATAGACCTAAATACCCATACAATAATGAAATTGGAATTTAACCATATCTCACACTTGATTTAAAACACAACATAATAAATAAAACACTAGATAATGTTTTTGATCGATTAATATGTCATGTAAGGTAAATAAAAGTATAATATGTTACTCTTATTGGGTATCGCATTATGAAATTCACTTCCACTACTTTCATAAAAGGGAAATAGCATTTAAAGTCACGTATTAATGACATAAAAATAAAAAACATAAACTATTTTCATATTAAATTTATCTATAAAATGGGAGAAATGTGAGAAGAAATATCTATATCATGATGTTGTATTTCTCCAAATGGTAACATTGAAACTGCAACATAGAATGAATAGGTTTCCATTGGACAAAAATATGTATATCCAACTCTTTAAGACTCTATTATTCGAAGTCTTATATAATAATACACTATATTGAAAAAAAAACATTTTTATCCTCTAGTCCTGAGATAACTGATTGTATGAATTTTTTCAACATCAAATGTTATACCATATGATCCCAAAATGAGTTCTTAATCAAATTTTATAA
Source organism: Viscum album (assembly GCA_963277665.1). Lineage (NCBI taxonomy): Eukaryota > Viridiplantae > Streptophyta > Magnoliopsida > Santalales > Viscaceae > Viscum > Viscum album. Next base: position 1,515,945,384 of record OY728135.1, read on the forward strand.
CATCTAATTTCCATAATATATCATTAAGTATGTTATTTCATGAAGTTGAGAGTAATATAATAATTATAATATGGGAATAATATGTTAGTATGTTAATATTGACATTAATACTTAAATTAAAATTAAAAAATACCTAAAACAAATATTCCTCTCTAGAAATAGTTCCTATATATTCTCTAACTATCATTGGGATATCAAATATTCACTTATAGTAACCCAATATGTAGGGAAATTGGTAACCATTAAGTTGATCTGATGCATGAATTGTGCTTAGTTCATGTGAGTCTCCAAAAAAACCATTAATCAATTATGTTTCTTTTATAAATTATTACGTTGAAAAATAGAGAAGAAATGATGAAAAATGAGAAATAAAAAAAATTAAAAAAATAATGAAGTAAAATAAATGAAAAGAATAAAATTTTAGCAGGAGATGAATTATAGATATTTCAAATCTCTATTGGGTATCACTAATATAGAGTGATTATATTTCCAATTCCTTAACTTACGTACCACATTCTCTATCTCTTGGCATAGAAAACTCTCTTTCAAAAAAGTGAACAAACATATAAAAAATCCTTCTAACATATCATTGTCATTCTCAATTGGATATAATATATAAGACAAATTAATTTTCACGAAAACACTTATATGAAAATGTTATTTTCACTAGGTCAATAAATAAGATGACCTTTGTGGGGGTATTATATAAATTAATCTTGAAAATAAGAGGAAAATTAAATGTAGTTGAGAGTGGAACCCCATCACTGTGAATAAAGACTCACTCAAATATCCTCATTTAATAGTAAAAATTTTCTAATAATGAATACGTAATAAATTATCATTAAATTCTTAACCTTTAGGTAGGATTGAGCTTCATCTCCAATAAATGAAAACACATATTATCCCTCAACGACTAGAGTTTAAATTACATGTGAAGAATGATTATAAAAAACAATTTAATATTTATTTATAGTTATATACCATCATTTTTGAATATTTTACTAACTATATAAAAAACTATCCCAATGTAGACTAACCATTAATTAAATATTTTCCCTTGATTCCCAGGTTCCCAACATCATTGTTATTTTTAATTAATTATACACATGTTATTAAATTAAACAATAATTATTATAATATCCCAAATATAAACTAGTCAATTTATTACTTTTCATGAATCATAGATATCATCACATAAACTAAATCATTTCTTAATTGTAATAGTACTTTGTATGCTCTTTCAAATCTCAACATCAATGTTTCATGTAAATGTAAAATTATTTCTTTCCACGCTTTAGACCTATTATTCTATATTTTATCATTCAAGATATGTATGTTTCTATTGCATAATAAATATTCTCCATTAGATGTGGTATATTACTCAGTGAAAAATCTAGTTCCTTCATAAAATTCAATAATCATATAAATGATCTTCACCCCACACAGGTATTCAATTAAAAATACATTTTTACCCACTTTATCTTTTTCAACTGGAAAATATGAAACAACAATGTAAAAAAGTATCTACAATCTCTAAATCATGGAACTGTTCAAAATATAATAAACTTTTTTCAATTATGATTTATTTTAGGTTTTAATAAAATTAAAAAATGGTATTTTAATATCAAGTCATAGGATTGAAAATCATAACTAAATTAAATTATAAAATAATTCTTCATCTTTTATCTTAAAATGAAGATCAATATTCATGTTCATATTTCCAAAAATAATTAGAAATCGTGATTAATCACTAAGAATACTTATTCATGATCATATTTAGTTTTTTAACCCTTTATTTCATTTTTTTACTAGGGTTGAGCTCCAATATGAACTTTCGAATCATGAAAAAACTTTCACAAAATACCAACTCAGCCGTTGGACATCAATTTTTTTGAACTACAACTCTCAAATAATCATATTCACACAATAATTTATTCACATGACTAAAATGGATTCAAATTCATCTTTGATGGGAATCATTATCATTACCCATCAAATATATATCTTTAAATTCATGACAGTATAGTTTTAATGATCTTGTTTTCTATATAGAATGTACGTTGATCATTTCCAAATATCATGATTGTTGATTAATTGGGGATTTTACTCGGGGTAGATATACAATCTTCTAATAAAAATTATTATTCAAAAAAAATATTAAAAACATAAAATCAATTCAATCATAGAAATTTATATTGAGAATTTTATTTTAAAATACTTAAATGTAAAAAATAAAAATCACGGAAAACTCAAGGAAAATAATTCCAAGGAATAATAAATTAAACTACATCAATAAATAAATTTTATTAAAATATTATAAAAATAATTAAAAAATATATGTTCAAAAATAAAATAAAAAAATAGACAAAAAAATATTAAAATAAAATCATAAAAACACTAATTTTATAAATATATATATATAATATAATAAAAATTCTTTAACATTAAGTAATACCTCATTATTAACTAACTTTTGATCATTAAACAAAATTGATGACTGATATAGGATTTGAAAAAAATGTATCTAAATTAGAAAATTCATTAAATATTTGTATTTATTCTCCTCAACTCTAATTGATATTTTATCATTTCATTTATATCATTAAAATATAACATTAGAAAAGAATTTATTTTTCATTTACAGTTTTGATATCTTCATCAACATTAGATAATGTATGATCTTCAATAACAACTTCTACAATCCATCTATATAAAACAAGATTGTGAGGTTCCCCAATCTATCCTATTCTTATAGATTTTAAAACAAATGAATATTTTTAAACAATTTATTTCTCATCTTAAACAACATTAACTGATATTTTGATAATTTCTCCATTTCTTTCATTGATAAATAAGGAGATTAATTAATTGTAAATTTCTCAATACAGTCCACACCATCAATATCAATAAAAAAATATTTGAGTTCAATTTAGATGAAAAAAATGAGTATTGGCCTTACTGACATGCACAAATATCATCCTTATAAGAAACAAATCATGGAATACATAATATTATGCACATTTTAGCTTAAATTAGGAAAATAATGATTATTTACATTTTCCTAATGTGAAATAGCTTTAACAGTAGGCACTTAATGTTGATCATGAGAAACAACATATCTAATTTTTTTATAATCACTTGCACCTAAAAAAATCCATACATAAACAATATATTTCTATGAAATTCAATATTTTAAAACATTAGAATAATGAAATTAATTATATTAATCTATTATGGATTTTCTCCTATCAAATATAGGATCATCAGACATAGATTTTACATATTCAAATAAAATAATAACAACTGAACAAGGAATGTGCCTATCAATCTAAGAGAATATTTCAACTAAATATTTGACCCTAATTATATTTATCATTTATATAATGTTTCCCAGGATGTATAAAATCATTATAAGAATCTTATTTTTAGTGATATTCAATCGATGTAAATCAGTTCCGCAAAAAATTCAATGATCTTTTCAAAATGCTCAAAGTGGAAGGTGATAATTAATTCATATGGATAGAAAATCCAAGACTCCTGACATGAATATTACAAATAACTAAGCATATAATATTGTAAGTATAACATCATATCAACTATAATAAAATAAAAAATATTAATATATTATTTTATAACTATATCAAATTCACCAAGACTCTAAATTATAACAATTTGGATAAACAAAAACAAAAGCAATTTTCCAACCACAAAATTCATGAGTGAATTTTTATCTTTGACAGGAGATAAAAAATGGAAAACATTATATCACTATCCCACACATCAGGTATGATAATTATTGATTAGTTAAATTATAATATTTCTTCATGTGGGTAAATAAGAACATTATAAAAATATACATATTATAAAAAATATATTTCCACACTAACATTCAATATGTATATATCATCATCCTCCTAAAAAATAAACTCATAATTTTGACACTACTCCATAATTGATATTTCATAGTGGAACATAGTTTTCTTTTAATCATTAAAAAACTCCTATCCTTATATGTTCAAAAAAATCATAAAAAGTTATAATATGATTATCATGGAAAAAATGATTCATTTTCACATCAGAACATTGCGCAAAACACTTTTTCTTTTCAATAATTTTGAGTGTATCTCTTTGTATATTTTTAATTTTCCCAATCATTGCAAGGATGAATTATACTATATATTGAATGATTTTTTTAGATAATTAAGGGGCTTTATCTTCGAGTGAAAAAATTAAATGGCTGTAAAACTTCAACGCTATTAAGAAGTTGAGAATTTACTATAGATTGTATAGAGTATATTTATAAAGGTGAAATAATAAAATAAATAAATTAAATCCATAAATTTATAGGTTTTTGTTTCAATTTATTACTTCATAGGTAAAATATCCGTATAATAAAATTTAATGACAAAAGTAAAAAATATATTAACAAAATAAATAACCCAAGATAGATTTATATCAAAAATATAAATTAAAATAACTAAAAAAATAAATAATATTAACTATTAATAATATAAAATTGATTATAAATAAATGGTTTGGTAAATATTATATCTTATTAATTATAATTATAAATTAATTGAAGAAAAATATATTCTTTTTTATAATATTATATATTAAGAAATTAATACTTCATTATATATTATTTATCCTCATATTATTCATTATATTTTTTAAAATTAATATTGTTATATTGTTGTGTTGTTTTTTGGGATTTTTTTGAAAATAATTAATAAAATATATTATATAGTTTTCTATTCAAAACACTAAATCAAAAAAATAACCATGATATAGTCTTCTTCATTAGATGATAATGTAATATTTTTTTACATGATAATGAAAAACAGATTTTTTTAAAAAAAGTGATAGTATCCAAATGTAATTTTTTTATATAATCTACCAAATCCAAAATAATCATTATAGTTTGAGGATATATCGAAATCATATGTAATTAGAAAAAAAAGTAATTATAATGAAATTCTTTATACGCTAAACATCTTTTATCAGTAGTTCAATGTGATTTTATTATGATTTTTTGTAATCTTACACATAGACAAACTAAAACCATTATCTCCAATAAAATTGTGGTTATAAAAATAAATCTCCTAATTATTCCTACATATATTGTTCACTTGGTCATAAAATATTATCCATTTCATGATTAATGTTAGAACTAATGATATTTGAATAAAAATTACTACATTTATGATCAAAATACTTTTAATAAATCAAGTATGTAATAATTTATTTATAACATTCCCAAAATCATTTTGGTTAATATAAATCAAAATAAATACATAAATTCACCAATAATCTCATTTCAAACTTTTTTACAAGAGTTTTCAATAATAACTACAGTTTATTTGATATGTGTGAATAAAAAACATCATCAACTTATATTTTCAGAACTAGAAGTATGTTCAATAATTTTTCATAAATAATATTTGGGCCTAATAAACCCAAAAAAATTAATTTGATAAAAGAGAAGAACTTATTCATCCTTACTAATCAAATTGTTCTTATGTGACACTAAAAAATACTTTTGAATTAAGGAAACAAATATTTTACAATTTAGGGTCTTCAAAACCTAAATGATGATGAACATAAACATCCCCTATTTAAATATCAATGATAACTGAATATTAAACATCTAAATTATATAATTTAAGATCAATATATATTTTATAGGATAAATGAATTCTAATGTATTCCAACCTATAAAATTATGAATTGATTTCTTCATAATTTGATCCTTATTCATTATTATAACACATGGAAATAGGTATAGCCTTATTCCTGGTGATTTATCCTTAATCACCAGACTTATTTATTACCACAACCCCTCCCTTCAAAATTACCCCAGCATGGTAGAAAAATAAAGAGAGATAATGAACATCTCCCATTCAGTTAAGGATTTAGTAGGCCCCATTATGGAGACTAGTTATAACGGTACAAAAATATCTCATTTTGAGCACATTACTCCCAAGGACAAATAAGTTTTGAGATATTATATTAATAAAACATTGAGAAACTCCATTAAATAATTTGAATATCAAAACCAAACCATTCAATAGTTTTATAAAAATGTAACATGATAATTATAAATATATAATATAATACGAAAAGAAATGATAATTTAGGAACTCCACAAAAACTATGTTACCCTAGCTATTAATTATCATATCGGTCTATATAACACTAATATAAACCAAAAAAATTGTTTATATACGTTGTTAGGTAAAAATAGTAATACTTATAAGGGATATATTCAACGTCTCATGTGAAAAAATTAAAACACAAAAAAATCACCTATAATGAAAAAATAAAAGCATCTAAATGGGACAAAAATACCTCCCAACATCCAAATAGACAACTCACAAAATATAGAAGAAAATTTATTATTTAATAATTGGAAAGTTACAATAATGGTTCCCCAAATCCACTTCCTTAACTAGTTTTCACTGTCACACACCAATGTTAAACATATTTTTCTAATATCTGTTCCCTATCATCTCATCGATACATACCAACCTCTCTATGATGTGTGCAGGGTCAGAACCCTTCCTAAACCATCATATTTGGGTCCCAACATCCTATGATAAAATCAATGTAATCATTCAACTCTCTCATTCTTTTACTAAATCATTACACATCCATATCACCTCCATATCACAAAAATGGATCTTAGTTTATCATTAACATGAAGGATATCTATCTCATTTCATCCTCCAAACATTAATTACTACAACAGATTCCCATCAATATGAATTTACACCAAATATGACTTTATTACGGGTTACTATATAAAATTAATCTAATTAAAAGCCACACACAACACACGTTTATTCATTCAATTATTGAATGATCAGATTCCCATTATACATATGCCTATATATTCAATTAGAATCCATTTTATCAACCACCCTTCTTATTTAAAATTCTATCACATCCAATTAAACTCCATTCAATATTATATTAACCCCCTCTCAACATTTTAACATTAATAGAAATTATTCAGGAGTCCATAATAATTAATCATGTTACCAAATATAAAATTCATTTCTATATTTTTCAAAAACAAGAATAAAATAATTTAAATTTTTCATTAACAGTTAATATGATATTTATGTTAAGTCACCACAAAAAGGACACATATAACATGGAAAAAATTTCCATGGTACTTCAACCAATAGAAGAAATATCACATAAAACTAGTCACCCAAATATCTCACAAACCCCATTAATATACATTTCCTAAAAATAAAAAACAAATTATGTAAAAAACACCATAATATCATTCAAGGAAATATATATTAATAATATTAATTTAATATAGTTTTTATAATAAATCATCATATTATATGAGGTTATTTTTACATAGATTTGTTGTTTCACACACAACTGGTTCATTATTATCATATAAATGAAAAAAAATTTGTGAGTGGAGTGTTCAAAAGATAGTCAAAGTAAGTACTTTCAATATGAAACTATAAAAAAAGATATAAAAATAGTTTTTATGTCAGGATAGAGTCGTTAAAAACAATATAAAAAAATCCAGTCAAATAGGGAGAAAAATCACACATCCCTTTAGTTCAATTTAATTTGGTTAATTATCTTCATTAGGTAGATTATACCACCCACACACTAGATAATAAATGGATGCTATTTTCATGAGTTCGTTGAAATAAAACAGAATAAGTATATGATTCCTAGAAAGAATTTACAAATCACTCAACAAAAAATATATAGGAAAGAAAATGAAACTACCTCATGGATACCATGAACCCAAAGGGGTAATAAACCTTAATTAGTTTACATAGAATAATAGAATATAATGAATATAAAATCCATTTCCATTTATGCTACTCACTTACGTAGAAAACATAGTGGATACGAAACTTTTTAACATTCCTATAATTTGAATTTGAGAGGGTTCAGGAGGATTCCGATGACATAGTAAGGTTTAAGAAAAAATTTCAATTTCATCATATATGACTAAGAATAAAAAATCTCCCAAATTTAAAATGTTACACTCTTTAAAATTATATATAACATTTTCCTGATGTTTAACCTAATCAACATCCTAAATTAATTTTTACATGATTATATTTGAAATAAAACATATGGAAGGAATCATTTTGCAACCAAAAGGTCAATGGAATTAAATATCTATATTTAATCCTCAACATAAAATTTTAAAACAAGTATTGAGTTTTAAATTTATTATTATACCATAAAAGTATTTACATGAATCTAGAAAATTAGGTCAGTTTAAAGAACTGAGATATTTTTAAAATTGTGGGAGTGATCATGAATGTTGAGACGGTGAGATGGATATCTATGTTTGTAGTAATATAATATAGATATGATAATTATTAGTGTTATTAAAAGGAATAAGGCATGTATATGAGAAGGATTGGGGAGACTATATGATGAAATTTCTTGACCATGACAAAAACCGGAAGATTTCATAGTCGAAGAAGACCCCATGCCACCTTGAAACCTCCATGGTTTGAAATAAATCACCATGGAAATGTTTTTTGGACAATGTAAATTACATTTAAAAATAGCCACTATTTTAAAATAAAAATATAATCCTAGGGTCAGCCAAATAATTCCAAATCTTTATTCCATTAGAAACATTTAAATACTTCATGCATAGAAATCACACAACTCTCATCACATAAGGATTATTTTATGGAAATTGTTTATAGTTGAGTTAAAAGTGATGAAAAAATGATAAGGATTCTTAAAATTCTTTGAGTTCTAACTCCTTCATATAGGTTTCCGAAAATTTAGTCATCTGGATATTTTTATGGGTTCATGGATATGAATTTAGAACAACATCATTTCATCAATTCCCTCCCTTTATAAAATGTATTTTTCAGGTTCATTAACTAATTCAATATCTTTTTTTCAATGAGGGGTCACACTTCCATGTTATCCACTAAATTACTCAAGTCATCAATTTGATATTTTTTTCGATCAAAATTTTCACTTTCATATAATTTCACATTAGTAAAAAAATTTACAATCCTAAAATACTTATTAGAAACTCTATATGATTTAAATATAGCGGGATAACCCTAAATATTTTCCTTATCGTCCATTAAATCATTCATTGCAAAACAATCCTTGGTCTACAAGATATAAACTATTTAAAAAAAACTCGATGTATCCAACATTTTGGATTATTATTATTTCATATAACAGTTGGTGTTTTCTTCAATATAGTCTTTATTAGAACTCTGCAGATAACCTAGAATGTTGTGTTAAGAGCTTAAAAATAACAATGATCAATTATCCTATATTCACAAAACATCTCTCTATAAAATTCATGCCATGAGTGATTTCTAATTTCAATAAACTCGTTTTATTAATGAGATATGGGTGATGATAATGTATATAAAATTAAATATTTGGAATATTATTAATTGAGTTCATGATTCTGAAATTTTTCCGATGTTATCCCTTCTAAAAGAACCAATCATATTCAAAAAAATTATTTTTCAAACGATTACAATAATTAATTAAAATTTCACAATCTTCACTTTTATTTTGAAAAAAAATAAACCTATATAAATATTAAAAAATCATGGACCAAAACATTAATAAAATAAGTTTCATCTATGATTTCAATTCGTGAAGATTTAAACATATCCAAGAGCATAATTTAAAATGTTCTAGAGAGAGAAACATCTTTAGTTGGTTTATAATATGATGTTAATTGATTTCTCATTTTTCTATGTCACATTATTTCATTTTATCCAATTTATTTTTGGGAAAATCAGATATCCCATTTATATTAATTAATTTCCTTTGGGGCTAAATGTATCAATATCCAAGACTCCAATATAAATATGAAGATTAAATAATTTCATAATGTACTATGTTTATATTTTTTATTCAAGGATTGAAGATATTTTGTTAAAAAAATTAGTTCTTGATGGACTAATTTTTTTCATCTTTATTTAAAAAGAATACTAATTAATAAAAAAATCATTAGAATATTTATCATCACAATGATGGTAAATATATATAATGTTTTTTTCATCATTAAATTCAATATAGTTTTTTGATGATGATAAAATATGGATCTCCCACATATCAGAATCCCTCTATTATTCCTTTGTTATTTTAACAAAATTTAACATGTCTTCAATCAAGTTCTCATTGGGAGGGACCATTTGGATAATATCCACTCATATGTATTGAATTGAAATTGTCCGTCCCAAAATTAGAATTAATATTTTTGGGACATTCTATTTACAAATATATATTAATAAACACGACATTTTTATATATAAAAGGTCATCGAGAATGTTGTGTTAAAAATAGAATATTAGGAAAGTTGAATGTATTTATAAGTTTAAGAAAAATTATAATTAATGATAAATGAATTTTATAAAATTAAGGATTCAAATAATCTATATATCTGGAAATATATTAGGAAATAATCATTTTAAATAAATTACATTTTTAAAAAAATAAAATCATTATATATATAAATTTCGATATTATTAAAACTCTGTATAAAATAATATTTATAATACATCAATAATTTGTATTTAATTATTAATTCATATTTTCTATTATGTTCATTTTTCTTATGAGGGATTTCATAATTATAGTACCCTATAATAAAAAATTTAAAAAATGTAATTTATTTGTGATTTTAACCATTAATTATTTTATTTTTTTAAAATGGACACCACAACTACATGAAGATTCATCAACTTTATTTTTTTTTAGAAATTGGTTAATTTAATATATCATTTTTGTCAATAAAACAGACATATTATTTCATAAGTGTCTTATTATTTTTATTAATTAATGTATTGTGGTCTTAGAACTTAAAACATTACACATTTAGTTATTTATAAGTGTATTTTATAGATATATATTTAGAATGAGATGAATAAATACAATGTACCTAATATGTTTATTCAAGGAAGAATATGTTTTAATTGTAATTAGATACATAATCGTTAGAGTGAAAACTATATTCATTACTATAGTCCTTTGAGAAACTATATATAGACTTTGTATATTTATTCTTCTTATTATAATTTCAATTCATTTTACACTTCATTTCATGAATTTTCTTCTTTTTAAGATAGGGAATACCATCTTGAAATTCATAATCATATTACACATATATCTCTTCACATCTATGAAATTTTCATTATTATTGATACTTGTTAAATTATATTTTAAATCAACTTATCTTATCTTTTACCGTCATGAATATCTTATAAAATTGGTTGAGGTCATTGCTTTACAATAAACTTCTTGAAAATCATTATTATATGAGAACAAAAAATCAGGAATCTTTCTTTTAATTCGAATATATTTAATTTTTTCTTTACTTATGAATTATCCCTTTCTATGTTATTTTTTATCCTATGTTAGCTTCCATATCAACTTTATAATTCAAGAGAGTACAAATAAGAAAATTTACATAAAAACTGATCATGAAAATAGATTTCATTTTAATGACTAAGATTACACTCTATTTTGATGGTGTAACATTGACACCATTAAGAGCGTGATAAAGTACATGAATATGATCTTCTATGTATGCTACATTGTATAAAATTTCAAGTATCCCTCCATTTGTCTGAGTAATTCTTCACCACTAATCATAATAAATGTTACAATATTCAATTCCATAGTGTAATATCTATGTTTCCTTATGTTATTATTACCATTATAATCTTTAAATATTGTTGTACACATTTAATGTGTTTCATTAAACAATGAAACATGATTTAACTCCTTAAGAAATATTAAATGTATAATCACATTTATGTACTTGGATTTTAAGTTAGATTTTAATTCTATAGAATCATAAAATTTCTCAATTTAACCATTATAAATTTCATAAGACTTTCTAGAGTTAAAATAAACCATTTATACATGATTTCTAAAATGAATAATCATTAGATCCTCCCAACACCCATAGTTTTCCTTATTGAAATAGATATTCATAATCATAGAAATTTATTTTTTGTTTTTTTCCATTATAGAAATTTTAAAATAATATTCACATCCTCATAAATTTAGAGTAAAAAATTCAATCATATCGACAATGTGAAACCAATTTTTTCATAAATGGAGTTATGTAATAACCCAAAAGGGAGGTCAATTGAGTTCTTTATATTTTGATTATAATTTTTATCTTCATTCATTTAATTCAAAATAATTTTATCTTATAGAGAGTATAGAAACCTAGTAAATAAGGGCTGTATCCCTTTCCACATGGTCCTCCTATGCTTAATTGAACTTTATAGGGCGTCTTCTTGAAGCCCTCTGATTTGGAGTTAATGGTGCAATTTTATGACATCAATAATCCACTTCTTTTCATCACCCATCCTCTCACCTCCTCTAGAATTATTTTTAGAATGTTCCCTCCTGTTATTTTGAATCATGGTATTTTCTTCTCATTTTTCTAGGGTCCAAGTGATGGTTTTCCTCTATAGGTTCTCTTGAACAATCCATCTACGACTCTACCCTGACGATACACAGTTCATCTCCAGTACAAATTTGGTTTTTTAGTTATAAAGGTTTTGGTTTTCATGATTTTATAGTCATTGTGCCTCATAGTGATACCTGTGTCGGTCTTCCCATATATTCATAGTTTCTAATTTTCTTCTTTGTCGACGATTATAGTAATCTAGTTTCCCCAGACACTCTACTATTCTTTGGACCTCATATTCTACTGCTTATCTCTTTGTTTGACCTAGTGTGGTGGTAAAATTGATGTTTTCAGGGGGTGTGGTTTAGTGGCCATTAGGGTTCGAGTTGTGTGACCCACAATAATGGCTTTGGTGTCTCATTTTTCTTCTACATTAGTTCAGTGATGGTTTTTTTTACTATTATCCATGATCGATTTTCATTCTAATGTCCAGTGGTGTTTTCATTTGTGTTTGTAGTTTGTTTTTTCATAAGATTTGTAATTGTGGAGGGGCATTAGGTTTCTCTAGATGGCACCATGTTTATGTTCAAACTCTACATCTCTATATTTGTATTTTTGTTTTTTCTGATTTATTGGTGGGCGATGATGATATGGTTTGGTAAAATGTTTTATGGTTGGTGTGATGGTTGTTGATGATCTCCACTGACCAGTTTATGTGAAACATTGAAGGTGATTTTGACACAGTGATGGATGTTGGTGGTGAATGATGATGTTTGGTGAAAGAGTGACATGATCGATCATCATGTATGACTCACATATGTGTTCTTTGTGAATTGTTTTTACACTAGGATGCTGATATTATTTGGGTCCCCACTTTGTCTGTAGGTTACTCCTAATCTATAAAAGTGGATTTTGCACAATCTGATAAAAAACTAATTGTAAGTCTCATAGATAGCGGAGATAAATCCAAAAAATAATACAACATAGAATAGGGGATTTATATTGGTTTCAGTTATAAGAACTCCCTAACCCACTTCTCCAAGTATCCCTCCACTCGTTTAATGAGTTTCACTATGCTTGAAATTTTCATAGGGATGTCAACAATTGGGTGAAGGAAACTAAAAATTGATAAAAAATGTGAGATTAGATTTTATAGGGATATCCCATTTTATTTTACATATCCAAGCCATTTAAAACTCATAAAAAGAACTGTTCACCATACAAAAGGTAAATATTAAGAATAGAGATATGAATTCTACTCATAGTTGAAAGAAGAAACGTATCAATAAGTGAGATATTCTTCTATAAATTGAATATTGAATCTAAAACTATCTCTAAAATATCACCCAACTATATTTAATGTTTATTTAAATGAAAACCGATAATATGTTTTCTTCTTCGAAAAAATATAAACAAAATCACATATATACAAGATAGTTGAGTACCATATGGGTTCTTTAGACTATATTTATTAACAAGATCTCCTATTTTTCAAGTTTATTTTTTTGAATTTGAATCTCTATATATAATTCAATACTTAAAACAATACAAAAAAAACATGGTCTCACATGTGAGCTTTATTTATGATAATAGCAGATACAGAGAATGTAATAAACTAAAACCATGGTCTGAATTTGAAATTCTATTATTCATGGAAATAGATATATTTTTTAGTTAACATTTCCCTATCCATACATAAAAATTTATCATAAAAATAAAATATTATTTTTTTCATTAGATATCCTATGGTGGAAATAAATTCCACTAAATAGTGAAAAAATACTATTAAAATGTATTCTTTTAATGATAACATCATAAAATTGAATTACATTCTTATGATTTCATTTCAATCATCAAGACATCATAAAATAAGTAAAAAAACCTAAATTTAAACAATAATGAATATTTTTACCTCAAAAAATTATTGGAATTTATAATATAATTTGATGAATATAGAATTTCAACGCTTTGTATGATAATCCGGTCAACATAAGATTATTGAACTATCAAAATTGTTTTGTAAGATGTTTTATGTTCTTCTATGATTATATTGACAACAATCTGATAAATATGCATCTTTATAATATGTTACTTTTTTGAATTTGATTATTATTACTTTTTATGATCATAAGACAAAATAGATCTTTTGTGATCATTTTCACTATATCCAACAAATAAATATTCCAAAATAATGGCTCTTATAACATCATTATACCCCATATAACTATTCTTGTATATAAGAATATAGTTGTACACATTACTATTTCAATAATTTAAAATCAAGGGACAATATAAGATTATTTCCATTGAATAAAAATATATTTCACAATAGTGTGTAAAAATTAATTGATCGTATCATAAACTATTATCCCATATGATAATTTATCATCTATTATGAAATTTTCATTATAAAGTTACATAAATAATGAAAAAAACTACTTTTACTAAATGATATAAATAAAAAAATATTATATAGAAAAATATATAATTTTATAAAAACATTAGATATGTTTATTATAAAAAAATTGAGATGTTTTGAATATCAAAACATATGAAATATTGAGATATATTAGAACAAGATTAGTATGTCTAACATTTTCAAACCAAATAATATTCTTTTTCACATCTCATGAAATACTCATTTGGATTTCCATTTTTTTTATCACCTTCTATATTAAATTAAAGTAATTATTTGGAAAATTTGGGTCAGTACTGCATGCTAAAAATTTAATGTGCATTTATATTTATCATTATGTGAAATTAATTTAATAAGAATACCGTTTTTCAGTGTTTATCAACAGGATTAAACAAATTGTCTCGTAGTGTGGAAAACCCATACATAGTTCAATAGAATTAGAACAATGTCTATGTTTGGAAGACAACTTGGAAAAACAAGTTTCCCAACCATGTGTTGTTTCTAGGACATCATAATATAGATTTAACCATTCATCAACTAATTGGATTTAACACATTTGGGGGTTCTATACACCCTCACTAAACCCCCATGTACCGTGAAACCCTACCACCTTATCTCTCTTAATTTAAATAGACATTTCTAAAGAATAATTCATATTTTATATATATATATATATATATATATGACCACACTAAACATCCCTACCTCTCTACCCTTACATTATTCCACCCTCATTCATTCATTAATTTTTTTTCATAGTGTGAGAAACCCATGGTTATCTCAATAGAAATTTTAATTAGGTTATCTATGTTTTTTGGATTCATATGGATTTAGAAGAGATCTATTTTTTAAGTTGTATGTGAATTATCATTTGGGAGAGAAGAATGATTAACGTTTGGTGGTACCCTGTAAATATCAATAATTATAAAATTATGACTAATAATTAATTTATGTTCCTGATTTATGTGTTTTAGAATTATTAATAATTATAATTATTTGATTTTTGGGAAGGAATATTTTTTATTATATTTTCATTAAATATGTAAGTGATTTTACTTATTTCAAAGTATAAAGTCTATTTTTGAAATACATTCTATTTGCATGTTCTTTTGAATTCATAGTTAGACCATTGAAATGGATATTTATATTATATATATTTTATGGTTATGTAAATATTCCTTTTTCTTGGTTTTATTAGAAATATTGAGGAATTGTTATCAGAACATTCATGTTATATATTTTAAAAATGGAAAACCCATTGAAAATTTACAAAAGTAACTTGAAATTGAAATATTTTTTATTTAATGTACAAAATGGTTCCCAATAAATGGGATTATATACTTTTAAATATATTCGTGATAGATAAGGGAATTTTTTTATTCGGATGATGTCAAATATGATGGTGTGATTCATTATTAATTTTAACTATATATGTGATTGTTATTTTATTCACCTATATTTTTTATTAATGGGTAAATTTATTTGTCTATTTATTAAGTCTTGGTTCAAAAGATATATAATGACATAATAACTCTCTTATTAGTGTCACTGGTATATGTTTATTTCTTCTTTCCTTATTTTTCCTTTTGTTAATCTAGTGAAAGAAATTCCAAGTGTATGTACAGGTTTTTTTATCAAGCCATAGTTCTTTTAATAGATTTTAAAGAATGTATTAATATATTCTCGAGAGACACCAACATCATATGTGGGTTTTTTGTGTGTATTAAATATTTGATTTATGTAATAGAATCTTCATCATATGTATCTTAGTTGTAATATCTATTTTTTATAATTTTTTTAACATATCCCTAGATAATATAATTTAAAAATTGTTTTCTAATGTGATTTTATCAAAAAAAATATTGTTTTATTTGGGAAGAAAACTTGTATTTGAAATACATTATCATGTTATTCTGTAAAATAAATTATATAAGGTTTAAAAATAATATGAACTTGTTTTAAATTTTATGGGTATTCATAGATTGAATGGTAGATTTCTACCAGGCTTTGTACCTTACTCCAATAATCAATATTTGTATATAATATTATCTAGATTATAATTAATGACATTGTTCCTAGGTTTAGGTTTTTTGGTGGTATAAATTGTAATAATCTGACTTATACAGAAAGATGGGTAGGGATAGTTTTTTTATACTTTCTTTCTATATCCCCTATCTATCAGCCATTAAAATAATCTAATTATTCAATATATCCTATACAATTTTGATATATTTATGATATAATATTATTCTTGTTGATTAGTATTGTTTATATTGAGATATGAACACAAAATCACAGGGCAGGTGTCAACAACCATTACATTGGCATGAATATGTGGAATCAAATCCGTAAGGATCGAAGAGTGTTACATTCTTGGTAAACTATATACATACATGAGTTTTGTATTACAAAATAATAAAAAAATTTAAACAAATTTTTTTTTATTTCAATGATAATTACTTTATTCAACAAAATATATAATTTCATATCATTCAAAGTACACTTCATGGAATATTAGATGAGAAAAAAATAAGGGTGAACTGAAATGCTCAGTTGGGGTTAAGTATAGTTGAAGAAATAATGAATCAATGAGAATATTAAATATGTCTAGGTAATCACTTAAAACACATACTATATAATAAATAAAATGAGTGGATGAAAAAATGGAATGGATATAATTGGAAACACATTTCATTCATATATATATAAATAAAAATTCATATGGAATAGAAAATAACCAAAACATAATACATTTAATAAAATAACTGTAAGTTAAATGTATCCATAGAAATTACAATGTAATATCTCGTGGAAGAATAATAAATAAATCTAATTGATAGAAATTATTAAGTGTTATAATTCATGTATCCAAGTTATATTGAACCATTACCATCAAAACATTCACATGATGGATTAACATATCTTGTAAAACCCCATCTATTGATTCCCATATAACTCATCCCATGAGACTACTAATTCATCGATTGGATATCTATAACTAATCCCCACTGAGGTCTTATCCCTCCAAATCATTCTTCATATATCAAATAATCGATTTAACAATGTTCCTTATCAGATATCTATGTGGAGTAGACGTTACATATTTATCAATATTTACATAGTGGATCATAACTAAAAAATGTTTTATTGATGATGATGAAAAGATAAATTATTGAAATGTCATAATGATATTCTTGAGGAAAATAATCTTTACACATTCCAATATTTCCAATACAACATGAAAATATTTTTATCATAATTCCACAAGAATTAAATGAATCATAGAATATCATGAGAATATGGCTATTGATTATATATCTTGTCAAATTAAACATTGTATGTAAAAAAATTTATGTTTTATGAAATAATCACATCTATGATAAATGATATGGATAATTATAAAAAATTCGATGTGAAATGGTCAATGGAAATTTAATATCTCATTGGGTCTAAAAGAAATCAAGGTAGTGATTCCCAATGTTGTCCTTGGCCAAATAAATCATAAACCATATATATGAAGAATAAGTATAGTATCCATAAAACATATCTCAATTGGTGTAAAATATACAGTATCTTTGTCTTTGATGAATAGAAAAACTATAAAAATATATTTGAAAACATAATTGGGGAAATTATTTTTTTTTATTTCGAAAGTCATTTTGAAAATAATTTTCATTTCAATTCACATTAAGAAATATTTTCTATAAAAATTAACTATTTAAATATGTAAATAAATATTCAAAGAAATAAAGGTGGTAAATATGTACATTCTATATTAGATAAAAATGAACATTACTTTTTCATGATAATAGTATATAAAAGTTTCTACTTTGAAAGGAAATAATAATATTCCTTAGAAAATAGTTGTAAAAAACAAAAGTGTAAAAATTTATTTAATAAATAGTTTTCTAAATGGTAAAAAAAATTACATACCTTTTTGGATAACAAGTTTTTTAGAATAAAAGTAGTTCTCTGACTAAAGAGGGAAATGATGCTGTGTTTTATTAAAAACATTTTATAACTAATTTGAGTTCAAAATAATAGAAAATGATATTCTTAATTGAAACAACTGCTGAATAACTAGAGGATAATAATCTATAAGTTTTTATTTTTAAATGATCAAATAACTTCCCAAAATAGAAATAAAAGTGTAAACAATCCGGCACAAAAAGTGACTATGAAGGGAAACCATGAAAACACAATAACATTGATGTTAGAGTCAATAAATAGGTAGATTATTTATTTAAAATATAAATAAAAATAATTTAATTTTAAATACAAAATTATATATAAAAAATTTACTACACACTTAATATTCCTGTGTTAACATCATTGATAATGTAATATAACCTAGTGAAATGGAAGCAGGTTATTAAATTATTTACCACTTGGTAAGTTTTAATTAAATTTCCCATTGAAGAAATTATTGAAATTAAAACTCAATATACCATGAAGATAAATTAATTAATTATATATTATATAAAAATTATAAGTAATTACACCACACAAATGTAGTAAGCGGTTAATATGACATTTATGTCATGAATGTAGAAAAGTGAGATTAAAATCCATTATCATGAGCTATAATTGTCAGGTGTGCTTATTTTTGATAAATAATAATGTTATTATAATTAATAACATTATTCAAAACCTTTTAATAAATTTTTTTATAATTTACTTATTATAATTTTCTAGACAACTACTTAAACAATTATGTTTACGTCAGGTGTTTTTGACTAAATCTTCTTAATGTGTAAACACAACTTTGGTTCGTTGACAATGGTAAAATGGTTCATTATAAATTAATCTACATACTAATTATCCAGAAATAATTATCATATTTATACATTTATTAGACATTTAAATCCATTCACAAATTATGGTTATGATAAATGAACTAACGTTACAATCATAGAGATGGTATGTCGTACGTACTGATGGGTAACATTCCCATTTTATATAATCATTTAATAGATAAAGTATTAAAAATATATCCATAAAGAATGATCATTATATCATAAATACCATTTTTTTATCATATATGCATGTACATATAATTGTTGTGATGTAAAATGGATCACATTATGTCGGGGAGGCGGTAATCCACACATCCACGACCAACATTATAACTTTCTTGTGTGTGAAAATGGAAAAATATAAAATGATATATTATGATTCAATAAATATAATTATATATTTAATAACATATATATTTAATTTTTGTTTCATATATTTAATTAAAACAATACTCAATTTTTTCAATTTAAACTGTGAATGAATCACACTACATTGATGTGGCGGTAGTCCACACTTCCACAAACGATGTTAACAAATTTACCCAAAATGAAAAGAAAAGGGTATGTGTTATATAGAAATTAAATAAGAATATATTAATTATAAATATCTTAAATTTAATATATAAATATAATTTTTATCATAGTTTACAACCATTATTGTTCGTAATGGACAAACGAATGACATCATTTTGTGAGGCGGTAGTTAAATGTACACATAAATGTGATGTTCGTTACCCATTAGATAGAAGTTTATGTATGTTTAGATAAAACCCTAATAGGAAATGAATATCAATATATTTTGGATAATTATGATATTATATATTCATGGAATAATAGTAGTTTAGATTTTGGATAATAAAAATAAAATAAAAGAGATTGAAAAATGATGTTACCTTTTTTTTGTTACTCTTTTTGGTTTGCACTGTGGGGATTCCTTGGATGGATTACTACGCAAGGATAGGCTTAAATTCTCATTTTATACATTTTTAAAAGCTATTGGGGTGATATTGTTTGATCAAAATTATATAGAGAGAATTGAGTAATTGGGAGGGGTGAGTTTATTTTTATAGTGGAGGAGGTGTGGCATTATTGTAAATTTTTTAAATGGGATTTCCACTAATCGTTTTCCTATGACACGTGGATCCACTAGTGAACAAAATTTAAGGAATGATATGCTCAGTTATAAAAAAATCCATAAAATTTATTTTTTGACATGTGTATAGCTTAATTTTGACTTTAAGATTAATTTTTTATCCTTTGTTTTGCTAGTTTTTCCCTTAATCATTATAATTAATTTTAAATTACATTTAAAAAATATATATTTTTCAAAAATAAGTTTACATTATTATAAATTATAAATTTATATGATTACAAATATGGAATATATTTATTAAAATTCAAATCATAGAAGTAGAAAAAATTAACTTAAATTTAATCACATAAATAGGATGACAAAATGGGGTTTTAAAGGAAAATTTTCAAAACGATTCTATGATTTAATATTCATTTTCAAATTAAAATTTATTCCAATAACCTTAATAACATTAATTTATATAATTTTTTTTAAAATTATTTAAAACCAATAAAATATATAATTTATTTTTATAAATAATTTATATGGAAAGATGTTTTATTTCAAATTCAGCATTTTCACTATTCATAAAAATGAAACATCACAGAAAAATAAAAAAAAACTCGTTAAGATTTTTATTTTTCCTTTCAATAAATAAAGTTCATGTTTTCATGATATGTTTAGAAATTTTCCCATATTTTTATCTAAATAGGGTAACCATCAAAATATGTTAAAATTTATATTTTAGAAAAATGCCATTGTTATGATATATTATTATCTTCTGTCAATGAAATCTATAGGACTTAAATATAAAATATTTTATTAAAATATATTTTATATATTAAATTAACATCACACAAAAATTGTAATTAATTTAATTTATTGTGAGAAAACATATAATGGGCATAAAAAAGTTTTCTATAAAATCATTCCATTTATATTAAATTGGATCTTATATTCATTTGTAATTAATTTTTAACGAATTAATTAATTTTATATTTTCTGGAACCATTGTTGTCACGACCCCCTCCCAACAAAGTGTACCCCTCCAGGTCTGGCAATGTGAGAAGGGAGATAATGACCCCCGAGTCCCGCCTCCAGTAGGCCCCGGGTTGGCGACTAGCACCGAGGGTATAATACACACACTAATGGGAGGCATTACCCTCTAAGAGAACACATGAAAAAGAGAGAGATAGAATAGACTCCAACCAACTCCAACTCATAACTGAAAATATAAAAGAAACCCAAGTAAATATATGAAATGTCATGCAAAAGTACTACAACTGAAAGGGAAAACTAAAAGTACCAAAAAGAAAGTAAAACGGCAGCGACCACAAGCCCGAACAGCTCCTCCTCCAACTCCAAGCTAGTAGTAACTAGCTTGATCTCCAACCTCCTCCAAGTGACCTGAAAAACGGTTTGTATATACATAGGGTGAGTATAATAGTATACTCAGTAGGATCCTCCCCAAGCCTCTCGTGCAAAAGTAAAGAAAGCATGCTAAAGCCCAGTGAACAACATGTGAAACTAACTCATTACCTAACTAGGTATACTAAGTTCCCAACCTCACCATGGCTACTCTCACCAAGTAACGCATACAAGAAAATAGCATATAGTAAAGAATATCAAGGGTACCTCGCTACTACTTCCCCACTGGTTTGCCGCTTTGCCCCAACGACATACGTCATGTGCATCTCTCTCCAAAGGCTTGCCCGCAGACACCTGGGCTAAGCTCCACAATCTGCACCTCGTGCACCACAAAGGATTGCCCGCAGGCACCTGGGCGAAGCACCACACCGTCCTCACAACCAAAGTAACCAGGTAGTTTCCGGGAGCCACCATAGCTTGTATAACGTGTATCATACGTCGAGTATTATTCCTCAAGCCATCACAGCCCATACGCCGAGTAAGGATCCTCAAGCCACCACAGCCTATACACGTTACACCTATAGTATTCCATAGGATACTATATCCAGAGTATATGTGTGTGAAATAACCACAAGCCATTACAGCCCTATACACATATATATGGGTAAAACTAACCACTCTGCCTACCATCACAAGGATCTACCAAGAGAAGAGAGTGGGGCCAAAGGGGGTAGTCAGCCATTCACCCTCCCATCAGAATGTTTGGGAAAACACCCCCCCAGGGATCAGAATCCCCGGGGTGTCAGTTGCCCTTCCCGACAGGGTGGAGTAGCGTATATAAACACAAAAAGTACCAAATATATAAGTAACTCACATCCACACTATGGGAATTACCTAGTCTTAGATACAACTGCAGCTAACGTCTCTCAGACTCCAGGCTGCTACTTCTAAGACTAGGTATCCTATAAGCACACAAACAATGAAGAGCTTTATTAGATTACTCCATTCTCATTTATCAGTTCCACTGTACATTAATTGATTCTTTAAACATTAATTAAGAATGAAGAATTCCAAATTAAACTGAAATGGCATCACTTTCAAAAACAACTTCTCCTTTTTATGATTCACATCACCTTTAAATTACAGCATCTCCATCCCCGTGGATTTTCACCATTTAATCAAACATTCATTACAGAATTACTTTTCCACATTCCCAGGCATTCTAGAAAAACATCCTATGCATCTAAAAACAAAGGAGGCTCAACACGGTGAGTAGATATACTACCCGTCGAGTCCTTGCCGCCTATAGAAAGAGCATAGACCCATCCTCCATCGAGAGGCTAAACACGGAAAGCACGTGGAATACCCCGCGTGTCTTCGCCTCTTTCGGAAAGAGGGTAAGAAAA
Source organism: Viscum album (assembly GCA_963277665.1). Taxonomy (NCBI): domain Eukaryota; kingdom Viridiplantae; phylum Streptophyta; class Magnoliopsida; order Santalales; family Viscaceae; genus Viscum; species Viscum album. The sequence continues at coordinate 1,515,968,857 of OY728135.1, forward strand.
ACCAGCTTCCTTGAGCAGTGGGAAAAAGTAAAGCAGATAGGCAACCAAACCAAACCACCAACATCAAACCATCACATTCATCTCATACCATCACCCTTGGTGTCCTCTCCGACACCCATATGCATAAACTGATGCATCTCGCCACACTAGGCGTCATTCGCTGCCACAACCACAAGTCTCCATGCCTCCACATATCACAACAGCCATCCAGGCTCACATCACAGCACAAGCAGCAGGAAAACAAACATCACAAAGTGGGATCTCGGCCCTTTAACAAACAAGAGGGAAACTCAGAACCCTTTTAGAAATTCCCACATAATCTGTTCTCTAATCCATATTGAATTAACAGACTTGTTATTCATAGGTTCCAATCATGGATACCTAATCAGTAAGCTATCACAATTTAAATAACCATGCTTACTTCCCTAATTTTATTATCCCCAAATTAGAACAACTACAACAACGACAATAACCAGATTAATTTACATGCCTCTTTATCTTTAGCCAATTAATTAACAATTAATTCTGGCTTTAGGTTCATTATCAATTTCTATCATGAACGAACAACAAATCAAAGAAAACATAGATATCACTATATCTAGGAAAACATGAGGCAAACCGTTATCACGGTATAAAGCAACAGCATGCGATCAACCAATTATTTTAATCCGGTTCAAGTATTTAATTAGGTCAATTTCATTGTGATCCAAAGAGATAAATCATGCTAATTATACGATTGCACATATACAATTAGAGGATCCATGAATCCCCTACCTCGAAGAGTTCTTGATGTCCTTTATCCACACAACGGGTCACAGTACTCTTCTCCTCACGATAGCTACATCCACCAGAGGATGCCACGGTACGACAGTACCAACCAACCCCAATAAAACCCATTAGAACCATGGAGATTACATGCTAATATGGAAGGAAGAACAAGAGAAGGCGATCCCCGAAGGAACAATGATAAAACATACCTTATATCGAAGAATGATCGACACAACTTGGTTGCATCAACATAGCGGAACTGATCTGAGTAACGTTTGATTGTGAAACTCCTACGAGAATGATTGCAAGGTTCTAGCGTCTCGTAGATGAGAACTAGGAGGAAGAACAACGAAGAATGATATCTCATTCCTTTTAAAAAAATTAGAGAGGCCAAAGTTTAAGATCCGGTTTATTCTCCATTAAAAACGGATCGCATTAACCACGCGGTTTGACCAAGTAAAAAAAACATCCCGGCCTTAGGAATAATTAATATAGGATTTATGGCCTTTGAATCGGCCTTAAAGTCCTTAAAATAAGGTTTTAAAAGTATTTTACGTCAAAGAAAACGTCAAATTTGTGAAGCTGGAAACACTGTTCACATACTCAAAATTTGGCAAAGTATGGAATCGGTAGCTCTTATTGAGTGTGGAAACACTGTTCATTCATGAAATTTGGCAAAGTGTGGAATCGGTAGCTCTTATGGAGTCTGGAAACAGTGTTCACAGAACTAAAAAAATTTGCAAAGGAAAGAAAAGATCACCGATAGAACCTTACCGATAGAAACACAAGTCTACTGATAGATCCTCACTGATAGAAGTCCACCGATAGGACCTCACTGATAGAAACACTGTTCACAGAACTAGAAATTTGGAAAAGTGTTAGCCGAGCTACTGCTGGACTGCAGCTACAAGTATACCGAGCTATCAGTATGTCGTGGCTACCCGTAAACCCAGCTACCAGTAGGATGCGGCTACCGGTAGACCGAGCTACCGGTAATCAGAAGCTACCGGTAGACCGAGCTACGGGTAATTAGCAGCTACCGGTAGACCGAGCTACCGGTAATCAGCAGCTACCGGTAGACCGAGATACCGGTAGGCAGCAGCTACCGGTTGACCGAGCTACCCGTAGGCAGTAGCTACCGGTAGACTGAGCTACCGGTAATCAGCAGCTACTGGTAGACCGAGCTACCGGTAATCAGCAGCTACCGGTAGACCGAGCTACCAGTAATCAGCAGCTACCGGTAGACTGAGCTACCTGTAGGCAACAGCTGGGGGATAAGTCACCTTGTCCTCCCGGAACACCTCCAACACCACATTTTCACAAAGTAATGGACCAGGGAGGTCCGGGCCATTACATTAGATACCTCTCAAAACATTCTCGTCCTCGAGAATTAAAAACCAACCCAGAATAAAAGAGGGGTCTGAACAACCACCCCATAAGATACCTCTCAGGGGAAAACCACCATGAGTTGTTCAAAGTCTGGAACAAAACTACGACATCCGAGAGTATGAAAACAAATAATCCATAACCATACAATTCAAACATAACATCACATCAAAGGTACATAAATAAAACATGAAAGGTCTAACCATAAAGTAAACGTCATTACATGGAATGAGTTAAACATTAAACAACTCTGGGTACTGAGCACGTATATGTGACTCACTCTCCCAGGTAATCTCCTCCATGCCACCGTGTCGCCACAGGACACGAACTAAGGGGATAGAACGCCCATGCAACACCTTCTCCTTGTGGTCTTGGATCTCCACAGGTTGCTCCTCGAAGGTTGCATCATCGTCAATATCAATCTCTCCCCAATCGATAACATGAGATTCATCATGAAGATAACGACGGAGCTGCGATACATGGAAAACATCATGTATCCGACTCATCTGAGGGGGATGTGCTACTCGATACGCCACAGATCCAACACGAGCTAACACCTCGTAAGGCTCAACAAACCGGGGAGAAAGCTTACTTCCACGACCAAACCTTCGCTGCCCACGACAGGGAGACACCTTTAGAAACACATGATCCCCAACATTAAACTCTAACGGTCTCCTTCTTTGATCAGCATATGATTTCTGATGATCCTGTGCTGTCTTCATCCTCTCACGAATCACCTGAACCATCTCTGTTGTATTCTGCACTAGTTCTGGTCCGAGAATTGCCGACTCTCTGACCCCAGTCCAGCACAACGGAGAACGGCATGTCCGGCCATACAAGGCATCAAACGGAGCCATACCGATGGTATAGTGAAAACTATTATTGTAAGTGAACTCTACCAAGGGTAAGTGCTTCACCCATGAACCTCCAAAATCAAGAACACAAGAGCGCAACATGTCTTCAAGAGTCTGGATGGTTCGCTCTGTCTGACCATCTGTTTGAGGATGAAAAGCAGTGTTAAGGCATAGTTGAGATCCAAAAGCATGTTGGAGACCTCTCCACACCCTAGAGGTAAAACGAGGATCTCGATCAGAAATGATCGTCCTAGGTACTCCGTGAAGCCTCACCACCTCCTCCAGATACTGCCTCGACAAAACCTCCACTGAGCTCGACTCCTTGATTGCTATGAAGTGGGCCGATTTAGTTAAATGATCCACTACCACCCATATAGCATCATGTCCTCCCGGAGCTCGAGGTAAACCTGTAACAAAGTCCATTGAGATGTCCTCCCACTTCCACTGAGGAATCTCAATGTGTTGGAGAAGAACACCAGGAACACGGTGTTCGGCCTTAACCTTCTGGTAGACTAAACATCAAGACACACACTCTGCAACCATACGTTTCAGCCCAGGCCACCAGAACTGACTCCTTAAGGATCGGTACATCTTCGTCACACCAGGATGTACTGCCAAGGGTGAACTATGGAATTCTCGGAGAACCGTCTCGCGCATCGCCAAGGGAACAAAAAGCCTGTCATGATACAACACTCGGTGTTGTTCATCCTCCGACCAACCATCAGGGGCCTCCCCACAAACAACTCTGTCTCTCCAAACTTCCACCTCTAAATCACCCAACTGAGACTCTTCCACCTTCTGCATCATGGATGACTGCACCGTCATCTCGAAAAGACAACCTCTTCCCCCAACTTCTCACATATCAAGATGCAAAGATGATAGCTCTTCCATCACTCTCCAGGAATCACCAGATTCACGCACAACATCATTACGTGGCATTCGGCTTAGTGCATCAGCAACAACATTTCCCTTCCCAGGTGTATACGATATTTCGAAGTCGTATTTCTGCAAGAACTCCATCCACTGACGCTGCCTCAAGTTCAAGTCGCGTTGGGAGAAAACATACCTCAAACTCTTATGATCGGTGAAAACCACAAAGTGCTCACCCATGAGGTAATGTCTCCACAAATTCAGAGCAAAAACCACGGCTGCCAACTCAAGATCATGGGTGGCATAGTTGCGTTCATGGGGACGCAACTGCCAAGACCCATAAGAAACAACGGACCTCTGCTGCATAAGAACACAGCCTAGCCCCAGATTTGAAGCATCACAGAAAACATCAAACTGGACTCCCTCTGTTGGAAGACAAAGGACGGGAGCACTTACCAACTTCTCCTTTAGATACTCGAAAGATGTCTGACACTGATCAGTCCATATGAACGCTTGATCATTCTTGGTCAAAGCTGTCAGAGGAGTCACAAATCGGGAGAAATTAGCTACAAACCTCCTATAATAGCCTGCGAGACCAAGGAAACTTCGCACCTCTGACACGGTCTTGGGGGCTGGCCAAGACACCACTGCTTCTATCTTCGAAGGATCCACAGCTACTCCCTGTTGGGACACAACATGTCCCAAGAAACGAACTTCTCGAGCCCAGAACTCACACTTGGACAACTTCCCAAACAACTGATGTTGGCGAAGAACTCCCAAAACGGTTCGTAGATGCTTTGCATGCTCCTCTTCAGATGTGGAGTACACAAGGATTTCGTCGATGAAAACCATAACAAACATGTCCAGGAATTCACGGAACACATCATTCATCAACCGCATGAAAACAGCTGGAGCATTCGTCACGCCGAATGGCATTACAACAAACTCATAATGCCCATGACGACAGTAGAAAGAAGCCTTCGGGATATCCTCATCCTTTACATGCATCTGATGATATTCTGACCGCAAGTCTATCTTTGAGAACCAACTTGCACCATTCAGTTGATCGAATTGGTCATCAATCCGCGGGAGAGGATAGAGGTTCTTTATTGTCACTTTGTTTAACCGACGATAATCGACGCACAACTGCAAACTGCCATCAGCCTTTTTCACAAACAAAACTGGTGCACCCAACGGTGACACACTTGGCCGAACAAAACCACACTGCAACAGACCGTCGAGCTGAATACGTAGCTCTCGTAACTCAGAAGGGGCCATCCTATACGGAGACATAGAGATAGGAGATGCTCCCGGCTGTAGCTCGATCCCAAACTCGATCTCTCGTCGAGGGGGTAAGGATACAACCTCTTCTGGAAAGACGTCAGGGTACTCCTCTACGACCCTAGGAAACGCTAACTATTGAACCTCTGAAGAACTCAGCGTCATCCCAGCCATCATGGATGATAAGGATGGAACTCGTCTATGACCCATCCGAGGATCTCTCTCACCAACAAACACCACTTTCTCTCCATCTTCATCAAAGAAAACGACCTTCTTCCTGTAGCAATCCACAACAGCATGCATCGAATACAACCAATCCATGCCAAGTATGACATCATATGGTCGTATTCACAAACATAGAAAATCTCCCCAAGAGCGGTGTTGCCCCAACACTAGCTCACAGTCTCTACATACATCAAAAAAGTCAGCTCGACCTCCAACTGGCGTAGTCAACACCAAGGGCACTGGAAGTCTCTCTACCTCGAGTCCCAAAGCATGGACAAGGGTAGGAGATATGAAGGAGTGTGTTGCTCCTGAATCAAACAAGGCATACACCAAGGTAGAAAACAAGCAAAGGGTACCTTGAACGACATCTGGCTCGCCTGGGGCTGGTAACGCTAGAGCATGAAGCTGACCACGGCCTCCTCCACGGCCTCTCTGACCCTGATGACGACCACCACCACGGCCGCACTCTACTCTCTGAGCACGGGGAGCGTCATGGGGTTGTCCTCTGCCTGCTCCATCTACCCTCTGGTGATCTAATGCTGGTGCAACCTGTTGCTGCTGCCTCGGTTGGAACTGCCTCAACGGAGGAACCTGGGGTGGAGCGCCCGGTGCGCGATGACTTCTCTGAAAAGTCGGGCACTCCTGCTACTGATGACCACGACCACCACAAGAAAAACAAGCACCTGATCCCTTGGCATAGGTCTGAGAGTTTCTGCCTTCGGAGAAACGAGATGGGAAGGGCTGGGACCTACCCCCAGGTGAACGGAAATTCTTCTGTCCTGAAAACCGGGAACCCCGGACCACAGCTCTGCTTCGTGAGGAATCATGACAATTCCCCTCTTGTGAAGATCCGGTCCTGGTCAAAGTCCTCTCAACAACCTCTTCCCTTGCCATCACCTCAAGATATGTCTTCAGCATAAATGGGGTGACCTGGCGCTGGATCTCTGGACGCAAAGCCTCCTCAAAATGCCTCGCCTTGGCCTCCTCATCTGGTAACAGGTCTGAAGCATATCGTAGAAGGTTCCTGAAACGGATTCCAAACTCTCGAACACTGGAGCTCCCCTGTCGAAGGGTAAGAAGCTCCTAGCGACTGGACGCCTTCACAGTCGATGAAAGAAACTCGACTCTAAACCCATCTCGAAACTCCTCCCACGAGATCGCTTACTCCTCACGATCCCCGAGGAACAAGAACCACCACTTTCTCGCTGCTCCATGCAACATCGTCACAACCAAGGACACCCAGTGTTCCTTCCGAGCACGAATCGAACTGAAGCCTATCTCGACCTCCTCCAACCAGTCTTCTGTGACTGCATCTGAAATGGAGCCCTCGTACTTCTGTAGAATCTGGTGCTGAAACTCTCAGAGTGTCTTCCTCAAAGTGTCATCGTCGTCAACCTCTACCCGGCGGCGATCTGCTGGAACAGCCTGCTGGGCACCTTCGGCGCAAACCTGACGAGGACGTCGACCTGGAGCCATACCTGTAAAATAACAACTGTTAGAGCTCCTAAGCCTGGAATATGGAAGACTCAACATTAATTAATTAATTATTGTGTTTTATTAATTTTTGGTTACCTATCCCAAGGTCTACCCATTCAAACACAGGCGCAATGAATAATGATGCATGATCCTTTCCTAGGTCTCTACCCTGCAACCAGTATCACTTTGTTTAGTAGTCATCGTAAACTTAATGGTCCGTGCAACAGATCATAGGGGGCCCTGAACGCCTATGTCTCTGCCGGTCTCTAGTGTTTACCCCACTTGCTAAACATGAATGACAACGTTTCCCTACCATCCCATGAATCCTCACCTGTGCCTAACTCCAAACTCCATCATATCCCTCAACCAGACCTCTGATACCACTCTGTCACGACCCCCTCCCCACAAAGTGTACCCCTCCAGGGCCGGCAATGTGAGAAGGGACATAATGACCCCCGAGTCCTGCCTCCAGTAGGCCCCGGGTTGGCGACTCGCACCGAGGGTATAATACAAACACTAATGGGAGGCATTACCCTCTAAGAGAACACATGAAAAAGAGAGAGATAGAATAGACTCCAACCAACTCCAACTCATAACTGAAAATATAAACGAAACCCAAGTACATATATGAAATGTCATGCAAAAGTACTACAACTGAAAGGGAAAACTAAAAGTACCCAAAAGAAAGTAAAACGGCAGCGACCACAAGCCCGAACAGCTCCTCCTCCAACCCCAAGCTAGTAGTAACCAGCTTGATCTCCAACCTGCTCCAAGTGACCTGAAAAACAGTTTGTATATACATAGGGTGAGTATAACAGTATACTCAGTAGGATCCTCCCCAAGACTCTCGTGAAAAAGTAAAGAAAGCATGATAAAGCCCAGTGAACAACAAGTGAAACTAACTCATTACCTAACCAGGTATACTAAGTTCCCAACCTCACCATGGCTACTCTCACCAAGTAACGCATACAAGAAAATAGCATATAGTAAAGAATATCAAGGGTACCCTGCTACTACTTCCCCCCTGGTTTGCCGCTTTTCCCCAATGACATACGTCCTGTGCTTCTCTCTCCAAAGTCTTGCCGGCAGACACCTGGGCTAAGCTCCACAATCTGCACCTCGTGCACCACAAAGGATTGCCCACAGACACCTGGGAGAAGCACCACACCGTCCTCACAACCAAAGTAACCAGGTTGTTTCCGAGAGCCACCACAGCTCGTATAACGTGTATCATACGTCGAGTATTATTCCTCAAGCCATCAAAGCCCATACGCCGAGTAAGGATCCTCAAGCCACCACAGCCTATACACGTTACACCTATAGTATTCCATAGGATACTATATCCAGAGTATATGTGTGTGAAATAACCACAAGACATTACAGCCCTCTACACACATATATGGGTAAAACTAACCACTGTGCCTACCAGCATAAGGATCTACCAAGAGAAGAGAGCGGGGCCAAAGGCAGTAGTCAGCCATTCAACCTCCCATCAGAATGTTGGGGAAAACACCCCCAAGGGCTCAGAATCCCCGGGGTGTCAGTTGCCCTTACCGAAAGGGTGGAGTAGCGTATAGAAACACAAAAAGTACAGAATATATAAGTAACTCACATCCACACTATGGGCATTACCTAGTCTTAGATACAACTGCAGCTAACGTCTCTCAGACTCCAGGCTGCTACTTCTAAGACTAGGAATCCTATAAGCACACAAACAATGAAGAGCTTTATTAGATTACTCCATTCTCATTTATCAGTTCCACTGTACATTAATTAATTCATTAAACATTAATTAAGAATGATGAATTCCACATTAAACTGAAATGGCATCACTTTCAAAAACAACTGCTCTTTTTTAAGATTCACATCACCTTTAAATTCTAGCATCTCCATCCCCGTGTATTTTCACCATTTAATCAAACATTCATTACAAAATTACTTTTCCACATTCCCATGCATTCTAGAAAAACATCCTATGCTTCTAAACACAAAGGAGGCTCAACACTGTGAGTAGATATACTACCCGTCGAGTCCTTTCCGCCTATAGAATGAGCATAGACCCATCCTCCATCGAGAGGCTAAACACGGAAAGCACGTGGCATACCCCACGTGTCTTCGCCTCCTTCGGAAAGAGGGTAAGCAAGACCAGCTGCCTTGAGCAGTGGGGAAAAGTAAAGCAGATAAGCAACCAAACCAAACCACCAACATCAAACCATCACATTCATCTCATACCATCACCCTTGGTGTCCTCCCCGAAACCCATATGCATAAACCGATGCATCTCGCCACACTAGGCGTCATCCCCTGGCACAACCACAAGTCTCCATGCCTCCACATATCACAACAGCCATCCAGGCTCACATCACAGCACAAGCAGCAGGAAAACAAACATCACAAAGTGGGCTCTCGGCCCTTTAACAAACAAGAGGGTAACTCAGAACCCTTTTAGAAATTCCCACATAATCTGTTCTCTAATCCATATTGAATTAACGGACTTGTTATTCATAGGTTCCAATCATGGATACCTAATCAGTAAGCTATCACAATTTAAATAACCATGCTTACTTCCCTAATTTGATTATCCTCAAATTAGAACAACTACAAGAATGGCAATAACCATATTAATTTACATGCCTCTTTATCTTTAGCCAATTAATTAACAATTAATTCCGGCTTTACGTTCATTATCAATTTCTATCCTGAACGAACAACAACTCAAAGAAAACATAGATATCACTATATCTAGGAAAAAATGAGGCAAACCGTTATCACGGTATAAAGCAACAGCATGCGATCAACCAATTCTTTTAATCCGGTTCAAGTATTTAATTAGGTCAATTTCATTGTGATCCAAAGAGATAAATCATGCTAATTCTACGATTGCACATATACAATTAGAGGAGCCATGAATCCCCTACCTCGAAGAGTTCTTAACGTTCTTTATCCACACAACGGGTCACAGTCCTCTTCTCCTCACGATAACTGCATCCACCAGAGGATGCCACGGTACGACAGTACCAACCAACCCCAAGAAAACCCATTAGAACCATGGAGATTACATGCTAATATGGATGGAAGAACAAGAGGAGGTGATCCCCAAAGGAACGATGATAAAACATACCTTATATCGAAGAACGATCGACACAACTTGGTTGCATCAACAGAGCGGAACTGATCTGAGTAACGTTTGATTGTGAAACTCCTACGAGAATGATTGCAGGGTTCTAGCGTCTCGTAGATGAGAACCAGGAGGAAGAACAACGAAGAATGATATCTCGTTCCTTTAAAAAAAATTAGAGGGGCCACAGTTTAAGATCCGTTTTATTCTCCATTAAAAACGGATCGCATTAACCACATGGTTTGACCAAGTAAAAAAACCATCCCGGCCTTAGGAATAATTAATATAGGATTTATGGCCTTTGAATCGGCCTTAAAGTCCTTAAAATAAGGTTTTAAAAGTATTTTACGTCAAAGAAAACGTCAAATTTGCGAAGCTGGAAACACTGTTCACATACTCAAAATTTGGCAAAGTATGGAATCGGTAGCTCTTATTGAGTCTGGAAACACTGTTCATTCGTGAAATTTGGCAAAGTATGGAATCGGTAGCTCTTATGGAGTCTGGAAACACTGTTCACAGAACTAAAAAAATTGGCAAAGGAAAGAAAAGCTCACCGATAGAACCTTACCGATAGAAACACAAGTCTACTGATAGATCCTCACTGATAGAAGTCCACCGATAGGACCTCACCGATAGAAACACTGTTCACAGAACTAGAAATTTGGCAAAGTGTTAGCCGAGCTACTGCTGGACTGCGGCTACAAGTATACCGAGCTATCAGTATGCCGTGGCTACCGGTAAACCCAGCTACCAGTAGGATGCGGCTACCGGTAGACCGCGCTACCGGTAATCAGCGGCTACCGGTAGACCAAGCTACCGGTAATCAGCAGCTACCGGTAGACCGAGCTACCGGTAATCAGCAGCTACCGGTAGACCGAGCTACCGGTAGGCAGCATCTACCGGTAGACCGAGCTACCGGTAGGCAGCAGCTACCGGTAGACCGAGCTACCGGTAATCAGCAGCTACCGGTAGACCGAGCTACCGGTAATCAGCAGCTACCGGTAGACCGAGCTACCGGTAATCAGCAGCTACCGGTAGACCGAGCTACCGGTAGGCAGCAGCTGGGGGATAAGTCACCTTGTCCTCCCGGAACACCTCCAACACCACATTTTCACAAAGTAATGGACCAGGGAGGTCCGAGCCATTACAATTGTTTTTCAAAATTTAGTAAATAATATTTATAACCTATAATTTAATGGGTAGGTTATATCTTGTTATATTAAATATTAATTTTTTTAATAAATTGTAGTTTCGTAAAACCTGGTCATGCATGTAACACAAGTTGTCTAATAAGGTCATTATTGTGGGAAAGAAATGATAAATTAGTGTTTATTTCCTTGAAATATAAATCATACCATTAATTTATATTAAAAAATAAATATATCATATAATACCATGGTATTATATTCCCTTGCACGCATGGTGTTGTTTGTCAAAAACACTATCGAATGTAATATTCTCATATTAGAATTTTGTGGTGTTACATTCTCCCAACCTTTATTAAAGTATGTACTCACAATTTATACACGTTATTTCAAATAAAAAATTTTATATTTACTATTTCACACTCCCTCTTCAAGATAAGGGTTCGTAAAACATTTTCTGAAAAAGAGAGAGTGTGAATTAAAAAGGTTGAATGGACTTACATATAACTAGGTCTCTAAGTAAGAAATAATTAGAGAAACATAGAGATACATAAACTGTGGAAAAGAATTAATTTTTAAATGGAGTGATTGAGGCCCTCAATAAAAAAAATCACGGATCAAAGGAATATATAGGGCTTCAAAATAAGAAATCTATGATGATTTAGAATACCATCAGTTGAAAAAATGTTATTATGAAAAATAAAATTAATCATTTTCAAAATGATGACTAATTATTTTACTATATGTGAATATAAGGAAAAGAACATATTTATATTAAAAATTAATACTATGGTTTTTCATTGATAAATTTATAATTCATCCATTACTTCATGAAATGGATATTGAAAAAATTATTTTTGTTTTCTGAAGCACTAAAATGGTATTTTAACGGATCGTAAGGTTCATAATAGTGTGAAAAGTCTAAATAATTATTTCTAACTATTATAAAATGAAAATATGTTGAATACATTAATTTTTAAAACATAAAAGATATACTACCAGTTCATTATTGATATTAATTAATCAAATTTTTCAACTAGAAATAATAACATATAAACAATGAAACTTCATAGGAAAGTGGGTGGAGTTAAAACCTTATCATTCTTCAGTCATGGTTTAACATCTCACGACCTTACTAGATTTTATAGTATTTAACCCATCAAATATGTTTTCCTTTTCTAAAATTATATTGATATATTTTTCAAATTAAATACGATAAATATCATTGAAAAATGCTAATCAATAAATATCATTTTCTATATGGTTTTCAGTACATATTTTCTCTAAGAGTTTACTAATATTATGTTTATATCTACACTAATGTTTTTCAATACCAATAAACATATTTCTATATAATGTAAATTAATTATTACAAAAATAAATTCTCCACTACAACATATACTTTCCAAGAATATATCTATAATTTCCATAATCAGATAAATCCAAAAGATATGCAGAATACTTAGGACTTCTGGCCAACTAAAATATTATAATCCCACGATGGTATCCACCAATCTTAAGTTTGTGAATAAATATATGATTATTTAAATTTTATACAAAAAATAAAAGTTCCACGATTCTAATAACCAAAATACTATTTGTAAAAAAAAACATCTACAATTTAATTGTATAATCTAAGTAAAGACTTTAACTATTATATTTCAACATAATTTATTCATTTTTACAATTTAACACTAGGTAATAAATTTTTATTATCTATTAAAATCCATCCTCATGGTTTAAAATGAAAATGTGATTTATCAAAAAGTTTGTCCCCCGAGAGTGTAAAAGTAGCTGTGTTTTACGGTCAACTATTGTGTTCTAGGTTACTCTCATGTCATGACCAACACACCTTGTCAGAGTTATTGACCCTATGTACATCTATTCACAAAACACATCCATATATTGTATCCAAACATGGATATATTTCTATAAAACCCATATAATCTATACCTTACAAAAATTTTAGGATGTTTTATACACTTATCCTCAAAATCAAACTTATATTTATGTTATCTAATTTATTTTTGGCTAAATCAATTTCCCAAGGTGGCTACTAAATTTCATATGATACAAAATATAGAAACCTGACCATTGAATCTAGGGTCTGAAGTCTATTTAAATTACATAAGAATGATTACAGGAAATCAAATCCAAAGTGATTTAAGAGTTTAATATTCTTGGAAAACTGTATACAAATATGTGAAATTTTTTATAAAGTTATATGCTAATTATGATATAATTTTTAACTTCTATGGAGAATAACTTTATTTTATATAGAATATCATTTCATATAATTCTTAGTACACTTCTTGGATTCATAGAGGAATAAATAAATGAGGTTAATGTTAAATACTCAGTAAGAGTCAAGTATAGAGTATAAAATAATGAATCAATGAGAATAATCCATGTAGAATAGTTATATATGAACACACATTCCATGTAATCAATATAGTGAATTAATAAACAATGTGGAAAGGTAATACATAAAAAACAACCTATTTAAATAAATAGATAACGAATAATAAATATGGAAATAAAATTAACTATAACACATTCCATTTAATAAATTAATTAAGAATGAAATGTATCTAATGATTTCTTGATATAAAATACCACAGATGAATAATAACATAATGTAAATGAGGGAAATTGTTAATTATTGGATGCCATATTTCTTTGGAATTTGGAACCATTATCATAAGGAACCTTCAAAAGTCAGATAATAATGTAATGTAACAACCCATATAATGCTATCTAATTAACTTTTCCATTCATACAGCTTATGAAAATATGGTTTATTTATAAGTGGGCCCCACTATGTCATACCTTTCCAAATAATACTGAATATATCATATATTCAATTTAAAAATGCACCATATTGGATATCCGTATACAGTAGAAGTTATAAATTTATCAATATTTTTTAAGTCTAGGATAGCTAACTATACGGTTTATTGACATTGAAAAATAGAGATACCATTTAAATATCATTAAAAATATCATGAGGAAAATAATCATTAAACATTTGAATGTTTCCCATACAACATTGAATTATTTGAATCAAAATTTCCTATGAATAATATGAAACATAGAATATCATGATAACTAGGTGGTTTATGATATAAGATGTCCATGTAAACACTATATGTAAAAATGAGATATGGTAAATGAAACAAACATATCTATGATAAATGATATGGTAATAAGGTGAAATTATATGTTAAATGATTATAATAAATTAAATATTAAATAGAAAAAAAAAAGAATCATGGTATTGAATGTTAATAATATCATTGGTCTCTAAAGTCAAAAATTATCCAGAGGAATAATAAAAATTGTATTAATACAGTAATTCCCATGTTGTTTAAAAATTAATTGTTTATTTTCATTGATGAATATAAATAAATTTAAAGATCATCTGGAAATATTCTAAAGGGCAATATATTTTAACATTTCATGAAAAATTTGAAAACCATTTTTTTCAAATCACTTTTGAAAAATAAATTATTTTAAAATTACCCTTTTAAAAATGTAATGTAATATTTAAAAAAATGTTGAGGGTAAATCCATATGTGTCATACAAAGTAAAAAAAACCATTTTCAACTTTAAAATTTTAAAGAAGTTCCTTGTTAGAAAAGTGAAAGGAATATTACTTTGAAAACAATTGAAAATTAAAAAAGGGTAAAATGTATTTAAAAAAATTTTAATGGTTAAATCGTTTTTGAAAAACGATTTTGAAAACTAGATTTTTAGAAAAATATAGTTTCTCGGACAAAGTTGAGATATGATGTCATGTTTCATGAGAAAATTATCTAAACAAAATTTGAGTAACAAATAATGGTATATTTATACAACTACATGAAGTAATTGTTTAAAAAAATAGTAGAAAAAAATAATTGGTTTCTTAAAAAAATTTGAAATCATATCTTCTTATGGAAATTCAAGTGTATACAATCCCAAACAAAATGAGATTGTTATGTAAACCATTGAAAAGACTATAAAATTAGGTTTAGAATTAATAAATTAATATCTTGTGTGTGTCAAATTTAAATCCAAATAAATCAAGTTAAAATAAACAAATAGATATTTAAAAGTTCTTACACATATAATATTATAATATAGATTATACTGAGAAATTAATACAACAAAATGAAAAGGAATCGAGTTATGAAATATTTTACCACTTAGTTGCTTTTAATTCACGTCCCCTTAGAACAAATTATTCAAATTAAAAAATTACCATAAATATTAAAAGATTAATGATATAATATATCAAAATTTTCAGTATATATAGCACAACAAATAAGTATGAATGGAATGTTACATTTATTTAATAGATATTCAAAAGGAGATGGGAACTCATTACATTGATTTTGACTTTTCATCAGTGTCTTTATATTTCAGAATAATAAATATATATTAATTATTTAATTAATTTATATAATTTTTCAAGTTTATTTTTAAATTTAATTAATTATTTCAATGTTTTGTACAACAATATGAATAATTATCTTTACCTCTTGTGTTTTTTACGGAATTTGGTTCTTATGTCATAAATGTATTTAGTAGGTTATGCACGGTAAAAGGGATCCTTTTATAAACATTTTCAGAATTACAAATCTTTATATAATTATCATATTTATATATATTATAACTTAAAAAGAAATCATTAATAAAGCTTATGAAAAATGATCCAACAACAAAATCCTGGATACGGTAGGCCATACGTAGGCCTGAGGAAGGTTCCAATTTTTTAATTATCATTATGGATAGAAGCTAAGTGACTCTATATAATTATATAATAATAATTATATGATAATTAAAATGTTTTATAATCATATAAACATATACATAGATTGGTTAATTTAAAATTAATCACATCATCTTTGGGAGGTAGTACTCCACATGTCCAAGACCAACATTAAAAAATTTTATTATGTGAAAAGAGTAATAAATAAAATAATATACTATGTTTAAAGAAATTTAATTATTTAATGAATATCATAGAGATTTAATAATTTTTATTCATGATTAATTAAATGTGATGACCCAGACACTCTTGGTCCTTCCCTTTGCCAAAATCCGGGTCCTAAAGGAGTGGCGTCTCAGTGAGACCGATCGGCGAGACCGATTGGCGAGACTGATCGGTGAGACCGATCAGCGTCACCCGGCCTTGTCAAGTTGTTTCCAGTAGCATTCCTTTTGCGCAAATAGGGTTTTAAAAATTATTCTGACTCATTTAAGCATGTTTTAAAGACCCGTAATGCACATAAGAGTTTAATTAAATACTTAATAAATTCATGAGTCGGTTTAAACCACCCGACCCCCTTTAATGATGAGTGGAGTCGCGTGGTCAACCCACTACCCTTGTGCCTTACGCGTTTTCATGTTTTAACCCCAACCATCACCAGCTCTTATAAACCAAGGGTTAGCAGTGGTTTCTCTTTTCCTCGATCGTGGATTTTCACAAATAGCTTCTGGTGCATCGGGTGCGCCGCATCGTTATCTGTAAAGTTCCACGCCCGGCCTAAGTGTCGATCGTCGGTCAAGCAAGTAGGGAATTTCTCCTTTTCCTCTCTCTTTTTTGTATCATGTGGGGTGGGCGTGCTTTTGATTTCTGTAGGATTGGATAAACCAGACCAAATTATAGATAATGAACTAATTCTATAAAGAAAGGGGGGGTTGTGATCATTGATGTCGTTTATATTATGACCATCTTGTTGAGTTGTGGTGGCTTATGCCTTCTGAAAATTTAGGTCATTGGTGGTTGTTGTTTGTGCACTAATGAACCCCTACTGATGTTTTAAATGGCTTGTCGTGGTTGTAAACTTCTTCTTTGAAAAGTAATTAGTTAATCACGTATATCCGGCCAAATAGATTGAGGCACCAGGATCTTTCCTTCTGTGATAACCCCCGGTTACAACACACAAAAATTGAAATCATGGAGTGTGTTAAGTTGTTTAAATCTGAAAATACCGGCATGACCCTGACCTGTGTTGATGGTGGTAGTTGGTTGTTTTCTTTTTGGGCCGATTGCTGGAAATGTGCGAGGGGATGGGATCCCCTGTCTTGTACTCTTGGTTGTTGTGTGAATTTGGGGATGGGATCCCCTTTTGGTATGGATTCAGTGGTTGCGAGTTTTAAGACCCGGTGGTTACTTGTTTATATCACAAATTGGGGTGGGATCCTCTGTTGTTGAAAACCAGGTGTGGGCGTTATGGTTGATGTTTGACTGTTTACTTTCCTGGACTTGTGCATATGCTTACTAGTTGACCATTAGTGCTTAAACATAAAAATTATTACTGAACATGAAACAAGAATGGGACAAATGGGTTTTGTTGGCGAGAGTCGTGACTTGTGACTCAGATATAGTAGTCTTGTGTTCCGTAGACCGGTTAAAAAACCCTAGACTTTGGGTGAGTTCTTGTTACCTATATCTATACTTGTAGTTTTCTGTTTATTATTCGTGCCCCACCCAAGTTGAGAACATAGTGCCGAACACCCCCATTTCGTGGGGGAGGGTGTTTTTCCCAACACTATTCTTGGTGGCGGGTTATTATATCCTTTTCTCCTCCCTTTTCCGGTTAGCGCAAGTATCTTCGGGCAGGCTGTGATGGCCTGAGGTCCATTATTAGCCCAAGAACCTTCAGGTGGGGTAGTGTGGTGGTTGGCTAGGTGTGTGCGGCAGGTGGATTCCCAAGTGTCTTCAGGATGATGGCCAGGTGTCTTCGGGCGTGGCAGTGGTTTTTCTAGCCCAGGTGTCTTCGGGCGTGGTGGTGGTTGTTCTGGACTAGGTGTTTGCAGGCATGGTTACGTGTAACAGTTGTACCCCAGGTGTGCGTGGGAGGGATTTCGGAAGTGGGAATGCGTGTGGTTGTGGCCCAGGTGTGTGCGGGCGGGTGTGGCAGTGGGACTGCGGTGAGAATGGGGAGATTGGTCCGATGTATAGGATGTCTCAATAACCAGTGGGAAAGTGGCGCGGGGTACCCAAACATCGATGTGCTCTGATTATATATATTACTTGACTTGTGTTATTTGGGAAGTGTGCCTTGGTGAGACCTGGTGTGGGTAGTTTACCTTGATAGGTGTTTGGTTTACTCTTTTCTCACGGGACTTTACTACGTTCCCCCACTTGTGCACGAGAGTCTTTGGTTTTCCCAACTGAGTGTACTTGTGTGCTCACCCTACGTATATAAAACTACTTTCAGGTTTCCAGGGGGACTTCGAGGATCACATAGGACCTTACTAGCTCAGACCATTGGAGTATTTGCAGTTGTTGTTTTTCTTTTCCTCTTTGGTACTTACCTTTGTATTCACCTTTGTACCTTGTGGCTTTACTTTTTGAACATGCATGTGGGAATGGTTTACTTTTTGGCTTTACTTTTCTTTTACCTGGGTGTTGTTGAGTTTCATCATCTCATATCTCGATCTTATAAAAAGAAAAGGGGTAATCCCTTCCATTTGTGAGAAATTTCTATACCCTTGGTGTCGGTCGCCACTCTGGGACCTATTGAAGGAAGGTCTCGGGGGTCATTATCTCTCCTTTAACTTAAAGAATGAAGGTCTTGGAAATCTGCTGACCCTTCCCTCTTTTTGGTGAAGGTGGGTCATGACAGAATGGTATCAGAGGTGATGGTTGAGAGATAGGATGGATTCTGGAGTTAGGCACAGTGAGGATTACATGGGATGGTAAGGAAACAGTGTTGGGTGACCTTAGCGTGTGAATTAGGCCGGGGACGACCGGCTAGGACACGAGATTTTAGGGCCCCCCGTGATCCGATGCAAGAACTCTGGACCTACCGAACGACCAAGTGAGACCACATGGATTGTAGGGTAGATACCCTAGGAAAGGTATATGCATCATAATTACTTGTGTTCTTGTGTTTCTGGGATGTCTTGGGAATTTAAAATAAATTAAATTTTAAGAAGTATTGAAGACGATATTCTGCACTACTTGGGCTTAGGAATTCCTTGTTTACCTTGGAGCTATGGAATCTGGAAGGCGACCACGTGTGGTACAGGCGATCGAGGCCCCGGAGTCTACTTTGGCCAATCGGTAGAGAGATGATCGAGATGACTAGGGTGACTAGTGGCAGAAGACCCTTCTGGCCTTCCAGCGACAGGCCCTCGAGAAGTATGAGGCCAACACCTCCGATATGAAGAAGGAAGGCTGTCTAGAGGAGCTAGTTATAGCCTTCGGCCTGATTCGGGCCCCGAACGAGTGCTGGTTTTCTCTGGCCGTTAACTAGATGCGGGGAGCGGCACGTCAGTGGTGGACGCTTTACCTGGGGGAGAGGAGAGAGGCTGAGGTAGCATGGGCTGATTTCGAGAGGGCATTCCAGGCGTAATTCCTCTCCTCAACGATGAAGGCCAAAAAGAGGCTGGAACTACTCTCCCTCCAGCAGTGGATTATGTCCGTGAGGGAGCTAGGGATCAAGTTCAAGGACCTCCTACGTTTTTCTCCGGACCTCTTTCCCGACGAGGAGTCTCGGGCAAGACGTTTGGAGGAGGCGCTCCGACCCTCCCTTTAGTTTGTTGTTACCCCATTTACCCTTCTAATATTCATGGAGGTCCAGAAGAAAGCCGCAGTGGTGGAGAGGATGCATGCTCTATGAGGAGTGTCACGAGAGGGGATCCAGCTGGGACCATCGAAGGGGAAGGCCGTCAGCACCAGGCCTCCAGCGTCAGGACCCTCCAGGTTCCGACCCGCAGGGAGCAGACCGCAGCAGTTTCAGTTTCGATCCCCCAGCCCTCGCCCTTTTTCTTCGGGCTCGGGACCGCAGTGCTTCATCTGTGGGAGCCTTGGACACCTCCGGAGTCAGTGCCCCGACTGGGTGCAGTACAGCAGTGGTAGTCATCACCAGCACCCGCCCCAGCAGCAGCTTCCAGCCAGACCTTTCCAGCAGCAGCAACAGGGACAGCGAGCTCCCGCTCCTCCGAGGGAAGACATAGGAGGAGGAGTCCGACCTGAGGGCGCTCCACAGGGACCTTGACCAGGGCGTGGTTGGGGAGGTGGCCGACAGCCGAGGGGCAGGGGAGCTGGGTGTGGACAGTTACACGCCGCAGAGGCAATAGTTCCAGCAGGTCCAGAGGTTGTTCGAGGTACAATCGGTCTGTTTAGCACTCTTGCTCATGCCTTGTTTGATACCGGATCTTCGCACTCCTTTGTTGCACCCAGTCTAGCCCGTGCCTTGGGCCTAGATGCCGAGAGACTTCTAGTGCCCCTGGTGTTGAGCACACCAGTCAGAGGTCAGACCAACTTGTTGTTCGTTTTTCGGGGATGTAGACTGATGATAGGGCCACATCAGTCAGTTAGGGATCTTCTTCTGCTACAGATTCAGCCATACGATGTCATCCTAGGAATTGACTGGCTAATTTATGTGTGTGCCATCATCGACTGTTTCGGAAGAAGGGTGGTGTTCATAGACTTGGATAGCCGGCGTGTTAGCTTCACCTGCGAGCGGAGCAGTCTGAAGGGAAACATGAGAGAAGAACATATCCTCTCCTTGTTAACCGAGCTGACAGTGGAATCAGTAGATGCTGAAATGGTGGAAGTTATAGAGATCGTCCGTGAGTTTATGGACATCTTTCTTGAAGAGGTGACGACTCTACCCCCTCGACGTGATATCGAGTTCGGGATAGACCTGCAGCCCGACGCTCGCCCAATCTCGATGGATCCTTACTGGATGGCACCTTCGGAGCTACAAGAGTTGTGGATACAGATTGACAATCTGATGAAGAGGGGTTACATTCGTCCGAGCGCGTCACCATGGGGCGCTCCAGTCCTGTTCGCAAAGAAGGAAGATGGTGGCCTCAGATTGTGCATAGACTACAAGAGCCTAAATCAGGTAACAATCAAGAATCGCTACCCTCTTCCAAGAATAGAAGATCTCTTCGACCAGCTGAAAGGGGCAGGATGGTTCTCGAAGATCGACCTACGGTCTGGTTACCACCAGGTGAGGGTGAAAGAGAGAGACATCCCAAAGATAGCGTTCAGGTGCAGGTATGGACCCTTTGAGTTCATAGTCATGCCCTTCGGTGTTATGAATGCCTTGGCGGTTTTTATGGGGCTAATGAACTCCATATTCCGAGAGTACTGGCATCGGTTCGTGGTTGTGTTCATCAACGATATCCTGATCTATTCGTGGTCAGAAGAGGACCTTGCAGAGCACCTAAGGATAGTTTTGGAGGTCCTCCGGTAGCACCAGCTCTATGGGAAGTTGTAAAAATGCAATTTATGGACATGAGAAGTGCACTTCCTGGGCACGTAGTGTTTGAGAAGGGGGTAGCGGTCGACCCATCAAAGGCTGAGGCATTTGTTTCTTGGGCAGCACCCAAGAATGTGGCGGAAGTCCGTGGTTTCCTCAGGTAGGCAGGTCACTACCGGAGATTCGTACCCAACGTCTCCCAAGTAGCAACCCCTTTGACGGATCTGACCAAGATGGACCAGGCTTTCGTATGGAGTGAGCAGTTTCAGTCAGCCTTCAGCTATCTGAAGGAGATGTTGGTCAGTGCCCCAGTACTGAGATTACCAGAATAAGGGGCGGCTTATGAGGTGTTATGTGATGTTTCAGGACAGGGCCTGGGATGCGTGCTGATACAGTGATAAGGGGTGATCTGTTATGGGTCCAGGAAGCTACGTTCCCATGAGCGTAATTACGCAACCCACGACCTAGAGCTTGCAGCAGTCGTTTTTGCACTAAGGTTGTGGCAGCACTACCTCATCGGGGAACGCTTTGTGGTCTTCACAGATCACAAAAGCTTGAGGTATATCATCTCCCTGCGGGATTTAAACTTGTGACAGCGGAGATGGGTGGAGTTCCTCTAGGATTACGACTTTGATATCTCTTATACTGAGGGCAAGGGAAATGTGGTGGCCAATTCCTTGAGCAGGATGACGCAGAATGATGCGGTCTGAGAGTTGGCGGATGCCTGGAAGGCGATGGAGGTGTTGGCTACCTTACACCTAGACGTGAAGATGGATGGCGGCAGAGGCTGCCCATATCAGATGACAGTGCAGTCATCCCTATTTCAGAAAGTGGAGGAGTCTCAGTGGGGAGACTTAGAGTGTGAAGTGATGAATGACCAAGTTGACCAGGGCGATGCTCCAGAAGGATGGACAGTGGATGGTCAGAACTGGATGTTTTTCCAGAAGAGGTTGTTTGTCCCGGAGGCGATGCGCGACAAGGTTCTCAGTGAGTTCCACAAATCACCCCTGGCGGTACACCCAGTAGTTTCCAAGATGTACCAGGGTTTGAAGAGGCAGTTTTGGTGGCCCGGAGTTAAGAGATATGTGGAAGAGTTTTTGGCCAAGTGCTTAGCGTGTCAGCAAGTAAAGGTTGAACACCGAGTTCCAGGTGGCCTACTACAGCCTCTGGATGTCCCCGAGTGGAAGTGGGATGACATCTCAATGGAGTTTGTGACGGGACTCCCCAAGGTCCAAGGAGGGTATGACGCCATTTGGGTGGTAGTGGACAGGTTGACGAAATCGGCTCACTTTCTGGCGATCAGGGAGTCGAGTACTGTGCATTCATTGGCACGAAAGTACGTGGATGAGGTGGTGCGGTTGCATGGAGTTCTGTGGTCTATATTCTTGGACAGGGATGCACGGTTTACCTCGCGAGTCTATATGGGATTTCATCATGCGTTTGGAACCCAGTTACGCCTTAGCACTGCTTTCCATCCCCAGACAGATGGACAAACAGAGCGCACCATCCAGACCCTGGAGGATATTCTACGGGCATGTGTTCTGGACTCAGGAGAATCATGGGTGTGATACTTGCCTCTGGTAGAGTTTTACTACAATAATAGCTACCACTCTACCATCATTATGGCCCCGTTTGAAACTTTGTACGGGAGGCCATACCGTTCACCTTTGTGTTGGACCGAAGTAGGAGAGGCAGGTATCCTTGGCCCAGAGGTGGTATAGAACACGACAGAGAAGGTTCAGCTCATACGGGAAATGATGAAGGCTGCCCAGGACCGACAGAAGTCGTATGATGATACTAGGAGGAGGCCCTTGGAGTTTGAGGTTGGGGACCACGTGTTCTTGAAGGTCTCCCCTCGGCGAGGGTAGCTGAGGTTCGGCAAGGGGAGTAAGCTTTCTCCCAGATTCATCAGACCCATCGAAGTGTTACAGTGGGTCAGCAAAGTGGCTTATCAGCTAGCGTTACCATCGCCGCTACTTAGGATACATGATGTCTTACATGTGTCCCAACTTCGTCGGTATCTGTACGATGATTCACACGTCCTTGATTGGGGTGAGCTGGACATCGAGGAAGACGTGACCTTTGTGGAGAGACCAGTGATGATTGAGGATCGGAATGAGAAGGTGATTCACGGGAGAACCATTCCCTTGGTTCACGTGTTGGGGAGACATGGTGGGCTTGAGGAGAGTATGTGGGAGAGGGAAGCACAGATGCGTACCCAGTACCCAGAGTTGTTTTGAGTTTTGTTCCTTGTTGTACCTATTGTGGTAGAACATTTTATCTTTTGGCTATGAAATGTACTAGTTTTTGTCCCTCTGTTTGTGTGTGAAAAGCCCCGGATATGGGGAAGGAGAGAACCCGAACCCTAATCAAGATGCATTAAGGTGGATGCGATTAAACCCGTGCGGGCGAGTCAGTGCCGCCCAAAGCAGATAATATCTTGACATGGGGGAGGAGACTCCCCAACCCACATGCCTGGGCAGTTTAGCATGGTATGTTGCTTGGTTCGTGACAAGAAGGTGTTCTTAGTTAACAATGAGGTTCACTCTTGAGAGGTATCTTTCGGGGTGGTTGTTCGGACTCGCCCTTCCCTTCTGGGTTGTTTGAATTCTCGAGGACGAGAATAGTTTGAGAGGTATCTGATGTGATGACCCAGACTCTCTTGGTCCATCCCTTTTCCAAAATCTGGGTCCTAAAGGAGTGGCGTATCGGTGAGACCGATCGTTGAGACCGGTCGGTGAGACCGATCGGCGCGACCGATCGGCGAGACTGATCAGCGTCACCCGGCCTTGTCGAGTTGTTTCCAGTAGCGCTCCTTTTGCGCAAATTGGGTTTTAAACCCTATTCTGACTCGTTTAAGCATGTTTTAAAGACCCGTAATGAGCATAAGAGTTTAATTAAATACTTAACCAATTCATTAGTTGGTTTAAACCACCCGACCCCCATTAATGATGAGTGGAGCCATGTGGTCAACCCACTACCCCCGCACCTTATGCGGGTTTGCGTTTTCACCCCAACCGCCCCCGGCTCTTATAAACCAAGGGTTAGTCGTGGTTTCTCTTTTCCTCGATCGTGGCTTTTCACAAATAGATTCTGCTGCATCAGGCCCGCCGCATCGTTATCCGTAATGTTCCGCGCCCGGCCTAAGCGTCGATCGTCGATCAAGCATGTAGGGAATTTCTCCTTTGCCTCTCTCTTTTGTGTATCATGCGGGGTGGGCGTGATTTGGATTTCTATAGGATTGGATAAACCAGACCTAATTAAAGATAATGAACGAATTCTATAAATAAAGGGGGTTGTGATCATTGATTTTGTTTATATTATGACCATCTTGTTGAGTTGTGGTGGCTTATGCCTTCTGAAAATCGAGGTCGTTGGTGGTCATTGTTTATGCACTAATGAACCCCTGCTAATGTTTTAAATGGCTTGTCGTGGTTGTAAACTCCTGCTGTGAAAAATAATTGGTTAATAACGCATATCCAACCAAATAGATTGAGGCACTAGGATCTTTCCTTCTGTGATAAACCCCAGTTACAACACATGAAAATTGAAATCATGGTGTGTGTTAAGTTGTTTAAATCTGAAAATACCGGCATGACCCTGACTTGTGTTGATGGTGGTAGTTCGTTGTTTTCTTTTCAGTCTAATTGCTGGAAATGTGGGAGGGGATGGGATCCCATGTCTTGTACTCTTGGTGGTTGTGTGAATTTGGTAATTGGATCCCCTGTTGGTATGGATTCGGTGGTTGTGAGTTTTATGACCCAGTGGTTACTTGTTTATATCACAAATTGGGGTGGGATCCTCTGTTGTTGAAAACCGGGTGTGGGCATTATGGTTGATGTTTGACTATTTACTTTCCTGGACTTGTGCCTTTTCTTACTAGTTTCCCAGTAGTGCTTAAACATAAACATTATTACTGAACATGAAACAAGAATGGGACAAATGGGTTTTGTTGGTGAGAGTCGTGACTTGTGACTTAGATATAGTGGTGTTGTGTTAAATAGGCCGGTTAGAAAAACCTAGACTTTGGGTGAGTGCTTGTTACCTATATCTATACTTGTAGTTTCTGTTTCTTATTCGCTCCCCACCCAAGTTTAGCAGTTAGTGCCGAACACCCCCATTTCATGGGGGAGGGTGTTTTTCCAAACACTATTCTGGGTGGCTGGTTATTAGCTTCTTTTCTTCTCCCTTTCCCGGATAGCCCAAGTATCTTCGAGTAGGCTGTGATGGCCTGAGGTCCATTATTATCCCAAGAACCTTCGGGCGGGGTAGTGTGATGGTTGGCCAGGTGTGTGCGGCAGGTGGTTTCCCAAGTGTCTTCGGGATGAGGCCCAGGTGTCTTCGGGCGTGGAAGTGGTTTTTCTAGCCCAGGCGTCTTCGAGTGTGGTGGTGGTTGTTCTGGCCTAGGTGTTTGCAAGCGTGGTTACATGTGACAGTTGTGACCCAGGTGTGTGGGGGCGGGATTTTGGTAGTGGGAATGTGTGTGGTTTTTGCCCAGGTGTGTGCAGGCGGGGTTTGGCAGTGGGACTGCGTGTGGTTGTGGCCCAGGTCTGTGCGGGTGGGTGTGGCAGTGGGACTGCGGTGAGAATGGGGGGATTGGTCCGATGCATAGGATGTCTCAATAACCAGTGGGAAAGTGGCGCGGGGTACCCAAACATCGATGTGCTCTGATTATATATATTACTGAACTTGCGTTATTTGGGGAGTGTTCCTTGGTGAGGCCTGTGGTGGATAGTTTACCTTGATAGGTGTTTGGTTTACTCTTTTCTCACAGGACTTTAGTACGTTCCCCCACTTGTGCATGAGAGTCTTTGGTTTTCCCTACTAAGCGTACTTTTGTGCTCAACCTACATATATAAAACTGCTTTCATGTTTCCAGGAGGACTTCGGGGATTACGCAGGACCTTACTAGCTTGGACCTTTGGAGCAGTTGCAGTTTTTTTTTCTTTTCCTCTTTGGTTCTTACCTTTTTATTCACTTTTTCACCTTGTGGATTTACTTTTGGATCATACTTGTGGGAATGGTTTATTTTCTAGCTTTAATTTTCTTTTACCTGGGTGTTGTTGAGTTTCATCATCTCAGCTCTCGATCTTTTAAAACAAAAAGGTGTAATGCCTTCCATTTGTGAGAAATTTCTATACACTTGGTGCCGGTTGCCACTCCGGGACCTATTGAAGGTGGGTCTCGGGGGTCATTATCTCTCCATCAACATAAAGAAGGAAGGGCCTAGAAATCTGCTGACCCTTCCCTCATTTTGGTTATGGCGGGTCGTGACATAAAACTCACCTTTATACCCTAAATGTATAGTGCGAATGAATCAATTTCTTTGAGGGGGTGGTAGTCCACACTTCCCCAAATAATCATACTGTATGTCAACAAAATAGAATGAATCAAGATATGTGTTATATAAACATTTTAGAATCATAATGATAGTATAAATATCTTATATATAATATTTAAATATTGTTTCCATCGTAATTCTCAACCATGAGAGTGGTAATGGAAAAGGAATAATGTCGTTTTGTGAGGTGGTAGTTCACCATAGCTATAAATGGTATGTTCATTACCCATTAGATGGAGGTGTCTGTATTTGTACTTATAACCCTATTAAAAAATATATATATTTATATTTTTTATTCATATGTTATTATATAATACTGTAATAATATGTGTTTAAGGGTTGTATTATCAAAATAATATAAAAGGTCTGGAGGAAGGATGTTACATTTTCATAGGGAAACTTAGTTTGGTTTTCAACAAAGGTCTTTTATGGATAGATTTATGCTCATGTTGAGCCTTTTAGGATGAGGGTTATGAATTTTAGAACCTATTTGGTATGATATTGTTCAATAAAAAGTGAGTTTATAGGGTTGGTGTGGGGGCCTTTTTATAGGAGAGGACGAGTTGGATACTTGAAAAAATTTGAAAAGGGAATTACAACCCTATTGTTCTGTTGAAAATATGTTCAAATAATGATAAATATTTAAATAAAATAGAGTATATAGACGAAATATTTCAAACCAATGTAATTGGTACAATTTTATAGTACATTTTGGCCATTATTTTTAAGTATTACTCCATTGACAAGCTAATTTGTCATTAATGAATTGCAATTAATTTTTATTTATATTCCCTAATAGTGTTGTAAATAAATTAGTTCACCTTATATAAAATTATAAATTATAATTATTCAAAATTTGGAATCAATTTTTCCTAATTATAGTCATATAAGGGACAAAAATTAATATAAATTAAATCCCACAAATGGGACAACAATGCGGGTTATTAATGTAAAATATCCATACATTTGCTTTGTATTTTATTCAATTTCAAATTTAAATTGTTCAAAATGACCTAAATTTTATTAATTGATATAAAATTGATATAATTAAATTTTATAACCCACAAAATATTTAATTTAAAATAAAAACTAATTAAATAAAAAATAAATTTTGAACTAAAACTCAGTGTTTTTTGCAATTTCAAAAAAATGAATCTTCACATAATAATTCAAAATATTAAACCTATGATTTTTTTATATTTTTTTAGTAATTGATGTTTAATTTTCCATAATAAATTTATAAATTTCACAAAAATCAGATTTAAAATATGTTACCTAAATAATGGAAGGAAATTTCTATTTTAGAAAAAATACATTTGTATGCGTAAAACAAGATTTATTCATATCTTTTGCCAAAAAAATTATTAAATTAATACAAAAAAGTATATTATTTAATTAGTATTATATATATTACATTTACATTACTCAAGAATTTTAATTAATTTTATTTATTAAGAGAAAACATCTTTGTGTGAATAAAAATATGTTTCTATAAAATATTTTATTTATATTCAACTTGTTCTTATATTCCTTTCTAATTGGTTTTTTAAAAATTAATTCATTTAATAATATTCTAAACCTTATATTTCCTTAAATTATTTAATATTATTCATAAAAATTAATTTATAATCTAGCATATGTTTGAATAAATTACAAAAATAATTTTTAACTAATGTATTGTTGTTCGTTAAAACTCATCTTTACGTTTAACACAAGATATCAAACAGGTTCATTATTTCATGTAAGAAAGAAACATAGAATTTGTGTGAATTTCGATCTATATCCAAGATTTAATTAATTTAAAATATTAATAATATCACAAGGTCTTAGGAAGTAATATTCTCTTATGTGTTTTGGGTATTATATCACACAGACAATCAAATACAATGTTCTAACTATAAAATTTTGGGTTGTTAGAGTTTATCATTAAGAATTTAATTTATTTGTATTTATCAATTTTATTTCAATTATTATGTATATTATAGATTCGGGATATGTCCATTAAATTTATTCAATGGACATGAAGGTCCTCCTGGTGTAATTCCATGGGATAAAATTTATTCATTACTTAAATTAATTCACATGATAAATTTTGTCATCAAGTGAGTTATTTTCTCCAACTAATAAAAATCATGAATTCCTTTTTTTTCTATTTCATAGTATACCATTGATTTATAGGTTATGGGTAGCTCCAGTTTGCTGGTGATAGTTAAAATTATAAGATTGATGTTTTTTCTTAATAATGAATGATATTGTTAACATAATTCCGAATTGAAAATTTTACAGCATTAATAATGGAATATATATCATATTTATTAACTAAATAAAATCATTACTATATTAATTTAAGTGGATGATGAAAAAACATTTTGTCTATTGATGTGGCACTCCACACGTAACACAAGAAATTATTTCATTTTTATGTAATGAATGGGAAGGTGTAATAAAATTATTATTCCATAAACATAGTAAAATTTCATTATAATTATCATGTTTCAAGTATAATTATGGGTTAAAATACTAGAGGATAGAAAATAAATATTGGAACTAAAATAAATATAACAGTAATGATTGGGTATTTGTACATTATTCCTCGATAAAAATCATTAATCCATTATAGAATAGTAAATTTTTCTACCAATTCTTCTAAAAAAATATTTATATAGTGCTATAGTAATTAGGGTGTATTTTAGTAAATCTAAATATTATTTTTTGTTAGAATATATGGGGCGGTGAAAGGGACCGTTTAACAGTGAAGGGATGGAACTATTGTAAGTATTCATATCTTTATCATAAAGGCATGTCACTTTAAAAGGAAAGAGAATAAAATCATGGAATAAATAGATTGGAGTTAGTATTGGAGGATACACCATTGATACAAAAAAATAAAAGATAATATATGGGATATATTAATCCTTAACCCTTTAATTTAAATATTTTCAATAATTTTATTTTACCATAGTAACACATTTTTTATCCTCAAAAGCATTTTTTTATGGATGAAATTTAATTTTAATTTATTAAAAAAAATTACATGACTATTCCATGATTAAAATTCATTATATGATATTAAATTTCAATAAGTGATTAAAACTTTATTTGGATATAATAATTTTATACAACATAAAAATAGTTTTAGAAAACAATATAACCTTGTTTCAAAAAAATAAAATTTTTATTCACATAAATGTCAATTTTTTATGGAATTACAAAAATTTTACCATAATATAGTATAATAATTCAATGTCTATAAAGAAATCTCATTTAAGAAAATTATATTTCTAAAATTTAAGAATTTATCTTTTTAATGAAACATAAAAAAAATTCTTTTAAGGAAACAAGGTTGTAAAATATTAAATGATATATTTCTATTCACTGTCTAAATATTAAAGTAGCTCTAAAATTTTGTGCATAAAAAATACATATTATCATAATTAATCTATAATATAGTTAGATTCATAAAATAAAAACTCATAGCCAATAAAAATATTAATTGTAGAAAAATAAATTTTAAAAAACATATTATAGATTTTTAATTTTAAATATATTTCTCATGAAATTACCTCTAATTAAAACATCTATTTCATTGTCTATAATAAATTATTTAAATTTAGTAATACTATTTTATGTAAATCAAATTATTTTGGTTTCAAACAGTTTGGTGTTGTTGTGTGTTAAAGAACATATTAAATTAAAATTTTAATGAGTAAATAACTTATAAAACTATATTATGTTGAATATTTTACCTCTTATAAAAATATTTTCTTTCTTTATACAACTATATTATCCAGGTAATACTATTTTATTAGATATATGGAAAAAATTTCCTTAATTAGGATATTGGACTTGTTTAAAAAGGCCCTATATTGTTATAGATATTTATTCCATATATACAATATATCTTATCATTTTATCTCTTCATTATGTAAACAAAATATAAATATTGATTATATTCACAAACACTCTCCCCTTCAAAAAATTTCATGATATTAAACAATGAATGGTAAATTATTTTTCAATGTAATTCATAATCTAGTTTTTACATTCAAAATACTGTTTTCTTATAAAATTATAATTATCTAAACAATATATTTAATTCTAAATTTCTACAAATACTTTTCTACATCAATATGATTATATTACATTCCATTATCCAATGAAATAATTTTTTTCTAAAAAATATATTTCAATTTAACAAACCTATAGAATCCCTTTTTATATATCATCAACAACATTTGGGTTTGTATAAACTTATTTCAATAAATATTTTTACAACCATCAAAAATCATAATAATATATCCTTAATTACGAGTTCCTCTATTTTTCATAGGACCACACAGGTTATTATAAACCTCGTAATGATTTTTTGGTCATTAAATAATTTTAATATTAATATTATCAAACATCATCTCTATCATACATATATCACATTAATTTTATATAACAATATTATATTAGGAGTATTGGTGAAAACATTTTACATTGAGATATTTTTACCTTATTTTATATGCATCCAATACACTAATGGTAGATGATATTTTCTTCTTTCACAATGATAACAAATGAGTTATATTTTTCTACACAGATATCAAATATTTATCTCAATATTTTAATTATCTTATGTATTGTTTTAATTCTGACTAGGTATGCATATCATTTAAATATATCCATCATTCAAGATTTACATTAATAAAATACACACAAATAATTATTTTTATTCCATTATTATAGCGTGCCTCCAAGTATTTTAATTCATCTCCAAAAATAATAATTTTAATAATTATCTTAATATATAATTATCCAAATTTCCTAAAAATACATTCCATCAATGAGTTCTTTAACATTCATTTTCAAATTCAGTATCCATTTCACGAGGGGTGAGAAAACAATACTATGAATTTTAGAGTTGATACTGTTTTTCTATTTAAGATCAATCAATGTTTTAATACCTGATAAAATTAGTATTATTTCACAAAATTGTTATTTTGAATATCTTGTG
Source organism: Viscum album (assembly GCA_963277665.1). Lineage (NCBI taxonomy): Eukaryota > Viridiplantae > Streptophyta > Magnoliopsida > Santalales > Viscaceae > Viscum > Viscum album. The sequence goes on from OY728135.1 coordinate 1,516,000,532, forward strand.
TCACATGAAACTCTAAACAAAAATAAACTGCAATATGTTATAACATGAATAAAAATATTATAAACAAAATAAATATTCATACGTTATTATAAAGAAACAATGAAACAAAAATAATAATATTTATTTGGGAAATTTTATACTAAATATATGTATATTATATTTCAATCATTAATATAGGTAATGTATTTATATAAAACAAATAATGATTAAAATATAAATATATTCTATAATTTATATTTTTAGAATTAGAAAATAAATTTTAATGGGTTTTTGTAAGTAATATTTAATATAAAATTAAAAAAATTTAAGGAATAATTTTTCAAAAGTTTTATGTAATTTTATGTATTATTGGATAAATAACTTTTTCAAATAAATCTGTTTATAATATTAAAAATAAATTGAATATTCATCAATCCAATTGTGATTAAGGGGAAGGTAATAAGAAAAAATAACATTCATTCTTGAAATTGATTTTTACAAAAAACAATCTTATAAGATTTATGAATTAATATTTTAAGAAGCTAAATACATAATGGTTAAATAATGATAACATATATTTTTTATATGATTTATATTTTAACAAAATATTAATTATAATTTTATAGGAAATTAGAACAAGAATAATTAATAGTAAAAATAATCATTTTCTTATAAAATTTCTTTTAATTATATTCTATATGTAAATTTAAAAGTTATATTACAAATTTTAGAATTTAAATTTGAAAAATTAAAAAAATAGAATCATAATATAAAAAGTTATATTTTGATCGGTTTTGAGGAATTTTCTAAAAAAAAATTTGTTTGATTCCTGAAATGTACCATTTTTAAAAATACATGAAAATTTATGATATCATAAGACAAAAGGATGGATTAAAATTATATATATCATATTTATAAATTAATAATTTATTCATGAAGTGAAATTATTTATTTTAATATACAATGTTGAATTTTGAAAACCATTTTTAACTATTTCAAAAAATTATTAATATTTTACTATAACAAAAAATAATTTTTATTTATAATTAGGAATTATAAATCTAGAATTCAGTTTTTGATTGGTTAGAAATCCCCCTAAATCAAATTTTTTAATTCCAAAAATTACTTCTTTCTATTAATAAATATTTTTAATTCTTCCGAAACTCATTTTACTGCATTGAAATATATTTAAAAAAAATTAATTTTAATGTGTTAGATATTTATTATTACATTATTAAATTTTATCATTGTATAATAATATATATTTCTTAATTTGAATCAAAAGTCCCAAATTATATAATATGCTCACATTGATTTATTTTTTAAAGATAAATTACAAGGGTAAAAAAAATTCCCATAGTAAATGAAAAAAAGGTTAAAATTGTGAAATATAAAGGAATAAATAGAATAACACTCATAAAAAAGAAAAAAAATTTAGATTGAACAATAAACTATAAGTAATCCTATATCCAATTTCATAATTTTTTATCCACATTACAAGAATAGTGATACTCTTATTACAAAAAACATCACTCATCTCCCATATAATGGTAACTCTTAACCACCCATATTTTTCACACACCACCAAAGAAGTTTCCCATCAAAAACATTCCAAATCCCTTATTGATGATATTTTTCATGAATTAGAGTTTCTTTTCTCCTAGAAATAAAACCCTTCAAATCATACATTCGATTTGGAAGTGAATTATTCAATAGAGTTTAGTAAACATTCCAAAATAAATCCTTTTCATTTTTATTTTTTTATGTCTTCCACAAATATAATAAATTATATTATATAATACAAAAAAAATATTATTAAAACTTATGCAAATTTTTTTATTGAAAAAGAAAAGCATAACTTTTTCCCTTCTCTATATAAATATGAATATGTTTCATATGTGTAAGTGCATACGTTGCCTCAATGAATGACATGTTTATGTTTTCATCACCATATAACATGGTTATTAATAATAATATATTAAATGGAAAAAACATTATTTAAAATATAATATACATATATATTCATTGGTTATCTTCTTCACCTCCCTTTAATCAAGAAATTAAAAATGTCTCTCGTCTGTTTGTACATACTATTGCCTCATAGATGATGTATGTAACTTTCCACACCTACTGCAATAGAGAGTAATAAAAATATATTTGATAAAAATATTATACATCATGTTTTAATATATTTTATTAATATGTTTATAATGGTTGGAAAAAAATTCTATGATCATTACAACGTACTCTATTGATATAATTAAATTAACAGAAATATTATCTTTACAGATATCATCTTTATATATCACAACTGAAACTAAAATTGTATTATATTTTACACTTTTGAATAATTAATATAAATATTTTCTATTAACTTCAAAAATATTTTATTTATTAATTTAAAAGGAATATCAATATCGCTGTTATAAAACCCATATGAAATAAATAAAATTATTAACATCCGGTGATGAAAATAAACTATAACTAACTAAAATATACATGAATATTTTCAGGAATAAATTATTGATACAAAATTATATATGAATAAGTTTATTAAATCTATTTAAAACTTATCTTTGTATATTTTAAATGAAGATAATAAAATATTTTGATGATAAAAGATAAGGAAATAATTTATATCCTGAAAATTTAATTCTTTTAGACATATTTTATATTATTGACCAATTTTAATTAATATAGAGTATTTAATGCCTATTTAAATTATTAAATAATGATTCTCTTTACCATAATAGCATTCAGTGATATTTTTTAGTGTAGTCTTTGGAAATAATTTGTTCAAAAGTTTCTAAAGTCACAATGGAATTCATTAACTTGAATATATTTTTTTTAAATTACAATGGTTTCCTTTAAAATTATTTATCCAATACATGTTTTATTTCACCACATTATGTAATTATGAGTTATATAAAATTCCCCCTCACTAAAATTATTTTCTTATTAAAATATTACTCTATCATGTGTTTCTTTCAAATAAAAGTATAGCAATACTCAAAATAATCATCATCCTCTCTAATATGATAATTAATTTATATTTCATTGTTAATTCATCATACCACTATTCACATTTATTATTTTTAGAGACAAATATTTATAATTTTATGTAACCTTCATATTTCGATTAACTTCTTTTTATGATGATGTTGTATTGATAATTTTCAAAAAGACGGTTTCAAATTAACTATTTAAAATATTAAAAACTGTTTAACATTCGTGATAGTATTCTTTTACATCGATTAAGAATTATATCTAGAGATATTTTATATATATTTTAAGGCCTAAATTATTGAAAATAAATTTTAATACTAAATGTTTTCAAAAAATCCCTTTACCTTTTCATAAATGACTTTTGAAAGTTAATGATAATTTCATAAATTACAATAGTGTTAATAATGTATTCCATCTAATATTTTGTGGATTCACTTCCATTTTCTACATTACGACAAAATGATTTATTTATTGAACATTATTTTTTCTTTATTATCCTTGAGATTCACTAGTTCAATTTTATTTTAGGGAACTAATATTTTTTATAAAACAACTCAATTGCTCATCCATTCATTTTGGGTATACATAAATTATTTCTTCCTATAAGTATATTTTTTATCTATATAAAAATCCAAAAAAGTATTTATTTATCAACATGTATTATTCAAAAATAATGATACAACATATTCCTTTTAATATCTTGTGTAATATTCTAGGGATGTTTTCTTCAAACTGGTGACTTTTCCTTGTGTTAATTAAATGATGTTTGAAAAATGAAATTTTCAAGTTCTTACGAGATACATGTATATCATTTTTATTATATTTTAGGTTCTCCTATAATCATTTATACATTAAATACATTGGTACTTTTTTATCTCATGAAGAAAATATTGTGATCGAGTATTGATCCTTGATCAATTTTTGTAATCAGAAAATGGTTCATCCTCGACTATGTGTTGAGTCAATAAAGTTTCCATATGAATTTTTCATTATTTTATGTTCTGAATTACGCAAAAAATTTATCTTAAATAAAATCGTATTTTTCTAAGGTTTATTTTATTATGTATGTTTTCTTTATCTAAGGGATGTTTTATCTGTTCCTTTTTTTCATTATCTCATTTTTTTAATATATCTAAATCAAACTATTTTTATTTCTAAGACATAAAAAAATATTTTATCTAAAACCTCTAAATTCTTTAATTTCTTTTATATAAAGTGTTCTGTTTTTAGAATCCAAATTCTATAAAATTCCGAATCTGAATTCTATGATATTCAGACTCTGGATTTCTTTTAATTTAGACACCAAATTCCTCAGAATTCAGATTTCGAAATCCTCAGAATTCGGACTCTGAAATCCTATAAATTTAGACTCCCAATTAATAAGAATTCATACTCTGATTTCATCAGAATTCAGATACTGAATTATATGGAATTCATAATCTGTAATCATTATAAATCAGATTCCCACCTTGTTGAAAAATAGAATCTGAATATCTATGTTTTATAAGATCTAACTGCTTAGATGATTAGACTCTATTCATTATATGTTTCCATAGTCTCTAGATATTTATATTTGGTTAAGTTAATATATTTTCCTTATACATGTTATTATTATGAAATGATTTCATGAAATCCATTTTTAACTAACCGTTGGTTTAGTGACATGTGTATAGTTCCCTCTGAGATTCAAGGAAATATATGACCAGTTGAGGAGGGAGCTGACCATTTGAGTTTGTCCTATAAATAGGAGCTCATTTGATCATGATGAAAAATTGTTCCATCAATATAGATATTACATGCTGAAATGATACTTTTAGAGAGAGAGAGAGACTATCATACTTCGAGCATCCTTAATATCTCGTTCATATCACTTCATGTGACTCCAATTGTTACTACGTACAATTAAGAGCTTCATGGGATTGGAAGACAGTGGTGATGGAAACTATAATGTTTGAGGGCTTCCAAGGATATGAATATAGAGGTGATAACTACCTTAATGTTCAATGTATTCTCGAGATATGAAGAGAGAGGTTTCAACTACCCTAATGTCCGAGGACTTATAGGTAAAGAAAGACAGAGGTGTCGACTACCTTAATGATCGAGGGCTTATAGAGATTGGAAGATTGATTTCAATATTCCTATTGAGGGTGTACCCTGGTGTGGGAAAAACATAATATCTTGAATGTATAAATCACAGGACCTTTACTCATGGTTGTTAGATACCCAACTCTTTTAGGGAAAATATTTCTTACTTGTTACTTATTTTGTTTAATGTTTTATTTCTGATACATTTTGATAGAGGAAGAAAGTATAAATTTCTTATACTTTCTTATTATCTTATTTACTATGATAAGTAAGATTCTATACATATTAAGGTAGAATATTTTCTTAAGATAATTTTTCTTAATTTTCATTTATAGAACTATATTTCGAGAACGTAAGAATAATTGTCTCATAGAACTATTTTAGGGTTTGTGAATTAACATTGTTTAGCTATTTTAAACATAGTTTTCCTTAAGGTTAAATAAATGTTTTTAAACATTAAATTCACCCCTCCTTTAATTGAGTATCTAAATATACCATTTCTATCCTACAATTAGTATTGGAGGAGGTATCTAAATTTATTATACTCACATATATGTTTTCATGATCAAGTTTTATTTTATTTCTGAACTTTGGTCATTCATGTTTTATTAAATATTTCTCTCTTTGTTTATAACCTTTTTATATTAACATTTTTTTGTAAAAGTGATTACTTATAGAAGTGTAGGTATGAATTTTATTTCTGTTGATAATATAAATCCTACCAGACCAGTAATTATTGATGGAATTTATTATGAGTACGGGAGAGATAGAATGGAGACCATTGTCATTTACACTGGAGTAGATAATTTTTTCCTACTTACTATAGATTACAAAATTCAGGACAAGGAATTCAAAACCATCATCAACGAAGAGAAACAAAAATATCAACTGAATTACAAGGCATGCAATACATTGTTGTGTTCCATGACCAGACATATATATAGTCATATATCATCATGTGAAGAATTAAATTTTATCTAGAATAAATTTTAAGTCACGCACTTTGGTATATCCAAAGTTATAGAAACAAGAAGTGCAATGCTCCGAGCTGAATATCATGGATTCTTGTATCTATATGGAGAACTACATTGCAAGGTGCAACAAAGATTCAGGACCAATTAAAAAATATTATTTTTATGGGAGAAAACGGTTTAGATGAATATGTTCTTATGGACAAGATTATAGATATTATGCCCAAGGTGTGAGAATCCAAAATAACAACTATAGATGAGAATATGGAATTTTCTAATATTACTATTAATAATCTTTTTGGAACTCTTATTCAAAGAGAGTCAATAAAGAAAAGATATTATGATATGAATAATAATAAAAATTGTAATTGAAGTATAGCCTTTAATACTAATAAATCCAAGACACCGAAAATGGTTACAACATCTATGTCTATGAAATTCATTGTTCTATCTAAGTCTAGAGAATGTGACCATTATGATACTGAGTTATCCAAAATTTATAGAAGTATGAACAAGATGGTGGTAAATAAAGACATCTAGTTTAGATATATGATTAATGATAGAACGGAAAAGAAGGATTCAGAATTCACTTGTTCTGGATGTAAAAAGGTTGGACCTATCAGGCCAGATTGTCTTATGCTTATGTGGAAAAATAGGAAGGAAATGAATTCTTAGAGAAATATAAAGATGTACTAAAAAACTAAGGCTAAGAATGTGTTGATTGAAAATGACACATGGAGAGCCAATGGTTGTGACTCTTCAGATGAGTCTTCATATTGTAAATCTGCTTGTTATAAGAATATTCTCATACTAGTTAAACTACTCATCAAAAATAATTGTCTAATGGCAATGTACACAATGATTAATCCTTATCCAATATGTATTTAAATAAAATTGTTTTAAATGAATAATATTATTTATCTTCATATGATGAATCTCTCTCATCAAAATATAATACATTTCATTCATTTGAAGAAGTATTTATATTTCCCAAACTTCATGAAAATAAAAATTGTTATATAAAAAGAATGATAGAAAAAAATTATATAATTTAAGTATAAACTAAAGAAGTGTTAGATCATTCAAAGGATATTGACCAGAAATCCTTTGAATTTGAATGTGTTTATAAAAATGTTTTGGAAGTTATTATGATAAGGATAAACATTCTAATAATCTTAAAAAAGTTATTTCTAAGAAAAATGTTTTAGAGGATAACTCTAGTTCTAAAACTGATGTTCTTGAGAATAATAACTTGATTATTATACTAAATCCAGAAATATTTTCCTTAAGTAAATTCATTTCAAACATTACCTCTATTGAGGAAAACATTGACAAGATGTATTCCCAAATCTTTCCTTTATGAAATTATTCGGGATTTGGATATACACATTCAAAATGTATTTTTAATACTAATTATTGTTTTTCCCAATGTTCTCTATTTTGCACGAAATATTTGTGTGGTTGACATTGGGAAAGGAATTTTTATATAAATAAAATAGAAACATTTGATTTTCATAAATCATAATTTTCAATGACCATGTAGATTCCTAAAATCTTACTTTATGAAATTTCAATATCCATAAAAGATTGATTTCTGAATGTCTGCCTCATTTATTTTCAGGAAAATAATGATAGTACAAACAAAAACACATGGAACCTTGATAGTGGATGTTCCTGGCATATGACTGGTAATAAAACATCTTTGAAAATATTATAAATATGAATGTAGGAAAATTAACTTTCAAATATAATGACCAGGGGGAAATTATAGGTATATGGAATATTTTTCCTCTTGGAAAAATAGGGATTCCAAATGTTTTTTTATGGGTCTTAAGAACATCATCATCATTATAAGTCAGTTTTGTGATGAAGTTTACCATGTGAATTTAAGGAGTTATAAATATTTAGGAAATAATTAAAAGAATTATTTTATTATTTATTCCAATAGGAAAGAGAATCTACAAACATGAAACATAGAAGAACATAGGCTCCATGATCATCCATTCCATAATGCAATGGAAGATCAATTGTGGATTTGACATATAAGGTCAGAACATAGTAACCTTAGGAACCTATGGAAACTCTCAAAGAAAACACTTATTAGGAATATACAAGATCATATATTTTATTATTAAATTTTTTTTATCCTTGTCAATATGGAAATAAACATAAATCATGTTTTAAATCAATTGGAGAAGTCTCCTCTTTTAATTCATTATAGTTACTGCATATTGATCTTTTTGGTCAAATAAAAACTAGATGTACTAGAGGAACATATTGGTATTTTTTTATGATTACACAAGATTTACCTGGGTCTATTTCATAGCAAATAAATCTGAAAAATGTTCTTATTTTAAAAAAATTTAAATCCCAAGTTACAAAAGTGAAAAACCATCCTTTTATAACTATTCATAGTGATCATAGAAGAGAATTTCAAACTTCATATTTTGAAACATTTTTTCGTAATAAAGGAATTACTCATAAAATTTCATCTCTATGTACTCCTAAAAAAATGGGGTTATTGAAAGAAGAAATCAAATTCATTAAGAGATAACTAGAACCATGTTGAGTGGATATTCTATTGCTTATCATTTTTGGGCTGCAGCTATTACTTCTTCTTTTTATACTATAAATCAATATTAAATAAGTAATTTTCATAACAAAACACCATATGAATTGTGGGCCCGTAAAAATATGTGTCATTCATACGTCAATATATTTTCTTGAAAAGTATCCATCCTTAATACTAATGATAACATACAGAATATTTCCCCCAAATGTGATAAAGGAATTTTCTTAGGATACTCCACAACTTCTAAGGCTTATAGGGCTTTTAATAAAAATACATTCACTATTGTAGAAATAGTGTGTGATAAATTTTATGATAATAATAATTTTGTTTTTAAACAACCACAGCCAACATCTACAGATGTGTTTTAAAAATTTAATTTCCGACCCATGAAAGAAGATAATTCTAAAAAGTAAAATGCTCAATAAAATATTTCTGAAGCATTTACCTCAGAAAATTTCCTACCATATGTTGATGGACAGGTTTTACAAAACAAAAATCAATTGTTACATAAGAATGATCCCAATGATAGTATCATTGATAATTTAAATAATCATATAAGGACTAGAAGGTCCTTAACATATGATGTAGTAAATCTATCATTACTTTATCAATTAGAAAAAATTGTACTAATGAATCTTTGGGTGATGATTATTGTATTAAATCCTTGCAATGTGAGCTAAATATATTTAAAAGGAACAATGTTTGGACATTAGATGAAATACCTATAGAAACATCTGTAATTGGAGTTAAATGGGTCTTTAGAAGTATTTGTGATAAAAATGGAATCATTGTAAGGAATGAATTTAGATTAGTTTCTAAAAGCTATAATCAACAAGAGGGAATAGAATCTGAAGAAACCAATTAACCAGTAACTATAATTAAATCAATTCACATTTTACTTTCCCTTGTAGAATTCATTATTTTTTATCTTTTTCAAAGGGATGTGATGTATGGTTTCCTTAATGTATATTTTCAATAAAATGTTTATGTCTAACAACAACATGGTTTTTAAGACAAAAATCATCTAAACATGTTTTCAAACATACTAAATCTTTTTATGGACTTAAACAATCCCATAGAGCTTCGTATGATAGAAGTATAGTATTTTAGTTAAAAATAGTAATGTTATGGGAATTTATAATCCAACACTTATTATAAATAAATATAATAAATTTTTTTTGATTGTTCCAATGTATGTTTATGACATTGTATTTAGTTCAACTCAACAATCTTTAACTGATTCATTTGTGAATCTAATGCAATTTGAGTTTCAAAGGGGTATAATGGTTGAGTAATCATTTTTCCTAGGTTTTCAAATTTCTCATAAAAAATAAGGAACTTATATATTACAATATAAGAATATCAAATACCATATTAAAATTTATATATTTGACAATAATAAAATTATAAGCACTCCAATTGGCACATAAGATTCTCTTGATATTGATGAAGATGTGATACAAGTATATTAAACATCATTCTGAGGTATGAAAGAATTTTTATTATACTTGATATCTATTCATCAATAATTAATGTTTTCAATGTGATTATGTGCAAGATATCAATCTAATACAAAGGAATATCATTTAAAATAAGTAAAAAATAATTATTCAATATATAAAGGGAACCATTGATTGATGACTTATTTATACTTATTCAAATTATTTTGTTTTAAAATGTTTTTTGGATTCTAATTCTAGTGGATGTAAAATGGATAAGAAAATGTACATCTGGAACATGTAATTTCTTAGGAGAGTCATTAGTTTCTTGGTTATGAAAAACTAAATAATTTGTAGCACTACCCACTAATGAATATGAATATGTAGCAGCTAGAAGTTCTTGTGCCCAACTATTTTGAATGTAACACACACTCACAAACTATGAAACATGTTTTATCAAAACACAGATATTGAATGATTATACTTGTTGCATTTCCCTAATCAAAAATCATGCACATCCCTCTCATGGAAAACACATAGATATTAGGTATCACATTTTTATGGAACACACACTGAAATTAGATATCATTTTTTAATTTCTCGGAATGTAATATCATCTTATTAATATTTTTTAAAATACCATTACCCTCCAAAATATTTTAATACATTAAATAAAAAATATAAATGATAACTATAATATAGTAATACCTATTAACTATTTTTGGAAACCTATCTCTTTATATAAAAAAATCATTTCTATAGGGGAGAACATTTTCTTGTTAACCAATTTTTTTCTCCTTTGTCAAAATTTTTCCTTAATCAATTTATTCGTTATAAAAAAAATTTCTTAATCAAAATTTTCCTTTTCAAACTTTATTTAATAAAATTCTTTTTAATAAATATTTTCCATAACTCGAATATTTATTTACTTAAATATTTTTTTGTCTCCAAAATTTAATTTCCTTAATAATAATTTCCATAACAGAATGTTATTCAAGAAGAATTTTCATCATTAATGGCAATTTTATTAGTAATCTAGAACGTATGGTTCCTTACATATATTTTATTTATTGAATATTTTACTTGATGGTATTATATATCTTGATTTAAGAATAATTTTTCGATATTCATTTATTAAATATGAATGCTTACCATTAAAAAGATTCAAAAGATCAGAACCTACCAAATTATTCTTCAGCATTCATCTCAACTATCAAATAATATCATGATTATTTAATTCTTTGTATCAAATAAGGAATTAAAACCAACAATTAAATGCATATATAATAGACTCACTATTTTTTTCCCACATTAATTGTCATGACCTTTTGAACGGAATATCTTCATATCTTCAAAATGGTATTTCTCAATTTCATAGTTTTCTTAGATTACTGATGTTTTTGGATTCATATCTTCATAATAAAATGACTTCAGTAAAGGAAATGTCATGATATGAAATTTATAGAGGAAGGTAAGTGTATTTTAGGTTTTATGCAAATTATAATTTTCTGATTATGCAAAACATAAAGCTCAATGGATGGGAAAGCCTCTGTGTAGCCAAACCGAAAAGACAGGATCTGGTTAACCCACAGTTTCTTGTTGAATTATATGAGAATGTATGTTTTTTTAATAAAGGTGGAAGATATAATTTCTTATTCAAAATATTGGGGGAATCCTATACACATTACTCCATCATGGCAGACAATATTATTAGAATTCTGTGTGAAGGGAAAGCCATATTATGCACCCACTAGATACTAGATGAATCGGGAATCGTTGAGAAAGATAAATCAATAGAGTTCCTTGGACTCAAAGAAGTAAAAACATCAAATATAAAATTTCTATCAACAAATATAAGGATGTTATAGTTATGTGTTCATTGATTTCAAATTACTAGAAATGAATACAAGGACTCCTTGAAAAAACATGATATCTTCATTTTGTATTTTCTGGTGAACATCAAGAAGATACATTGGGTGAAGTGAATCCTGTGAAAAATCACCAATACTAATAATTGAACCCTCAAATTGGAAATTATCATGTATAAAAAAATTCTATCTATGTTCATAATTCTATGAGAAGATTTGTTCAAAACTTATTACAGTTCTAATCCAATAAATTTCATGATTTTGCTGTCGAGTGATAATACATTGATGAGTATGAAATTTTGTTTCAATAGTAAATATATATAATTTTATGACTTTTTAGAATGAGATAATGAATCCTTATTTAAGAAATAAAATGTATTAGATACTTCCAAGAAATCACCACAGAAGTCAATGAAGAAGGATATGAAAGACATAGAAAAACCTATAGTTCAGGAAACCCAATCAGCACTCCCAAAGTCAAAGTAGCTAAAAACCTATCTGGATGATGTTGTTGAAAATTAGATGGAAGGGAAATGAATAATAATTAAGGATATCCAAGCTTTATCCTAGATCCTTATGAGGATAAGACCTTAAAAATTAAGGCTCCTAAGGAATACTAAGGACAAGAAAAGTATGAAAAGAAAAATAATAAATTGTGGGAGGCCGAAATAATTTAATCTCTTCTCATGTATACTAAGAAAGCTTCCAAACAAATCCAGGTTCCAAAATCCTATCTAAAAAATAAGTACTTCTGAATCCAGGAAGGAAGATGATCAATCCAAAAACTGAAGTAGTGGAAAAAAAATTTCAAGAAGATAAAGTAGAAGAAAAATAAGAGGACGAAAAAGATGAGAGTGATAATGCGAAAAGGAAAGTCAAAGACTATCAGGAGAAGGAAATTCCTTCTCAAGATAAATCAATCCAGACATCCCAGGATGAGTCAACCAAAATTCTTTTTCATATAAAATATGATGAGGGTCATGAATATGTTAATATACCATTATATGATTAAAGAAACTATCATGAATTTATCCAAACTGACCATCTTGTATGAGATGCTGAGAAGGGAAAGGTTGATGATGATAAAATCTTCCCTGTATCAGATTGTGAGCATGAATGCCCATAAGATGGGGAAACCATATCTAGATTTGATAATGAAAAATAAGTGATAGTTGATACACCTAAAAATGATGTGGCACTTAATGAGGATGTTGGTGGATCATCCAAAATAATGGTTCTTGAGATAGAAAAAGAATCTTATCCTATAAAGGAAATGTATTTTGAATAATTTTCTATGGGTCATGACATTGTAATACAGTTCATGAATAATTAATAGACATTATCCACTTTTTTCGGTGTATTTACTCAAGGTTTCAGATGCATTAAAAATAATTCAATTTGAAGTCGGATTTAATTACCAATCTCATGGACAAATTCATCATGCTTGAGGATGTTTTCAAAACATTATATATTGGGTATGATGCACACAAAAGTTCTTTTAAATATATTACTCTTGGAACCATGGTCATTCTATGCATGAATTGGAGTATGTTTTGGGTTTGTTTTCAATCCTTAGTGGAAGTTTAGAATTTGTGCCAGCAAAGTGATCATACAGAACAAGAAGATAACCGTATTGAATGGGGCACCGTTTTCCAATGTTTGACAGATTTTTGGGCCTGAAAATCAACAAATGTAGAAAAGTGGATTTGGAAAAGATACTAGCACAACATTTTCCTGAAGGAGAAGAAACTTTCACTCCATTGGTTCTTCAAAATAATAACATGAAATTATGGAAAAGGGAGAAGGTCGTCCAAGTTTTATTTTTGGTCGCGCAAGTGACATACGCGGCAGAGACTTGGACGCCGAAACCTGCGCAGTGAGTGAAGAGTTGTGTTCCATCATGTAGGGTATCTAAATTCCAATAAATATTTGTAGAACCCTCTTCATTTGGTACAAAGTTCAGACTTATATAAAATCAGATCTCTCGTCGCGCAGTTGTTGTGGTTGTGCAAGTGGTGGTGGGTCGCACAAGTTAATGTTCGGTGACAGCTGTTTGCTACCCATCCAATGTGTTATGGGTGAGAAAGGGGTTGAGTCCCCCAAGTATGGAGTTGGTGAAGGATGTGTCATGAAGGTGGTTTGGTGACACCTGCACACCAGTATTGAAGAAGCACGACAATTTATAGTTGTGCGCCAAAATCAATTTTGGTGTCAAAGGAAATGAGTCGCGCAAGTTTGAAGTTGACCAAGTGAGTATCGCGCAAGTGGGAGTTGTGAACTTGTGTGCCATATTGAAACATTCATTCCAGGCTTGGTGAAGTGTGCCATGTGCGATTGAAGTACACGAGTCTTTCCGGGGCTGCATGAAAGCTGGATGTTTGCCTGATACCTTTGGTGAAAAGTGAGATTAGACTACAGGTGGAAGTTGGACATCAACAAAACATCTAAATACAATAGAGGATGTATTCCTTATCAATAATGAAGAGACCATCATGTCTATCAACTGAGTGGGACTTCACCAAAGGCAGTGAGCTAGGGGGAGTCAAGGGGAGTGACCCGAGGGACGCAGTAGGCTATGCCTGCACAGTTGTAAAGGCTGTGATCCTAGGATAGTGATACTATTCTCTAACCTTTTTAATCCACAACGAGTGAAGAATAGTGGAATTTGGTATGACTGATAACCTATCGGCATATGATCCTTGGACGTAGCCCTTAGTGGTGAATCAAGTAAAAAGTGTTGTGTCATATCTTTTCGTGTGAATTTTTTGGTTGTTCTCATATCCATCATACATGTCAAACTAGTTTGTACCAATGTGTGAACATGATCCGTCAGTTTAAAAGAAAAAGTTTACACCCTGATTCTTTCCGCCCCTCTCAGGGTGTCCAAGGGTCCTTCAAGTTGTATTAGTGTAATTAGACTGGTGTTTGATCTCTTTTATACCACCATGGAAAATTCAGCCAGTGTTCGGGGAGTTCCCCACTTTGATGGAAGTAATTTTCAGATTTAGAAGAATATAATGAGATCTCATCTAATATCCCTTGGAATGGATGTTATGTTTTCCACTATTCAAGGTAAACATGTTAATGATCAAACATGGCGGGATATGACTGATACAGATAGGAAAATTCTTGATGCAGATGCTAAAGCACAGAATACTCTCACTGCAGCACTTTCTAACATGATATATATAAAAGTGATGAGTTGCACCTCAGCAAAGTCCATTTGGGACAAACATAAAAATATTTATGAAGGAGATATCAAAGTAAAGGAGGAAAAAATACAAGTTCTACACAATAGGTTTGATTATTTGAAGATGCATCCTGATGAGAATGCATACTCCTTCTTTAATCTAATTACCAAAGTGGTTGGTGAAATTCAGGGACTAGGTGAAGAAATCAATGACGTTGACATTGTAATGAAAATATTAAGAATACATACACCCCTATACAATGCAAAGGTGTTCTCCCTTGGGGAAGTAGATCTTTCCAAACATTCTTTGGATGATCTGTTGAGAAGCCTAGGGGAATATGAAATGAGAGTCAAACCAGCAGATGCTACTACACGAGTAAGCAAGGAAATGTAATTCAAATCCTTGGAGATACAAAAAATTTCAAGAGATAGTAGTGGTGAAGAAGATGAGGAACAAGAAATTCATTCTCTCATTTCCAAGAAGTTCCACAAGGGAAAGACAGGCAATCAACTTATGCAGGGATGTAGAGCATAATGAAACTTGTATCAGGTTGATAGTAAAGAAAATGTTTGTTAAATGACTATTGAAGAAGAAAACAATTTGTGGCATCAGAGACTAGGACACATCAATCAACAATACATGGAAAAAATATCCAAATTGAGGAATTTCATGGAAATTCCCAACCTGAAGCATGATCACGAAAAGTCTTGTGACACATGCATTTGTGGAAAGCTGGTTGGATGTCCATATTGGCCAAAGAAAAAAATGGCATCTCATCTTCTTGATCTAATTCATATAGATGTATGTGGGACGATAAATGTTGCTGGAACTCATGGATAATGGTACATTGTCCTTTCATATATGATTATAGTATAATGGCATGTGTTATGGTCATTCACATGAAACGACAAGTGCCTGACTACATGAAAACATATCGTTGAATAACTGAGAATGATACTGGATGGAAAATCAAAGTGTTGAGATCCAACAATGGAGGGGAATACACATCTATTGAATTTGAAAATTACCTAGAAAAGTATGGGATACAACATGAGGTATCTATTTTTAGAACTCCATTACAAAATGGAGTAGTTGAACGTAGGAATTGATAGGTGAACAACATGGCATGGACTATGAAAATTGAGATTCGTAGTCCACGACATTACTGGAAATAGTTTTTTCAATAAGCAGTCTATATTTAAAATTGAACCGGACTTTATATGGGTGAGACAAAAACACCATATGAATTGTGGAATTGAAGGAATCTCTCTTTTAAATACTATTGTATTTTTGGATGTAAATGCTTCATTAGAAACAATGTATGAAATCAAGGGAAGAATGGTGACAATGAATATGAAAGAAATTTCCTTGGATACTCAATGAACAGAAAAGACTACATGTTTTTCAACAACCGATTAAGAAGAATTATGGAAATCAATGATGTTAAGATAATTGATGAGAAAACTACAAATGCTTCAAGGACATCATATGTTGATGTGATAGAAATTGAGGAAGGAAGTGAATGTGGAGAAAATATAAATACAGAAATAGGGGAAGTTGTACAAAACACTCAGTAGTCGCATCATGATGTTGACTCAGAAGAAGAATATGAAGAATAAACTATGGATAGAGACAATTCAACTAAACCTCACAAGAGAAATTGAAGAGCTGAGATAGATCTATATAACATAATTGGGGACATGAATGAACCCACCCAAACAAGGAGGATGATTAATAACATGCAATCTATATTTCTGTCAGTTGTGGAGCCATCCTCATTTAAAAAAGCTGCAAAGGTTGAATCATGGGTGAAATCTATGAATGAAGAGTTAGATCAGATTGACAAGAATCAGACACGAGATCTTGTCATAACACCCAAAGGCCACAATGTGATTTTTACAAAATGGATCTTCTTTAAAAAGTTTGATGAGAATGTAAGCGTTGTTAGAAACAAGGTACGACTTGTATGTAAAGGATACTCTCAGATTGAAGGTGTTGATGTTGAATAGACCTTTCCTCTAGTGGCTAGACTGGAGTCAATCAGGCTTTTCCTTTCCATGTCACTCCAAAGTGGATATAAATTATATCAAATAGAAGTTAAGACAACATTCTTTAATGGTTTACTCGAAGAAGAAGTCTACATCGAACAACTAGTGGGTTTTGTTCTTGGTACTGATGAAACAAAGGTCTAAAAACTGAAGAAAGCTCTATATGGTTTGAATCATACACCACGAGCATGGTATTCCGATCAGGACTCGAATCACAAGAAGATGGAATTCAAAAGAGGAGGATTAGACCACAATCTATAAAAGAATAAGTCTCCAAAAGATCAGTTCATGGTTCTAGTCTACGTTGATGACATTATATTTGGTGGTAGCAGGAAGCAATTAGTGGATGAATTTTCCAATCAAATGAAATCCAAATTTGAAATGTCTATGATTGGGGAGCTCACATATTTCTTGTGGCTATAGGTGATTCAAAGGTAGAATTATACTTTTATTTCTAAAGAAATTTATGCAAGAGAGCTGTTGAAGAAGTTTAATACACAAGACTGCAAACCAATATCAACTCCGATTTCAGTTGGAACCAAACATGGAAAGAATGAGGATGGGGCATCTGTAGACCCCACAATGTAAAAGATGATAATTGGGAGCCAATTGTACCAGACAGCGACACTGCCAAATATTTCCTTTGCAACCTGTCTCGCGGCCCACATTCAGAGTAATCCAAAGGAGGAACATATGATTGCAGTAAAAAGAATCATGAGGTATATTCAAGGTACTCAAAATTGTGGCTTATACTTTGCTGCGAGAAGAGATAGTGAATTATCAACTTTTTTTGATGCTGAATGGACTTTCGATGTAGTGGACAGAAATTCCACCAGTGGTGGAGAATTCTATATAGAGAATAAATGTGTTGGTTGGTGGAGAAATAAACAAGAAAGTACTTATATTAGTACTGCTGAATCTGATTATATCTCTGACACAAAGGCCTGAACTCAACTGCTGTAGATGAACCAACAACTAACAAATATTTGAGATGAGGTGAAGCAACCAATGGTAGTTTACTTTGATAATAAGAGCGCAATTGATCTTACGAAAAATCATGTTCATCATTCTAGTACAAAACATATTGAAATCAGGTATCACTTTATCAATGAAAAAGATGAGAAAGGCGTGATTAGAATGGATCATGTGGGAACTGATCAGAAAGTGGATGATATCTAGACCAATCCACTATCAGCGGCTGTGTTTGAGAAGCATCAGTTGAACCTTAGTGTTCAGCCACCTCCCAGTTCATAATAAGGTTATGCAATTCCGCTCTCCCCAGTTATGTTTTGTTGTTTTTAATATGTTTATGGATACGATGCAGGTTTATGGGGGAGATACTATCCAAGGGGAGTGTGGTTTGAGCTGAACAATAACCAATTACTAGTCTTTGGGTTTATTGTCAATGGGGGAGAAAGGAATAAATTCAGCCATGTAATGATTTTGTGACACATTGAGAATTTAGTGTCGATGATAGGATGGGAAGGAATACATTGGACGGGAACCCAATTAATGCTTCCTCTCTTGTTTTCTACACTGAGCATTTCTCACGCAGACATAGAGTTCTGGATGATTTGATTCTAGCATTTGTGGGTTGCCTATGGCTGGTGATCTATTGAATTTATTTACTGATTTCCAACAAAATAAAAGGGGGAGATTGTTGGAACCATGGTCCTTATATGCATGAATTGGACTATGGTTTGGGTTTGTTTTCAATCTTCAGTGGAAGTTCAGAATGTGTGCTAGAAAATTGATCATATAGAACAAGCAGATAATATTATTTAAGGTGGCACCGGTTTCCAGGGTCTGCCAAATTATTGGGCCTGGAAATCGACAAATGGATAAAATTGGTTTTGGAGAAGAGACTTGCGTTTTGTTGTATTGAAGGAGATTAAACTTGTGTGACATATGTTTTTCAAAATCAGAACCTGAAAATATGACAAAGGGAGAAGGGCGCCCAGGTTTTATGTTTGGTCGCGCAGGTGACTTACACAGTATAGACTAGCGTGCCAAAACAGGCGTACTGAGGGAAGACATGTGCGCCATCGCGCAGGGTATCCAAATGCCTAAAAATAGAGGTCGACCCTTCCTCATTTGGTACAATGTTCAAACATAGAGAAAATCAGAGCTCCCGTCATGCATTTGTTGTGGTCGTGCATGTGATGGTGGGTTGTGCAAGTTGAATTTGTGCTATAGTTGTTTGTTGCGCGTTCAAGGTGTTTTGGGCGAGAAAGGGGTTGAGTCACCTATATATGGAGTTGGTGAAAAAGGTGTCGTGTAGGTGGTATGGTGACACTTGCGCACCATTATTGAAGAAGCGCGATAGTTCAAAGTTTCATGCCAAAATCGGTTTGGGAATCAAAGGAATTCTGTCGCGCAAATTTGAAGTTGAAGAAGTGAGATTCATACAAGTGGGAGAGGTGAACTTGCACGCAGTCTTGAAACATGCGCACCAGGCTTGGAGAAGCGCGCCAGGCGTGGTTAATGTATTCCAGTCTTTATGGGGCTACGCGAAAGCTGAATGTTTTCCTGATACCTTTGGTGCAAAGTGAAATTAGACTACAGGTGGATGTTTTCCTTCAAAAGAGAATCTACATACTACAAAGGATGCATTCATTAGAGATGATGAAGAGTCCTTCACATCTATAAACTTAGTGAGACTTCCCCAAAGGCAGTGAGCCAGGGGTAGTCAACAAGAGTGACCCAAGGGACGCAGTAGGCTATACTTGAATAGTTGTAAAGGTAGTGAGCCTGGGACAGAGTGACTGTTCCCAAACCATTGTAATCCACAGCAACTGAAGAATAGTGGAATTTGTTATGACAGAAAACCTGTCGGTGTATGCTACTTGGAGGTAGTCCTTAGTGGTGAAGCAAGTAAAATGTGTTGTGTCATCTCTTTGCATGTGAATATTTTATTTGTTCCCATATCCATCATACAGGTTAAACTAGTATCTACCAATGTTGGAAAAAGATATGTTAGTTTAAATGAAAAATTTGACACCCTGATTAACCCCTCCCCTCTAAGGGTTTCCTAGGGTCCTTCAATTAAAAATTGGTCTAAGAAAATGATTTAATATTTGATAATTCTTGATGACATTCAGGATTATGTAAAGGATGCTTTTAATACTTTAGATGAGGGGATGATTATATAAAAATATTTACTATAATGATGAACCAAGAAAACGTATCCCAGAAGCATGTATAAAATGATTTGATTGGTAAACTGAATTGATTTGTATTGAATTGGAATAGGGAAAAGGGAACTCAGAATAAAAATTGGGGAAAATTTTAGTTAGTAAGAAGATATTTTAAACTATTAGGATAAAATTCGTAAGTATAAGTATGAAAAGATCAAGTCTCTAGAAAAGAAAAAACAGGATCAGGAACTGTTGATGAAGCACTTTAAAGAATATCATAAAGAGATTAAGATACTAGAGACTATTATAAAGAAGATCATGGAAATGGAAAAGTATGAAAAAATATTTTTCCTTAAAATTCCGCCTTTTTTGTTTTATTCCTATACCAATTTTTACAATAATAATGAAAATTTGGTCTTTCTTTATTTTCTTTGTTATATAGAACTAATATTTCATGTATTATATTTCTTTCCATTGTATCTATTACTTTTGGAAAATAACAAATGTGGGAAAATGAATGATAAAAATACTACAATGTATAATGGAAGAAATGTCCTATGTAAGGGGGAGATTTAGTAAGATGGATTTTACATAAATAAGTCTTTCGTGTGAAGGAAAAAGTAAAATATCTCTACGAAGTAAAGAATATGATACACAAGAATTAGAAAACCTAAGGGGTATTTTGTCATATTCAATGTGATTTATAAGTTATGGGAGATATTTTTTATTTTAAAATTTATAATGAAAAATCTTAGTTATTATATTCTTTTTTTAAGGTTTGTGCTTTCCAAAAAGGGTGAGATTGTTGAGTCAATTAGTATTCCTTATAACTTTTAAATTTCTCTATGTTTTGAAAATCACAAACACTTTAAATTAAGGAAAATCATATTTCTATAAGGATTATTTTCTTAAGGAATTTTTACCTTCTATATAGATAATTTTATTACTACCTTTTTTTTCATTCTCTCAGTTTATAATCTATCTATATCAGAATCATTTTATTTCTTATTATAAAATAAATATTTGTATCTAAAACCTAAAAATCATATAATTCATTGGATATGGGATGTTCTGTATTTATATTTTGAATTCTTAGAAAATCAAACTATGAATTCTCTTAAATTTATACTCGAATTCACTAAAATTTAGACTCTGAATTCTCTAAAATTCAGACTCTGAATTCCTCAAAATTCAAAAAATGAATTCCGCCAAATTGAGACATTAAATTCCTTAAAATTCGGACTCTGAATTCCTCATAATTCCTACTCTAAATTCCTTATAATTAAGACTCCAAATTTCCAGGATTCAGACTCCGAATTCGTAAAAATTCTGTCTTTAAATTCCTTATAATTCAGATTCTAAATTATGCTTTATTCAAACATTAGTTTTCTTAGAATTTAGACACCCAATATCTAATAATTCAGATTCTGAATTCATTGGAATTCAGACTCTGGAATATTTAGAATCGAGTTTCCGAATTTCATTGAAAAACTGAACTCGAATATCCATGTTTTATAAGATATGATTGTTTTTATGATTAGACTCCAAACATTATTTTTTCCCTTTTCTCTAGATATTTAGATATGGTTAAGCTAATATACATTCCTTATGCATGTTATTATTATGAAAACATATCGTGCAATCTGTTTTTTACTAACTGTTGGTTGATTGACATGTGTACATTTCCCTCCAAGATTCAAGGAAACATATGATCACTAGAATATGGAGTCGACCATTGGTGTTTTTCCTATATGTAGGATCTCATTTGAACAAGATACAATAACATTCCATTGATCTAGAGATTACATGCAGTGATGTGATTTATAGAGAGAGAGAATGTCATGGTTTGTCAGTTCTGAACAACTTTTTTATCTTGATTCTTTTTAATTTGATTAATATTGAATTCAATCAAGGGCTTACAGGGATAGGAAGAAAGAGGTGCTAACTACCTTAATGTTCGAGGTCTTCTAAGGACATAAGGACAGAGGTGCTGACCACCATAATGTTTGAGTAATTCTAACGATATGAAGATAGAGGTGATAACTACATTAATGTTCGAAGACTTCGAAGGATATGTAGAAAGAGGTGTTAACTTTCTTAAAGATTGCGGCATTTCAAAGATGGCAAGACATATTTTAATATTTTAATCAAGGGATTCCCTTGGTGTGGGTAAGACATAATATATTGAAAGTATAAATTAGTGGAAGTTTTTCAAAGGTTTTTGGATACCCTACTCTTTGGGTGAAAATATTTCTCACTCCTTAGATGTTTTTTTTCATGATTTATTTCCATTGTATTTTGATAAAGGGGGAAATTATAAATTATTATACTTTATTATACTTTTATTTACTCTGATAAGTAAAATAATATATGTTTTAAATAAGAATCTTTTCCAAAGTAATATTTTGTTTTGTTTCATTTTTGAAACCATATTTCCAAAACCGAAGTATATTTGTCTCATAGAACAATTATAGGGTTTATGAATTTAACTTGTTAAACTATGTTAGACATAGTTTTCCTTAAGGTAAAAAGTAAATGTTTTTAAAATTAAAATTCACCCCTCTTGTTATTTAGAAACTATATATACTATTTTGATCCTAAACAATCTTATGGGAATATGGTTTTATTGCATACTATAACATATTTTGAGAATCAATAAGTGATTTCTACTACAATATATTATGGGAATAGAGTAGTGATTATTTATCCAAAAATTTGTGGGAATTAGGTAGTCATTTCTACTCCAATATGTTATTATAATCAACTAGTGATATGATCTATAGTTTTTAATGTGAATCAAGTAGTGATTCCAACATTTCTATATTTTTATTTCTAGTGATTACATTTTTTCCACTTGTATATGTTAAATTATTATAAGAGACTTCATGTTGTGTAATTATTTTCTCCGGATACCACCCTCTTTTTATATTTTATATATTTCTACCATTTAAAATAATTGTTTTTTATATTGAATATTGTAAAAGTATTATTGTTTTCCATCGAATATTTTTCACATGATAGTGTATTTTAATATTCCTAATATCTAAATCCCTTTAAATCAATTATATGTTTTCATATACTAATCATTTTACCTCACCCCTATATTTTTTCCATTGCTAATGTTATTAAAAAGATTATAATATAGGAAATTTCTCCAAAGGGATCCATTATGGTATGTTTATTACAAAATGTTCGTAGTTACTTATAATAATGTAGCTAATACTAGAGACACTAAACCATTGGTTTCATGAATTGAAATATTATTGTTAGATGTAATATTTATATACATGATATATATATATATATATATATATATATATATATATATATATATCAAGTCATATCACATATAATCAATGGTAGTTATTAATTTAGTAGTTATTAACACAAAATCTTGGAGGGTTGGTCTGGGTGACAACAATTAGTAATAGAGTTAGTATTAGTTATTTTTAGGGATTGCATTTTTCATTTTATGGTATAAATACAAGGCTAAATTATTGAAATAAGAATAATTGGCTCTAAATGTACAATATTTTTTACACTCTAGAAGGATATGTTAGGGTTGATTCAAATTCTTTTTATGATCCTTTGTGAATGATTTATATAGGAATTTTATGATTTAATATATAACTAGTTATATTAACAAGTCTAATATAAATTAGAAAATGGGAAAACTAAATTAAGTTGAAGGGGTTATAGGTTGATCCAATAATATGATACTTGAACTGAAAGTACCATAGGTTTAAATGAAATAATCATTGGATAATTATGATATAGTTTTCATATTCATGTGATCATTTACTTTTATTTTATTTGGTATTTCTATAAAGAATTTGAATTTACAATTTGGTCAGAGTAAATATCATGAAAATATTATTGTGATTGGTATGTATATTTAAACTCATAAGACATATTATTAGATAAGGAAACATTTCTGGAACAACATGTTGAGAATATCATTATCTCCCAATTATAATGTAAAATATGTGTTTTGTCATATTTCCAAAAATTGTGATTGATAAATTATATATTCACCAAAACCTTTAAGTATTTTTCTATAGTGAGTTGTAATTTAAATTGAGAAAATACAATTTAATTAATGTTGTAATATAACACGATGAGATTTTATTACTAATTTCTCTTTAAATAAATATTGTTTTAAGTATATTATTTTACAAGATGTGTAAAAAATATATAAATATTATTTACATAGAATATTACTTTGAAATATATATAATAAATATCATTATATTGAAATAATGATACAAAAAAGTAATTTTTAATTGAAAAATTAAATAACAAAAATAAATATTTTTATAAATTATATAATATTATTATAAGAAGAATTTATAAAATTCAACAAATGATATAAATATTAAAGGATAATTCATATTATGCTTTTAGAATATAAATAAGTAATTTTAATGGAATTTAGGGAAGATTATATAATTTTAAATTAATATTTTTCAAAGAACTATTTTTCAATGTAGTTTATTTTTATTTACTCTCAATTGAGGATTTATATATAATGATTTTTTAGGATAATATCTAATTTGATGTTAATTAACATCTATATAAATAATATTAATTATAAAATAAGAAGAATAAATTATTTTTATACATGAAATGTATTTTAGTAAAAATTTACCCCTATCCGCTAAGAAATTTTATTTTAAGAAAATAAATATATAATGGTAAATAATAATACATTATATTCTAAATATGAATAATTTATATATAGTAATTTAATTTTTAATTGATAAAAATAATAACATGAAAAAATAATACTTAAAAATTTTATTTACATTAAAATGTGGTTTTTATTATATTTTATTCATCCATTTAAATATTAAACTACAATGTTTTTAATTTTTTATCACAAAGATGAATCTATTTTTCAATTATTCATATAAAAATTATATTACGATAGATTTTTTTTATTTTTTGAAAAAATTGATTTTAATGTAAGTAGTGAAAAATAATGTTTTCACTAATACCATATAATTGTTTATTATATCATGACACAAGTACAATTTAAAAAAATATAAAAAATTATAGAAAATAAAATATTAATTAGAAAGAGATCTTATTTATTTATAAACACTAAAAAGAATTTAGAAATCATGTGTTTAACATTTCAAAAAGAAATTAATATATTAATATATTAAAAACTATTTTTACACTTATTTTAATCATGTATTGAGAAGATAGAATTTAGTTTTCGATTGATTTAAAATACCTCAAAATAATCATTGGTTAATTACTAATAAATTAATAATTTTGAAATCAATTTAATTATAAATACAATCTTAAAATCATATATATTCGTAAATATATATTTTTATGAAAACTATTGTTAAGGTGTTAAAAAATTATATTATAATAATTAGATTTTATCACTTTTTAAATATATATCTCTAATAAAATTTATTTATAAATTATAAATTATAAATTTATTTAATAAGATAAACTTTATTTTTAGCCATAAAAAACTATATTGGTTAAATTTAATTATCCGAGTAAGATTACTATATTGTAAAAAGGTTAATTCAAATTTGAAAAATACAACACAATACTAAATACATGTTCCCAATTATTCTGTTCTTAGATTTATCAAACTTATTATATCCTCGAAAAATTATTTTATACTTTTGGTGCATCATTTCTGGAATAGTTCTCCTCTTATTACAAAAATGAAACTTCACTCACATATATGATAAACATTTAACAACATCACTTCTCTACAAACTATAAGTGACATGTTTTATAAATTATATAACAAAATACATCCCCAAAACTCATTTCCTTATCCAAGAGGAGTTAATATCTCCAAAATACCAACATTTAATGTCTTAATGAAATTTTCAAAGGGGTAATTCCTATGAATATTGTAACTATTCCCATAACACTACATGTAAATTTTATTTCTTTTTTTATTCTTCTAACCAAAAGACTATTATACTATCATAAAATAGCAACATAATCACATTTATTATACATACGGATTTTTATATTTAAACAATATATATTACCTTATATCCCCCCTTAATTATATAAAAATGCTTAGGTCGTTAACTTGAATGTTCATATTAGAACCACCAGGTACGACATAGTTTGTTTCCATCACTATATATATAGTTTTCTATAATTATATATTTAATGAATGAATATTATATTTTGTACATAAATAGTATATTTTAAATATTAAATCACTATCTACATTAGTACCCAACAATTAATTAGTAAATGAAATCATCTCTTGTGCCGATATGTGGAATTCCACCTCCAAGGACGACATGTTTCATTTTCATTACCACTTTAAATGGATTATTATAAAATATTATTTGATGATTAAATATAATATTAAGAATTAATATTTATATTTTAATATTTTTTACAGTATTACACAAAAATTATTATATTTCAAAATTTTCCGTTTTTATATCTCTAATTTGTTTGGTTCCCACTCAACCATAAAGTTTTCTTCCAAAAATATTACTTCCCCGAAAGAAGAACATCACTGATTTCATCCTCTAAAAACACAATTATAACTCTCATAGAGTGATATTTGAACAATATAAATTATATATGAAATTATTCTATACTACCATAAATGTTATCTAATTGTGAATTGTTTGGAAAATATTGACGATCAATGTCACCTTTATGAAACTTGTACAAAATAACTAAATTGTTAACATATAATTATCAATATAAACTAAAAATATATTATATATATGGTAAATTTTTAATTAAACTATATAAAAAGAATTATATATCAATATTTTTCTTAAATCAATAATTAATATATATTTTTTTATCGGTGGTTCAATCCATTTCAATGAATTCGATAGTCAATGTATGGATTTATCATCTCAATATTTCATTATATTATAAAAGTATTATATTATGTAGATATTCTCTTTTATATTGTGTATATATTTCATATTGGGAATATTATATCATGATGATTTTTATATTAATTGTATTTAAAAATTTATATCAATTTTTCTATTTAAATTCAAATTGCATAAAATTTTAAAATTTTCATACAATATTTTCATACCTCAAATCATTTTTCATTGAGTTATAATTTTCTATCATGATAATTTTTAATATTGTTTTATAACAATAAGATTTTTTATATTAATTTCTCCTCATCTCTATCAAAAATGGATTTCTAATTCAAAATTTCTTATATTGTAAATTAATTTCTTATAAAAGTATAATGTTGTTATCAGTAATTGTAATCCTTTTTGATAAGTTATTCCACTTCAATGAATATATTAATTATCCAAAAAAAATAACTCATTTATTATTATGAAATCAGAATATTTATTATTTAATGTGAATATAATACCTCCATTTATCAATTTTTGAAAATATGGTTTATTAACAATTTTTATGATGTAGAATTAATTCATAAAATGATAGAGTTTTAAAATAATATTGTTTAATTAATTATATTATGAATTATCTTCCAATACACATTTTTTTAGGAAAGAATTTATGTATCCTTCAAGGATATGTTAATAAATATTCTTTTAAAAAAAATACAATTTCATATTATTTTACTTCACATTTTCAAAAATTACATTTCAAAGTAACACATTACATGATCTAATATGATATTTTAGAAACATATTCTTAAAACTCAGTTATAGTTACACATCCATTTTACCTATTATCAATAAAGTATTTATTTACATAGAAATTATTATTCATGAATTTTCCTCTAAATCCCCTTATACTTTATATTTATTTTTTAATAATTGTACTTCTTGGAAAAAAGGAATCAAATTTTTATCCCCAATTAATATATATGAGTTCATAAATATTCTAATGAGATTTTTGAATCATATATCTTTTAAATGGGTTTATTAAGTGATGTTTGATAAATTAAAGTTTTCATAATCTCATGGACCAGATATGTTCTATTTTTATTATGTGATGAGTGGGATTATAAGTAAAATTCCTACAGTGTAATATGATATATTATATACCTAATTTAAGAATAATTGGTATCATGCATTGATATTATCTACACTCATGGAACCAAGAAGTTATATATAACCCACTATTTTATTGGAATCAGTCAGTGATATATCAAAAACAATGTTATATTAATTAGGTCAGGATTACAGGCCCAATATGATATAAGAATATGTTAATTCTTCCTAATCCACATTGTTATAGTAATCTGGAAGTGATTACATCTCCACTTTGTTATGGGAATCTGTTATTGATTCCTTCAATACCATGTTTTTATTTCCTATAATTTTTCTTATGACATATTACAATGTCAATTTCTTATTTTATGATCCATGGATAATGATTATTATATCTATATGTCACACACTTTTTCCGTTTCATATGTTTTTTTATTTCAGATTGAATATCCTTTTTTATGGATTTATATAAAAATATTATTATTCCATATTCTATATATCATATATTTTTAGAATGCTTATGTATTTGTTAAATTCTTATGATCTAACCCATTTTGATGTTATAATATGGTATCCATTTATAAAAATTACATCATACCCCAATCTATTTCTTCTATTCTTCATGTTATGAAGATGGTTATAACCTAGAGTTTTCCTTGACGGAGATCATTTGTGGTGTGTTTATATAGAATTATTAAGAACCATTCAAAATATTATTATTAAATAGGTATTATTCAAATACAAATAATTTATGAGTTCTTGTATTTGATGAGTATTTTGGTATAAATTGTTTAAATTCAAGTGATTTGTAGTATTGTAATAAATTAAATCACCTAGTAGCCAATCTATATATTATATTATTATTTTATAGAACTATGGTTAGGAGTTTGGGTTAGACATATTTTATCCTCTATGGTAACCTTATTAAAATTTATTTTTCCATCCAAGATAATTTTTTTGTGCTTTGAACAAGGATAAATATTCAATCATTTAAACACATGTAGCGTTGTATCATTCTTCTTCATTCAATATGGAAAATTTTATACCCATAGAATCATGTTCATTGATTTAAAAACTATCTTACATGAGTTTATATGGATACTTCCCACTACTTACTGACTAACATTTAATAGAATTATAGATAATTTTAAAATGTGAAAGGAAATATTTATTAACTTAATTTCAACTATGGGAAAGAGGACATGCTCTTATTATAATTTTAATGTCCAAAATTCTCCCAATTTTATGTTAAAGCATTCTTAATTAAAATTTCCATATTGTGATATATGTTTTAAAATAATTTGGAATTTTGGTATACTAGAAATTTTACTTATTTATATTTAAATCATCATCGCCTCATGAAATCTCTTCAGTTTCTAATTGGACCTGGATAAATTAGGTTCCTCAATAAACTTTTTCTCCACATTCTCTATAGAACTTTTTTTCCTATATTTTGATTTTTATTCATCTACAGAAACTATATTCTCACCTATGTGTATGATCCATTGACCATTTAAAAATTTATCAATACTCATTGTTCCTCTCTCAAACTTTTATTAAAATTATTACATATGAATATTCTATATACTATTCATTGTAAGTACCATTTTATAAATTTAAACCATAATAACTTTACATAAGGTAATAATATCTTCAATATTAATTTTGATTTAATTTTCTTATAACCTTTTACATAAACTGGATTAATTAATAATATTATAATTCTACTAAATTTTAATAATAGAATCCATATATTCTCTGTAATTTTCATTAATGAAACTTCTTACTAATTTTTTCTTATCATAATCTCATGATATATTCATTAGGAAAACTTTTTCATTTTTTTGATTTATTTTCTATCATGATCATCACATTCTCCTTTTAGTTTATATTTATGTACAAAAAATCATCCAATATACTTTTCCTAATTTTTCTTAATTTATTTTCCTCAATCATGACTATAATAGTGTTTTATAAATTTAATTTAGATACTATTTCATGTTTTTAAAATACATTATGTTATTTATTCTCTTTATTTATTACTAAAATCTTCCTTAAAAATTTAACCAAGATGAATTTTTATTTTTTAAATGTTTTAGTTGGTACCTTATTTGGTTATATATCTAATACTTCATCCTCTAATTCATCATATTGAAGTATAAAATGGATTTAAAAATTGTAATTCTCAGTCATTCAATATTTAAATAACCCATGGGTTTCTAAAAATTTAACATAAATATTCCACAATTCTCTTATTTTTTAGTACATATTAGAATATAGTATTTATATCCATAAATATATATTCATCATCAATAGACGTAGGTTTTCTTACGCCACTGAATTATATCTTCATTGATGAATTATTATCCATTCCTTAAATCATAGAGAAAATATTGTATGTAACTAATTTGATTTCAGTGTTATCCAATGAGTGCTCTAACAAATTAATTTATTCGTGTTATTTAGCCATTAGTTTTTAAAATATATTCATATACATGGTATATGATTGATTGTCTCCATCAATAGAATGAATAACCAATGTTAGGTTATAAAAACGTCTCACAATATTTTCACTTAAATAAATTTTCTTGTCATAAAATTTTCTATTTAACAACATGAAAATATCTTCTATAATCTTATTATATTCTTAATTAATGTTGGAAGTCATATCCTATATAGTCTTCTTAAAAGTGTATCTTCTAATTTTTTTAGTGATTTGATTTTATAAATCAATAAGAAATGAAATTTATGAAATTACATTATAATTATATAAAATATTGATTAAATAAGTAAATAAAAAATACATATAATTACTAATATATATTACATGAACTACAGTGATGAATACAATGAACCAAAAACATTCTAATCATAATATCATTTACTTCTTCTAAAACTCACATTTTCGTCTATTGAATCACAAAACTCAATTTTTATTCATATAATTATTCATATAAAAAGTCATCATTAATAAAATTTGGATAGTTTAAATCCTTTTGTATTTGATACCATTTTTTAAGATCACGTGACCAAATACACAAAAAATGAGGATGATTTAATTGGTAAATTGTTTTTCAATGAAAAAAACTCATCTTTTTTACTATGGAAATAATAAAATAATAAAAAAATTAAATACTGATGATGCTTTTATTGATCCTAAAATTTCATTAAAATTAATTGACACATATATTTTGTTTTATTGGCCACAGTGGTCGTCATACTTGGATTATACAGAGATTAAATTATAAATACAAGAAAAAACTATATACACTATTTTATATCATGATTTTGTTAAAGTGAACCATAAAAACAAGGCCCCACTATAATATATTTGATATAAGAACTAATTCTATGAATTGATTCAGTATTTAAAACATGGGGGTTTATCATATTAAATATCAATATGATATTGTGATTGCACATAATTATAGATCATTAATATTATACTCTAGTCACATTTATAATATTTAGTTCGTAAATAAACATATTCAAAACTAAAAATTCTCCATCAAACTTTATGAATTATATAATATTTATCTCAATGTTTATTATTTGTACTTTTTTCTCACACTATTTATCATACATGTATTAATCAGATAATTCTATTATTCTGAAAATATGATTTAACAAATTCATGATTCCAATACCTCATCAATTTTTAAAATAATCATTCATAGCCAAATTATTTAATATTAAACATGAATAAAACTTTATTGTTTAAAATATTAAGAATATTATAATATGTAAGACTTATTTAGTTTAAATATCTAATTATCCATGTTACAATATAAAAATAAATTACTACATGGTCTTTTTATGATTCAAATCATTTTTAAATTTGATCACAGAAAACTAAAGGATTGATATTTATAAAAAATTACAATAAAAATTTACCATAAAATACCTTTTCTGTAATCTAATAGCCAGTAATTTTTAATTATTTTCCATATTCGAACTATGTTTCAATCTCACATCTCTAAGGCACTAACAGAACCACTTTTCCATGTTTCTTTTGATTTATTTTTTAGAATCTAATCATAATGTACAACCCAAGAGACCGTTTTAATTAACCTTATTTGAAGACATGATTCCTATGTATTGTTTTTTAATTATTCCTTATTTTAAAATAAATTTTCAATTATATAACAAAATTCTAGATGTTTTCCAGAAAAAATGTTTTTACCCAACTATAGTCACTAAGATATTTTATCTATATAAATTCATTAGATATCATTAAACAGATATAAATTTTATAAGGTGATGCAATTCGATTCATGACCTATTTTAAAAAATAAAAATATTTATTATAATTATTTAACAATATTTTATTATGTTTGAACACTCTATCCCAAAACTAAATCATCCATTTAAAATACCAACCTAAAATAACCATAAACCCAATTACATTTTTCTACGGTGGAAAATTGGATAATTTAATAGTAATAAAATATTAAAACCAATCCAAAATAGTATCCACGATGGATATTCTTGTCAACAAATACTTTAAAAAACACACCACAACTATGTTTTAGTCATTCATATATTCCTATAGAAAATTCCAAAAAGCACTTTCTATAATATTCATCATCCTTAATAATTCATTTCAATCTCAGATAGGGGATTTAAATAATTCTCTTATGTGATATGAGTTGACATGTTCTTAATAAAGAGTCTATGAATCCATCCCAGACAAGACATTGAAATTTTTCAACTCAAATATTGAAAACAAACAAAATTCCTATGAATTTCAATCATTAAGAAACATCTCTAACACCTTAAAATATCATTATATAAAATAACTAATGATGTATTAATACATATCATACTTTTCATATACTCCCCTATAAAAAAAGGTAGAAGCCAATTAATATTTTTGAAATTAGAGACTCTATCATTTATATATTGAATAGAATTATTCAGTGGTTTAACCACACACAAAAATACCTCTTAATATTTATATACCCAGATAATTATCATGTGATACTCTTTACACAATGAGAATTAGAGTTGATATTTAAACACACCACTATAATCCTATCATTTAGTGAAATTGATGAGTTTTGACATATTTGATTTTTTCTCATGGAACATATTCAGTATATTTGGCTCCAAATAATTGTTTTATAGATATAGACTATGTACCGCAACTGATTTAATACCCACAAAACAACAACAAATACCAGCATTTTAGAAAAACAAAATTCAATATCTGGTTATGTTACACTACATTAGAATATTTTATATGCCCCATCTTGCTATATAATGAAATTCCTTCAATATTTTTTCATAATCTATTTGAATATTTATATGTTAGCTACACTAATGTAACATTGGAAATTTTTTTAAGAAATACATATTATTCATGAAAAAATCAACAACATAATTTGATTAGTTATTTTATTAGTGAAGGCATAATATTTTTTATACCCTCATGAATTGATTTAATTTATTAATTTTATATAAAACATAAATTAGAACTAAATATTTCTTGGGAAAATAAAGACCAATATTTTATTTTGTTATAACCACACCCTAATATCTAAATATTTTATTTACTAATGCCTATAAATTATGATTGGTGATTTGATGACTTGGTTATAATAAATAATTTTTTGAAGATATACGTAATATAATTTTATTTTATTTTATACAATTGTGTTGTTTCTTATTTTATTTTCTATAACAAAACATTTTTTTAATTATTGTTATAGATCTAAATTTTTAACTATTATAATTTCACGTCTAATATTACTGATTTAAGGTATTTGGGGGAAAGGAATATTTGAAGTATTAGATACTATATGATAGATCATGTTCTAATAAGAGGAACAAACATGCTACCAAACTATAATGTTTGAATACGTTGAGGTGTTGTACCTACTAATGATAATATTGATTAAAGAGGGTATATTGTATAGAACATCCTAATTCAGGTGAGTTCCTCAAAAAATAAAATTCCAAAAAAAATATTTTCCAATATTTTGGAATTGTTATATTTATAATAATACAATTATTGTATCCTATATTTGGGGATTGTTTTACTATATTGGCACAAAATACAAAGAATCATATCCCAAATGATCAAATAGTTTTGTATAATTATGAAAATAAATTCTTAAAAGATTCCCAAATTTAATTTAGGAACATGAAATATAATATATTTATTTTTATCAGAACAACATTTATTCCTCTATTAAATCCCTAGATTCATTCATAGATCCCATCATGGTATCCTAGGAAAAAGAAAACAAAATAATAGGTGACCATAAATTTTCATTAATGGAAAGAATAATATATAAGGTTTCATAAAATAAATATAGCATCAATAATATGACTATGAAAAAAAATTAAATATTCTATATAACAAATTACATAAATGGGTATAAATTCAATGTTAATATGACAACATCAATAATCATATGGATAATAATAAATTATTTCCTAAGGATAATATTAATAATAACAATAATCATATTCATATTATGAAATCCTTGTTGCAAGAAAAGAATCATAAAAAGGTATAGTGTATTCCATATTCAAAAAATTAGTTTTTGACATGGAAACTAAAAATTAATATAGGGGAAATAGAGATCCCCTTCCATAACATACTATGTTTAATGTATTTATCATATTAAATGGTTTAAACATAACATCGACATTCATATTGATAAGAAACCATGTAAAATGATAATATTTTCACTATTAAATAAATATAAAATAATATTATTCTCTCAAGAGTAATATGGTTAATGGGGTCAAAATATTATAACCCAAGTAAATAAAAATATTCACCAAAGAATATTGGAAGAGTAAAAAATACTTTGAAAATGTCATTATAATACATCTTGAAGAAAATACCCTTTTTATTTTAAAATAAATTATTTAGAATCAGAAAATATACAATAAATTAATGAAGAAATGTTAATTTAATGTATATTGAAAAAATATAATGTAATCTTCAAAAAACTGAGTGGTTTTGACTATGTTAAATTTCATTCATGTAATTAATGGAAAAAATATTCAATAATATTTTGGATATAATCTAAAAATGTACAACTATCATTAAATTAAATGATTATTTCTTTGAGAAAGTTTTATATATATGCCAATTTGGGTAATATTTTATTAAAAATAATCATAGAGTAGAACATAAATTATTGTAAACATTTTAGGGAAAATATTAACATGGATGTAAGGATTTTTAGATAAATAAAAAACCGTGTTCATTTTCCATGAAAAAATTATTTCAGTTTCTTCAGTACATAAAATATGTAAGTTAAACAAAAAAATATAGCTTTCAAAAATAACTAAAAGATATGAAAATATATTTTTTTTACGATTTATAGATCATATAATTCAACTAATGAAATGTTCAATATAAATAATGATGTGATTGTAAAATAAACCCTTACCTAATGTCCAAATAATGTTGTAAGTACATTTAGCCTCATGAATAAAAATATAATTTTATTATAATTAAATAAAATATCTATATGAATACTTATAATACCATATATAATCGAATTATTACATTTCAGTACCCATTTATAAATGTCTTTTCTTAAAAATGTCATTTCTATGTTTTATGTGTTTTTTTAATGAAATTTTCAGTACCTAAATCTCAATCGGGGTTTTGTTATCTACGGATGAGATATAAAATTTAATTACACCACTCATGTAGATGTTATGTCATGTGTACACTTGAACACTGTTTTTACTTTTCGATGAATGGATAGAAATAATAATAATTGTTAATTAAACTCTAAAAAATCTTTATTAGATCATATATGTCATAAATATTAACTATATGTAAACATATTACCATGCATATAATTTATAAATTAAAAAATAATGGCATAACTTCTGGTAGGTGGTATTCCAAACCTATGCAAGAGGGATGTTACGGTTCTCCAAAGGTTATGAAGGTAATAATGTCTATATGATAATAAAATTAAAAAGGAATAATTATTTTTTAAATTTATTATAAATTAATTACTCCAAAATTTAAAACCATTTTTCTAATGTGTTAATGAAAAATGAATTACTCCATTACATGGAAATGGTATGTCATGCGTACAAAGGAGTGAGGTTTTTCTCATTTCATAGTATATAAAATGGATGGAAAATGGTTTTAATATAATAATAACAAAATCTAAATATATTAATTATATTTGAGATATTTTTTTGTGTAACATAGGATTTAAAATAAATATAATAAAAACTCATTTTGAAATAGTTGTGAATACAATTTATTTTAAATAGAGAATCCAAATTTTGGTATATTTTTATGGACTATAGGGTTGTTATTTTTGGATAAAAAATATTATTTAATGTTCATAAGGGATTTTTGAATAGATTTTGGTTGAGTTTTTTGAGATAAATGCCTTATTATATGTGAATAGGTGAAGATAAGGGGTTTCATTTAATAACTATAGTGATGGGAACACATGTAATTTTTTAATGTTTTAAAGTATTATTAAGTCAATATAATAGAAAAATTGATCCAAAATGACTCATATTAGATGGTGAAAATGTATTGGTAAATAAAGAACCAAAAATGGGTTTTAAAAATGTTTTTACAATATTTTAACTCTTATCTTTTTAGATTACCCCTTGTAAACCCATTTTGATATTATCTCTAATAACAACCTTTTCAATATTAAAGGGTTTTAATTTTACATATAATTAACAATATCATCATAAGAGGTTTGGGGATGGTATATTTGGATATATTTAAACCTACTTGTTCTTTTATAAATTTTTATGATTTATAAAATTCATTAAATATTATATTTAATAAAACATCTTTAAAATTATTTTCAAAAAATATTTATTTAAATTAAAATTTAAATCCATATTCATAAAATGTAATTTTGAATTTAAAAAATTGGAACAAATTTATTACATTATTGTTAGATAAAAAATCTAACAATAAAATAATTCCCTCAAATTATATTACTTTTAATAATTTAAGAAATAGTTATATTATTTTTTAATTAGATGAAAAAATAATATAGAGGTGTTCTATTAGAATGTAAGGAAATTGTATTATTACAAAAATAAAAATCATTATGAAACTAATTTCAGTATTCTAAAAATAACAATTAGAATTCATTCAAAACATAATGGTATCAGTATCTTAACATATAATAATAAACTAATACCAAGAGTGGAAATTTTGTGACTATATAATTTGAATCCAATGGTGATAAAGGTAAAAATAACATCATATAGTATTAATTATGATTAACTTTTATTTATATATCACTTAGTTTTAACCTAGGTTATCAAAATTTATCCTTTTACTCAAGTGATTTTTTACTATTCTTTCTATTTTTACTATTTTTTGTGGAAGTATATTTAGCAGAACATATTAGATAATATTATTTATATTGATTAGAAATTTGTAACCTATTTTTTCAAATTCAATTTCAATATGTGGAAAAGATTAATTTAATAATAATCATACAATGGATGATGAAAATGCTTTTCTGAAGAAAAAAGTAAATTGTTAAGTCTAAACATATTTTCATTGAGATCAGTTATATTTTTTTTCTTAATATATGATTTATTAAAATATTTATATATAGAAGATAATTATATTTATTTATGATAATATTAAAAATTACATGGTACATTTTAAATGAAAATAATTTATAATTATAAATAAATTTATATGTTACACTATGAAATGAAAAATCCTAAAATTTTACCATAAGAAAATTTTGATATGGTACTTTAAAAAAATAATTTAATTTAATAATATTATATTTATGGAATTGTGGGATTTAGGTTTTAATCACATTCCCAAATATGACTATGTGTATTTGGAAATTATTTCCTTAGAAAAAAACTTATTATAATTCAACCTTGAAGGTCCCATTCTTCCCTACATCAATAAACAATCATTATAGAAATTTCTTGAATTTGAATTCCCGAAATGATTTGGGTATTTATTCTCATAATATCTCAAATAAACGAAATACCCTCTTCTACCTTACTATTTATCAAAGGTACATTTTTTTGTTTCGTTATTCGATTCCTCAAAACTTGTTCTCTAATTCCTAAAATCAAGAGAGGCACTTCATACAAAGATAAATAATAGTCCAATTATATTTTTTCAGAGGTTAAAGAACTCATTTGATATGGAATGTATAACCTAAATAAGTAGATATAGAACTCAAAGGATACTTTATATAGATTAGAATTCATTTTCAATTGTTAGGCCTCACCACGAATTCATTCTAGAATCTCAATTCGTATAACATACATGGGTTCAATTTTTATTTGTAACTAAACCTTATAAAATCTATTTATAAGGATAATTTAAAAACAACGTGTTTTCCAACTTGAAATTTAATATAATTCCTTACATTATCAACATGACATGTTTTTTTATTTTAAAAGATTTAACAAGAATTTGAATAGTATAAACCTTTTTCATTGACTCCTCCATATGTTCTTAGACTAAAAGCTTCATTTCACTAAATTCATCCGAATAAGTGGTAGTAGGAAATATATATACATTTAATTATGTAAAAGGTATCATTTGAACATTTTTTATAGGAAAACTATGAAAAATATAAACATTGATCATGCAAACACTTAATAATGATTTTTAAATACATTAACATGTTTTATAATATCCTAATAGTCTTCTTATATTTCCAGTTTTTCTATGGATGAAAGATAGTCCACAAATGAAGCTAGGTATCAAAGAAATTTTAATTAATTTTCCTAATCGTTGAGTTAAATCATGGATCATCATAAAATACAATTAAATGTAGTACAACATGATGTCTTACAAAAATATTAATATAGAGTCATGAAATATTATTATGTAGAAAATCTTATCTAAATGTGAGGAAATGTGAAGATTCAGGAATATAATTAAAAATAACTCCTATTGTATTATTTATTCTATGATTATTGGGTAATATAGAGATGAATCCCAAATTAATTTCACCCTAATTCTATATAAGAATATATATATATAGGTTGCATGAATCCTCTATGATATTTTATCATAGAATTAACTTGTTAAAACAAATAACATTGATACAAAACCCATAATTACAATATTCATGTTATCCAATAAAGAACAATACATAAAATTCCAATACATCAATGCATCACTGGGTATATCAAAAAATTCAATCCATGTACATAATATACATATTCAATTTTCATGTCAGGTATATATGGAACGCATAAACACTTTCCAAATTTATGAATATATATTTATAAATGTAGTCTTCCAAATTCTCATTCTTCATAATATTAATTTTATTATCCAAATTCAAAAAATATTTCTAGGAACCTTTTATCATTTATAATAAAAATGATTTGGAAGTAATTTGAAAAGGGTGTGATGTTTACACATAATTAAAAATTTATATATATATCATTTCTAATAATTAAACATATGACCCATGTCAATCCTCATTTTGGTAAGGTCACTATTTTTTTAACTCACCAGATCTACTACATTATTTTACATTCATGTGTAGTATTTTATTGAGAAATAATAATCATTTAGTATCTCAATCTATCACATTTTCTTCATACTGAGTTATTCAAACGAAAATATGTATTTCAAACTCTTGGGTAATATATATCTCTCATTTTTTCATCGTAGAGATAATGTCCAAAAATCTTAAAATATAATATTATGGATTACAACATAAGATCATGGGTTGTATAGTTATTTTACTGTATCATTAACTATCTTTATGCTTATGAAATAAATTTATTATTCCACAGAAGGAAATATATAAGAAAATGCATTAACTCACCACTTTATAAAAAATTCATCCCCTCTTAATGGTTATGTTAGAACTATTTGATTTATAATTGCCTATCAAATTCATTGAAAAATTTCATTACATTATAATTTCAATAGAAAAATTACTATTTTACATATAAAATATGTTAACATGTTTTCCTATTAGTTAAATTTTTTAAAAACAACTTATAGTAATATGAAAATTAAAATGAAACTATTAATATTTGTTTTGTTTTCTAGTGTAGGATATTCTTTATTTGACTTTTCAATTAATGGATCAAGTTATATTCAATATTTAGAGGATATATATCCATGAAAATATACCTTCAAAATATATATTTCAAACATGCATCATTCCCCATAGAACTCATTTCCTCATAGAGTCATAGTTAGTACATAAATGGATTCGCATGGCCATTATAGTTTTGGGAATACACATTTATATCATAAAAAAGAACAAAACATTAGTCATTATTTTCCTTATAAAAAATAGTCAACTAATCCATAAAAATAGTGGTTTTATTATTAAATTCAAAATAAATTTATCTTAATTATTAGTTTATATTCATTATACAAAATGAAATCTTAGGAATATATTAATTTTTTACTTGAAATTGATGACACCCACAATGAAGGGCAATATTTTAATAATATTAAGCACTGTAGGCTTGATCAGATAAGTCATCAAGGAAAGGTAGTTAATAGATATTATTTTTATAAATAATAATATTTTTTCGATTACCAGTTGACAACATCATAGATAAATATTTATTCATAATGAAAAGTATAGGGGATCCCTATGGTTGGAGATTAGGGTATATAAATCCCTTTTCACACAACTCCTATTGTTGTTTTTTTTTCACAAATTCCACAATAGGATATCTAGATGGATACTCTGATATAGTCATTTTACAAGGGATTAAATAAAATAAAACTTATTTTCATGTTAAATTATATTTATAGGTAATTTCATAGGAAATAAATTGATGTATTCTTATAAAAAATTTATATCTCAAATTTGAATATCACAATATTCTTCCATTTACTTATATACTCCTCTTCCATAGGAATTTCATTTATAATAGCTAATAAATATGGATTTATATATTATTTATATTATTTATTACCCCTTACAATTTTATTTGATTTCATACCATTGTTAATAAATGTCATTTCCTTCTTTAATAAATAAAATTTTGTATTATAAAATGAATTTCAATACATGTTAAGGATTATTTTAATGTCAACCATAGTTATAATTATCATGTTTAAAATTAAGGGTAGTATGTTATTCATAATGGGAATAGACTGAATTATCCTAGATTCAATAATATTTCCACATGGAGAATATGTCAAATATTACCTTTATTTGGTTCTTGGTAAATAAAAAATAGTCATTGTAAATATGGAAGATATAATAGAGTTTGAATAAACAAAATTTAACAAATAATTATCTTAATTTTATGTTTTGATTAACATACATGATACTACATGTTTAGAAACATTAAAATTATTATTAGTGATTGCATATGATTGGAATTTAACATTTGGCCTTTCCTAAGGAAAATTACCTTATTTATGAAAAAAATCATTTTTAAAATTACTAATATCCTAAGAGTTCATATATTAAAAAATATAATCTTATTTATTGTCTATAAAATCATATTCATGATGAAATTTATCTCGACAATTGAAGAACATTTCCAATAAGTATGTTTCAAAATGTTTATTTGTGTATTTATTACATGTTGGAAATTCCACCATTCTCATTTCACATTTAGCTATATTTTCTTTCTGAGAGTGCTCAAACACCTTCTTATTATATTTATTTATTCATTATTTATAAACATAATAAATTTTTATTTCTCTTGATAACAAATAATACCATATATTTATACGATAAGAATTTTTTTAATACATGTTACCTAAAAATGATACTAATTATCCAATAAAATATATCTTCAACCATAATCTTTTTATTATGTACATAGTCATATGTATTACTTGATATCCATGTAAATTTAGATTCATACATGGAAATTTTTTATTTTTGTTTTTTTTAAATTGAAGAGTTGTCTCTCCATATTCATTTATTTATTAGGATGGAAATATTTCTCCAAAAAATTTATTTTCCAATCCATACACTCTATATTTTCAATTTCTTCTTCAACCATAATATATTTAATCAATGAACTATATTGATTAACATCCATTATTGGATGATAAAATACCAAGAATTTTTTTCCCTTTTATTACATTATAATTAATAAATCATCTTATAAAAGGAATATATCGTTTTATAGGATATAAATGGATTAGTATACTAGTAGAAAACACTTTTAATGTATATTTTTTTATAACATCCATTATAGGGTGATTTTAATAATAATAATATTAAAATCGATACTTTCAGTGATAATTTTTATATACCAACATTGAAAATTTTATTTTAATAATTTTGATGTAATTTATTCTATTAACAGATGTCAAAAAAATTTTCAAATTTTGATAATTGATTTTTTTTAAATCTTTAGTTGAAAGTCACATTCCACATTTATTATTATAATAACTGATGTATAAATTCTATGATTTTTTTTGAAACACATATATATACATTGAATTTAATGAAAACACGACAAACATAAACTAAAAAAATTCATAAAATAAAATAAAAATTAATAAAATTATAATAGATTTTTGACCTAATTTTATTTCATTTGGTGGTTTCCTTTCAATTGATATGATTCTGACGATATTCATATTTTTTAAGGAATAAATGATCCCAAAACCATAAAACATTTTGATAAGGAATTTTTCAATTT
This sequence comes from Viscum album, assembly GCA_963277665.1. Lineage (NCBI taxonomy): Eukaryota > Viridiplantae > Streptophyta > Magnoliopsida > Santalales > Viscaceae > Viscum > Viscum album. The sequence continues at coordinate 1,516,043,384 of OY728135.1, forward strand.
GGTTGGTGAATATCCTATAAAATTTTTATCTTCAAAACTCAATTGAATGAATTATTATTAGTCGTATAGAAAATTTAGAAAATATTTTTCATAGAAAGAGAATAATTATAATGTAATTTATTTATGAAAATAAAAATAATATTGAAATTTTCAATTGAAAAAGAATTATCAATTTTATGTTGATTGAAAATTTTTAAAAAAATTAAAAGATAAAAGTTGGAATTTATATGTTGTAATTAAAAATATATTCTCCAGTGATATATTAAAATGTTTGTATGATTTTAGAATATAAAATATGGATTATAAAAATATATTAATACCAAACCTACATGATTGAAATTTTACTTTTATCATTGGATATATATATAGATATTACTAATGTTAAAACCCATCTCATTTAAGATATTTAAGGTTAATTATATATATTATCGATGTTAAATCCACATTTGACATGGTTTTAATGTCAACTATAAAAACAACTGATATTAAAACCCAAAGTTAGATGGTTTGTAAATAAGTTATTTGTAGAACCAACATAATAACATTTTTACGATGGTTACTAAATAACTGAAAATAAAATAATGGAATTAAAATATATTTTTCTACTAGTGGTATTCTCGTTGAATAATGGTGATTTAGAAAAATTAAATTTCTTGACATTGTTTCAACACATTACATATCAGAATATTGGTCCATATGGGCTATGTGTTTTTCTAAAACCTCAGTCACCAATACTAATATAATAATAATTGGTATAGTTCATACTTCATCTACAATTCAATATCAAATTTTATTTTCTTGATCCTGAAGAAATATATTCAATGATTATTTTAAATGATACATTTTACATTCCTTATCCAAATATCCATTTAATTATAATTTCACATAATATATTAGATAAAAAATTATGAATCAGGATCTACAATCCCAAAAATGTTGAAAATATGAAATTATATGAATATTTATTTTTATCTAATCATCAAATCCTAAGCTCAGTGTCATTTGAAATATTCTCTAATCATAATTTTTTTTTCACATATTTCAAAATGGTTCGTAGAGAAAATAGTAATTAACACTATGAAATCCCATGGTAATATCAAACATGGTGCACAATAAGGTCACACTCACCATGAAACAAAAAAATTTCCAAGATAAAATCATTCATCGTTATTCAATATTGATATCAATTAATTTATTTGTGCTAAATCAATATCCACATTGATAGTAAAGATATGGACATATCTCTAGAAAATCTACAAAATCATAACTTTTTTAAAAACATATATTATTATTTATTTAGAATTAAACCAACCTTATTTTATAGTTTTACATTTTCTAATCTATGTTTTTAAAAATTATATTCCAAATGCTAATAATAAAATTTATCCTTTTCCAACTATAACACCCAGACACCAACAATAAGGAAATGGGGGTTATTTTAATATATTTCTAAAAAATATAGTGGATCAAATCCCAAATAATATAATGTTTTTAATTATTATTGGAAATCATGTATAAATTATTCTAACATTAAATTAAGAAACATGAAATATAATATAATATTTTTTATGATAAAATTATTAATTGTTCTAGAAAATCCCTAGATTAATTCACAGATCCATTCTTTGAATCCTAGAGAATCGAACAGATAATATAGGGAGATATAAAATGATATAAATTAAAAATCATACTGTTAAAAATATAATATAGTAAATAAAACATGGATGAAATAGAAGGGTTGAACAATAATTAAACATTACATATGACTAATACCATATCAAGTGGACTAAATTGATAGATAACGTAACAATAAAAATAATAACTTTGATAATAATAACTACATTTATATGTATTGAATTGTTAATTTTGATCATGATAATCTTAACATTATATTCTTGTTCATAGAAAATATAATTGAGTAATTATAGTTTATGCCAAATTAAAAAATTAACATGTCTTATTAGACCTATCAATGCATCGTGGGGATACAGTAGGCCCCAACCATTACATAATATGTCTAATTCATTCTTCATATGAATACAGTTCATCATAATGAATGAATACATTCATATAGAAATAATAAAATATTAATATTTATCCTTATAAATAAATTATTAATAATTGTAAACCAACTAGGGTAAAATATAAAATGGTAACCAAATGTTACATCCCCATTAAAGAATAATATTTATCAAATAATATTTACATAGTAAAAAATGATTTAAAAATTTCATTGGATGTCTTTTCGAGGAAATTTACCTATTTATTTTTAAAAAAATTATTCAAAATATAAAAAATTCCAAAGTATTAAGAATAAATATTTTATTGAAAAGAACCTTTGAAATTTTTTATTGTAAACATCATAGTACTGAGTGGTTATACCAATTGGAAATTGTTTTCTTTTCGTTTATTTGAACAATGAATGATTCCTTTCAAATTTTATATAATAAATCAAAAGGTACATTTCTAATAAAATAAAGAAAGAGAAATTTTATTTCTTTAACATAAATTTAAAAATGATTAATGAACATTGAAAAAATAACATTATATAACTACAAATATTCATGGAACCATTTTATTGAAAATATTGATATGGAAAAAAAATATTCCAAATGAAATATAAATGGAATTCAATTTTTCATAATGAAATTCATTTGGTCCCTTGAATAATTTTAAAAGAATAATTAATAGAAATAATTTATAAATAGACATAGGATAAAAAATATTTTTTTTTCAAGATAGAAATATTGTATAATTCCCTCAATAAAGACTTAAATGAGGACATTCTTGAATAATGATGAGATTATGAAATGATTCATATCCTTAGGTACAACTTACCTTGTAAGAGAATTTATCTTCCTATACAATGAATTGAAATTTATTATAATTAAATAGAAAATTAATTCACACTTATTATATATTTTTTGATACATTTAAAACACTTCAATACATGTTTTATATTATTATTTATTAAAATTTTCCATTTCAAGTGATAATTATTTTTTTCAGTTGTTTTTTAGTTCATTAGATTCCATCCTTACATTAAGACCATGGGTCCTTCATCTCCACGATTTTAATAATGATATAAATATATTATATATTTATTATGAATATATTTATAATCATCCTTTATAGTCAAATATAAAAAATTCAATTACAGTAATCATGGACACAATATGTCATCTGTATGGTAGAATGTTGTTTCAACTTTTCAATAGATAGAATGAAAAGATAGGAATATAATAATTACAAATTATAGAATAATTATTATATTATATATATAATATATAATAATTAAATATATATTTATTATCATTAATATAATGTTTAAATGAAAAAATAATTGTGTCACATCATGCTGAAGGTGGTCCATATATATGTATGATTGCTGTAATGGTCCCCCAATGGATTGGAAGGATATAAAGTATATAAGAAATTATAATAATATGGATTAATTATTCCTAAAATATCATATATAAACATTATTTATATCCATATAACCATTAAATTAATGTGGTGATAGAAAACACAGTGCACAAGTACGTAGAGATGGTAAGTCATATGTAGGCATGAGTAATGTTTTTCCCTTTTCATAGGATAGAAAAGGGATGGATAGTGGTTTTCATATAATTATAGTATTCTTTTATACTTTATTAATTATTTTATTATGGTTTAAATTTATTTATAACCAATATAAAAAAAATTAAATTTATAAAAATTCTATGTATAATCAGCTTCTCTTATAATCCTCATTTAGATCTCTTCTTAAGGACCATAGTGTAGATATTTGTGATTTAAAACACCTATATAATATGTATAAAGATGTTGAGGACATATTATTTTCATGTTTTTATCTAGAAAAATTTCATAATTTTTGTGAATAAGTTAGGGGAGGAGTTATTCTTTTATAATGGAGGTGAGTCACACAGTTGTATTTTTTCAAAGTGTTGAAATATTATTATGTAAAATTAATGAAATGAATTGATCAAAAATTACTTATATGATAAGGGTATATGGTTTTGGTATAAATAAGACTATCCAATGATATTTAAGAATTTTTTCAATATGTTTTTTCCATTATTGTTTTAGATTAACTATCTGGTAAACTTATTTAAATCAAAATTTATGTAAGAACATTTTCAATATTAAGGGGATATAAATTAGCTAATAATGTTACCATTTCCTCATTAATTTAGATAAGACAAAATTTATACCATATATAATAATAATTGACATATTTCCATATTTTTATGATTTTTAAATAATTTAATAAATATTATTTTTAAATTAAATGTCATTAATGTCATCTTGGAAATGTTTTACTTCATTTGAAATTTAAAACATCAAGATATAATATTACATAAAATAAAAACCATTAAAACATATGATTGATGATATATTTATCTTAATTTTTTTTAACATAATAATTGATCCAAATTGGATTACTTTTAAAATTATTCAAATAGTGCATTTTATTTTTCTATTAATTGAATAAATATATCATCAACATCGAGTAAGCATATAAGGTAGTTATATAATAAAATAAAATTATAAATAAATTACCATCACGAAACTAATTTCAACATTCTTAAAATATTATTTATTATTAATTTTAAAAAAATTGATTATTAATGGGAACATATAATAGATAATTAAAAATAAGATATTGATATGTGGTATTTTTTGTTGCATAAAATATTATATATGCCATTTTCATTGATTAGTGATCCATAAAAAATAAAATTTTCATCCAAAGGTGGTAAGGGTAGAAATAAATTTAAAATATATGTATTAAAATTTATAATGATGAATTTATCAATTATATTTAATATACACACATTTACCAACATTGATTTTTTCCATTTTTACTGTTATTTTTGTCCAAAAAATATATTAACCTTTTTACATATTGTTAATTATGATTTTTATTCATAATTATTAAATTTTACCTAATTAATTATATATAATAGTTATATATTTATTTTAGAATAACCTTATATAGTTTGAAGAAAAATGCATTTCTAAATGGAAAAAAGTTTCTTCAAGTCTACAATTATTTTTATGCAAATGTCATGTATGAAATTTATTAAACAGTAATTATTATATTATTTAAAACTAAATAATTATTATATTAATTTATAATCAAATTAATAATATTTTGTGGATTTTCAGTGAAAATAAATTAAATATTTATAGAATTTTTAAATGGTCACTATTTACTGAAAAATAAACATTCATAGAAAAATAGCAAAATATAATCGTTATATAATTTTGATAGGATAATTTCAAGAATTAAGTAGATTAATTAAAAATACATTTATAAAATTAGGGTATTTTTTAAAAATATTATCAAATAAAACTATGTTTATTATTCCCTTTTTAATATACAAATAAAATCTTACTATAATTGGGGCACAGTTCTGTCAATATTTCCTCGTATGGAACCCATACTCATTTATTACAACAATTAAAAATCATACCATGTTGGAATAAATGTGAAGATCAACCTCGATTATAATAATCGGTATCAATAACAATTAAATTATTATTAAAATTAATATATGATACTTCTTGTGTTGTTTTATACATGTTTTTACTTATCATAAAAATGTGTCTTCTTTAATAGACAAATTTAAAAAATGATTTTTTTCAATTTTTACCACATGTGTATCATTGAATATTGATGTAATAAACATTTATCCAAATCTTGAAAATTTGTGAATAATATCCTTTTAAATTGGGTGAAAATTATATTTATATTTTAAACTACAACTCAAACACCTTAAAATGATAAATATTACGTATATTGTTAAATATAACCAGATCCAATTTATAATATAGCACTATATTCCACTTAGGGTACAAGTAAATATATTTTAATATATTTACAATTTCTCCCATTGAATCGACTTCATGATCAACTCCTATATAAAAACCCTAAAAAATTCTTATACATGTACCATGAACTAGTATTCTCTTACCTGATCATAATAACAATCATGAAAATATAAAAAAATACCAAGTAAATGAGAAGGGTGAATGTTTATTTATACATATTATGTTCCTCCCCATAATAACCCATTCAAATGTGGATGAATTATACTATACGCTTGCTAGAGAAATTGAGAAACTGACTATTTAACAATTTCGTGGTCAACTTATATCACATTATCATTATGCCTTTCTACCTAGAAAAATAATCATTTAAATAATGTAATAATTATTGGAATATATTCATAATTTTACCCTAAATAAACAGTATCACTATTTTATTCACCTTATAACCCCCAACAATGATTATTGTGGTTCTCCATTCACATTTATATACTCATAAACCTAACCTTAAACCATATCACATATAGAAAAATATAACCACTTCAACATACCTACTAATAAATTATAAACCCATCATCACCAAATAATAATATATATAGACCATAATATCCATAACATACTATATACTATATCCACATTCCACAATAACATATTCAAACAGTTTCTATAAGATAGATTTTGGATTTGTTAGGCACTTTACCACCATAACAATATATCCATCATTTTATGGTACAATATGATACCAAAAACCTTATATGGGTTGAATACCCACTTCACCCTATACATATGGGAAATAATTAATTAAAACTTTCTCTATGATATTGTAATTTTTTCAAAATAAAGGGGATGATTTTTCTGTACCCATTTAACCATGATCACATTCCATGATAGTATCATGCACCTTATAAATGTATTACCCACATACTCATTTCACCTTATAAAATCCAAATGGTTCACTCAGAAATGTTCTATGATAGCATGGAAAACAGAATTAGTTGAAATATTTGTGCCCATGGTACAGTCTTGCATCAATTGGGTGAGATATAAAAAAAATTCCCAATAAAATATCCACTAACATCTTGTGAATAATATCCATTCTCATATCTACTAGGATCCACTTCATATGATTTTATGGTTTAAATGAAGGATATATATTATGACATGATGGTTAATTATGTAATTCAATAAACTTGATTATTCCAAAAACCACAATACCTATGACATCGTTAATACCATTATCATGGAACAAGACTAATTATTATATTTGGGGAAATATGAAATTCCCTAAATGTGGCATGTCCCACATCAAAAGTGTTTTCCCATCGATATAAAGGTCATTATGATCTCATTGAGGCTATCCAGTCTATTTCATGTTCGTTGATTAATGTAGTTAAAATTTCTATTTATCTTCGAATCCTCCTTCGAAAAATTCCCATATAACCTTGTAAAGAGCCACCCATAGTTTCCACCAAAGGGATTGCACACAGATCGCATACCTAGGTGCCACTTCACATGAGTCACTAATCAATGTTCTCCATATTATAAGGTCACCAACATGTCTTATCATGTTATGACCCACTGTTGATAACCAGCTAAACCAACTCCAAAATCAATATTCATGTGAACTAAAAACTCTTCTTGATTTCACAAGGAATGGAAACAAATGAATTGAAAGAAAAAACACAGAACATTAAATTATTTTTACAATAGAATCACTAAAACATGAAAACATAGTGGATATGAATCGGTAAATATTTTTTATTCCCAACACACCTCAAGGAAAAAGTACCACGATTAGATAGATAAAAATCAATGTGGTGGTACATCAACCAAAGTCATCACATAAACCATCAATGAAAACCCCAAAAAATCTCAATGAAATTAGTGGATTACTTTCTACCATGTTCACCCCTGACTAATATGGTTCGGGATAATGAATAACATACACTACCTCCATAAGATTCTTAATTTTCTTGTATATGCCATAATAATGTCTAAAAGTTGCAAATGAAAAAGTAGGTTTGAGAAATAATATCCTAGTAGGATTCCAAAAATATTGTATAATGATTTTATATATCAAATAAACCAAATTTAAAAAATTTAAATATAAAATGAAATATAAATATTTTCACATTCCATAGAAGACCATGAATTTAAAATCATTTCAATGGATAATAAAAATTGGTATAAATATTATTTCCATAAAACAATCATATATACCATACATTGTTAAAATAATTATCACTAATAATTTAGTAATTTATATCAAAAAATAATGTATATGTCGTTTACAATCATCCTACCATGGTAATAAGACTTGGGAGCTAGCAATATTTATCCAAGAGGATCTATAAAATCTTAGTGAATTACATATCATTGTGTGGAACCACTCCCTAAAACATAATTTAATGACCAAACCATTTTCTTATATAAAAATCACATCATCTTTATAACTAAAAACATAATAATATTGCACTTAAGGATCTAATGGTTTGGTATTATAGGGATTTTATGCCTTTATATTACATATACATAATAAAATAGAACAATATTTAAATAATTCAACTTTATCCTCTTAAAATATTACACACATATTATTATTCAAATAACATGAGGGTATAAATAAAAAATAGGGGTGAGAAAAAACCCATGAAGGGGGATGTATAAGTGACATTATTCTATAGTACATGTTATAGAAAATCAAGATCAACATATAAAAATAATTAGATATTCATCATAATAATTAGGGAAATATTTTATGAAGAAATAGAGTGTGAAATATGAATACTAATGAAACATCATATCATTGTAGTAAAATACCACACATAGTTGGTTTCAAATTTGGAATCATGTTTAAGCATAACATCTGTTCATAAAAAACATCATAATTTGGATCAAGTACTGCATCTTGTACATGACTAAAACACATAATATCCTGAAAAATATCACATTATCCTATATATTGTAGGGATATATAATTCCATTTCCAGTTAGAACATCATAAATTCCTCAAAATCACACATTCAACATAGAACATTTAACAAACATAGATATGAAAAAAAAACGCATGGGAAGGAGTGGGATTCACAAAGGACAAGTGAAGAATAATTTCATTAGTTATCTTTAGTTATCAAAAATGATTTAGTGGTAATATTTTTTTTTCAAAATTCAACATGATTCTTGGGTGTAATAAAAATCACCCAAGTTGTTCAATAAGATTATTTTAAAGTTAAATTATTTTTGAAAGGTCATTGTAAATTCCTTTAATAACATTTCAAACGTACCAAAACAATCATATATATATAACTAAAAGATAAAATATAGTAGAATGATATTTTAATGGAATTATTCAAACATACGTGTAAAAAAAATATGGGAATATGATATTATAAAAAATTATATATATATGATTTAAATAATTCCCTTACATTAAATATCGCATTATTAAATTGAATTTATAACTACTAGGTAGTAAACATTGGATTATAACGATATTTTAATGTGAAGGGGATTATATTAATTTATTTTTCTGTATATCCCTTAATATAATTTTATTTAAAATTCAGTAATTAAATTTGATATTTTTTTATATAAAATTTTTCTTTAGAATATATGGATTGGTTTTGTTTTTTCAACATTTGAAAATTTTTATTTATACATAAGTATAATTACTTCCAGAAAATTAAAATACATATATTTATACATTTAAATATTATTAATATTTTTATATAATAATCGATATGATTTTTAATAATTAATTACATGAAAGTGTCTTCATTCTAGGTTAACTGGTGATTAATGAGACATTTTCAAAAATAAAAAAGAACAAAGAAAGGTATTGAATAAAAACATCATAAAGATAAATTCTTCATTATGTTAACTTCATTAATATTTTATAGAAAATTGATTTATTAATCTGAGAGGATTTTTTAATGAAATTTGGAAAAGAGGATATTATCATTTTATATGCACACAACTAACTAGAGATATTGATCTCATTCATATTTAACTTCCATTGAGGGTGATCTCGAGATGTTTTCAAGTGTCTATATTTTCCTTTTATAATTTTTGTAATTTTTTGGGTGATAATTCATACTAACATTAAACTCAGTATTCATAGAACACTATAATATTCTACAAAAAATTTAAAAGTGAATCTAGGAGCATAGTTATTAAATATAGAATGTGGTACGACATATATTCTCAAAACATCCGCCACATATAGGTTTTCAAGTATTACAAGAGTGAAATATTTGAAAAAGGTTGTAAAAAGGGAAATCATGGGGTGTTGTTCCACTACAACCCATATCACATTATTCTATTGGATGTGTTTTGAAGAGTAATAATAATTTATGTGGGGATTTTCTTCTATTTCTATGTTGGTATAGGAAATGGTTTCATCAGACCCTTTCAATTTTGAAGCTGTAATTTAGAATTCCAACACTCTAATAACATTTGAGTTTTACATGATGCTATTATTTTTTTGCAACCCATATTCAAGATTAATATCATGGTACATCTTATTACATTAATTGTGGATATTGAAATATGGTCTCTGTTTACTTTCTAATATCACTTTTTTTATATCAAGTGATAGAAAACACACAATGTCTAATTCAAAAACGTATAATACCAACTCCCTAGATATATAATTAATGATTATTCCCATTTATTTCTATTTTCATCATCCATTGAACCTCTATATCATACCTTTATTCCTCCTTTATGTTAGCTTAGATAAATTCTACAAAAAATCATTTAGGAAAGGCATGAAGAATTTCACATAGTAAATAATTCTAGATATATTCATTATATATCCATTAAAATTTGGTATTTCATAATATTAATCAGTGATAAAAAACAATGATCTTTTCTTTTGATAGCATCAACTATACCCTTATTCATTCCTTGATGGTGGTGAATAGAGAAATTACAGTCCTTTTTTATCTCTAACCATCATCTTTGACACAAGATGAGATCCCTCTATGTGAAAATATACTTTTTACTCTTCATATTTGGATATATCATAATTATTAACATAGTGATAGTAAATCTAAATCATAAAGTAGTGGATGAGGGCATATCATGTATTGTGTAGTCTTTATAATTGATCCTCAATAGCCATGGGGAAAAAGAATTTACATTATCATTATTCATTACTAATAAACATGATATTTTTTAAGGTATCACTATAAATCACAATATCTTATCCACCTGATAGTAGTGTGATTGTAGGATCAATTATTAAACTCTTTTAGCTCTTTATATATCTATCTACATAGTTTTATCCTACTGTACAATACCAATCCTGTGTTAACATAGTTGGACTACTAGAAAATTATGGGAAATTTCTCACAAAACTTTAGTACTACACATCTTATACAATAGATCTGTATATTTCAATGAAACTAATGGGTCTATAACATTATAAAATTTTAATTTTAATTTATTTTTCATAAAAATTTCCTCACATGTGATCACATTCCCCAATAATGTGACATTTTTCATCTTGGTGTCACATTCTCTAAACTGATCATACATTTTTTAAGTATTTATTTTCATCAAAAAAATCATTATTATCTATTCATGTTCTTATTTTATATTTAACTAAATGATAATATCATAAATATATACTACAAAAAAATTTGAAGTTGTTATTAAATTCACTATTCATAAAAACCATGAGTAGTGTAACGAAATTGGTCTGTGTGAAGGGAATCTCTATGAAGTCGTAGTGTGAAAAAAAAATATGAAAACCTTTATTCTAAATATCTTCTTTTTTCAATAAAAATTGATTAAATATATAGTGAAGACCAACCTTTTAGAAGTATTGATTAACCCATCCTTGTTTGATCACGCCATCAAATCATTGGCATGTGATACTTGATCATTATAATCATCTTCTTAATATAACAGTAATTGATACATATTCACATTAATCCATCCATTTGTTTTACAAATAACACTATCATACCCCAAGGTATCCTGTAAAGACCCGTAAAATTCAAGGAAATTTTTTTCTTAATTTTATTTGGAATTTTACAAGAACGCAGTTTCTGACGGCACGTGATTCCGAGGCCCGGTGTGCCCAGAATCATTTTCTGAAGTTTGGATCAGGTACGTTCAGTGAACGAACGAGCGGGTTTTTCTAACATTTGAACCGGTGCTCAGAATCGAATTCTTAGGGCACCGCTGGAATCACAACGCCGGTTTTTTCATAGAAACGCCTCTTCTAGAGTTGTGTTTTCTCGGGTGTGTTTTTTAAATTTTCGGGATTTATGTTAAGAAATAAAATAATGTGGTACGACAAACATTATTTTATTTCACTTAACGCCACTTAAAAGACACATTAAACTGCTTAATCTGAGTTGATGCAGATAGGGTGGAACCCAAAATATCCTACCCTCTTGGTAGGATATATGTGAGGTGGGGCCCACACGAGCCCCACCATTTTTTTCCACTAAGTAACGCACCCGCGAAAACTCCCCATTAGTGAAAGTCAACTGGGGCATTTATTAAACTATTAAATGCTCCATTTAATTGGGGGGTTAATTCGTTGAAATTAATTCTATGAATTAATTGTTCGTTTCTTAACTTGTTTTTCAATGGTTTGAATATTAATAAAATAAGACCAACACACCTTTCTTCTGGGGTGCGTTTTGTTGAGAGGATTTGAGGATTCTGTGCCTTCATCCTTCTTTGTGAAGAATGCGATGAACGCGAAGAACGTGGAGAACGTGAAGAATGCCGGCCTCTGACGAAGGGCGACGAAGAATGCCCGACCCCTAGAGATCGACGTGACACCGACGCTTCTTCTGCAATGTTCTTTGCCCATGACAAATCATTTATCAACTCTTGAGGTAGGAGATTTCAAATCTTTTAAATTCCTTTGAGGTTTTTATCCTCAACATGGATTTAATTGTTATATTTAAATCCGTGTGTTTCTTTAACCCACAGAGATCATCGACGCGACGCCCTTCCGCAACGACGTGACGCCCTTCCACGACGACGCGACACCCTTCCGCGATGCGATGATCACCTCTTACCGCGATGGTCAATTCGGCGAATAACTCTCTTCCGACGACAGCTACGAGGTAGGGGTCGTTTTGAAAATTGATTTTTACCTATGTTTGTTTTTCTCCAGGGCAAGAACTCGGACAAACCAATTAACAAGTTGGTACGCGGATTATTATTGCAGAATGAGTTTTATCAATAGTTGGGATTTATGGTCTTGTTTCAAACCGCTAATGTGGCGGTCGCGGCCAACCCGACCCGCGACCGCACGGGTCCGGCGAGACACGGGATGCGGCTTCGCCACATCCGCTGGCCAAGGGCGGCCCCACACAGGGCCGCAGCTCCTCTTCCCGCGGGGACAGCACGCCCCGTGGCTTCCCTTGCTCGGCCGCTCGGCCGAGACGAGCCGAGCCAACCCGCAGGCCGGGTCGCGCCCCACCGGGTCGGGGCGACCCAGGGGGGGTCGGGCCGGGTTGGTCGGGCCCATAACCCCCGTTTCCGGACCTTTTCGGTCATTTGCCCATAACATTAGCTACGGGCCTCCGAATGATGCGCCGTCAGCAGCGATACGATCCCTGGATCGAGGCGGTCGTTTCGGTATATCGTACTCAAGGTTTCGGAATACATTGGGTTCGGCCGGGTTGGTTCGTACATGAAACCAACCGGTCCCTCGAAGCAGAAACGCTCATATCTTGATCTTCGGATGTCTGATTGACGTGCCGTCGACTTTGTTGAATTCCTATAAGTGAGACGGATATTTTGTCTTACTCCGCCCGAAGTTTGGAAGCAGGTGGAGTAAGGTCAGGTTGGTTTTTACTTAAAAACCAACCGGGCCCCTGGGACGGAAAAACCAATAACTCTCAGACCGAGCGTCCGATTGACGCGCCATCTATTGTGTTGAGTTCCTATTGACGATACGGAAAATTTGGATACATCAACTCCAGACATTGTGTCAGATGATGTATCAACCTCTTAGCTCATGGAGCGGACCATCCCAAACAAGCTTGATGTGCGCGGGAACCCTAGAGCTGGCTGCGACTGCGACGATGATGAAAACAGTACGGGAATCCTCCGTGTTTTCGGCAGTGACCACTACGGTACATCTTGGGATACATCAACTCCAGACTACATGTCAGTTGATGCATCGACCTCCTATCTCGTGGAGTGGACCCTCCCGGAATGAGCATGCTGTGTGCAGAAACCCTAGAGCCGGTTGAGACTTGATGATTGCTGATCGAATGACTCGGTGTGTTACAGATAGCCAAGTGGGAAGCGCTTGGTTGTAGCAGCAGACCCACGGTGGAGGAGTGCATGGTTGTAGCGGCAGATCCGTGGTACTCAATAGAAGGAGTACCTCTAGAGGCTATGAGGGGTAGCGCTTGGTTGTAGGGGCAGACCCACGATGGAGGAGCACATGGTTGTAGCAGCATGGGGGAGCGCTTGGTTGTAGCGGCAAACCCACGACAGAGGAGCGCTTGGTTGTAGCGGCTGACCCATGGTACTGAACAGAAGGAGTACCTCTAGAGGCTATGAGGGGGAGCACTTTGTTGTAGCAGCAGACCCATGGGGGGAAGTGCTTGGTTGTAGAAGCAGGCCCACAGTACACGATAGGTGGAGTACTACAGCAGTCCAAGGTTAGAGGGAAGTGCATGGTTGTAGCAGCATAACCATTGTACTTGATGATGAAGGAGTTTCCCAATAGCTATGGTTTCAACTTCATGATCGATCCTATGTGGTTCATTGCGGGGGTTAGTACCTACCGATCCTTTTTGGGTCCGACGGCTTTGATGAATAAGTCGCTACATCTGATCATCTATATCGTCTTACGAACAAGTATATCCTGTGTGAGCTGAATCCTGTTTTTCTTTCCTTTTTGGATTGTGTTCTTCTATCCTGTGTGGATTTACGTTTTGCTTTCCTATGTGGACTGGGTTGTACTTGAGCTCGGATGTTGGAGCCAAGCGAGAATTGATGACTTAGATATATGTATGGGCATATACCTAAGCAGTGTCGGATGTTACTTCGTGATTGTATCTTTCCTTTGTGGTTATCCTTTTTGGATTATGGGAGACCTTCGGGGGTCTCGGGGTCCATACTGAGTAGCTTATACTCACCCCTGCATGGGCTATGCCTTCACTACGTTGTGTTGGTTGCAGATGACAGACAGCGCAGATCATGGTGGAGGCTTGCGGAGCAGGACGGTACCTGGACGTGGACCACTGGGCGGGACGTACTCGGAGTAGTCGGCTAGACCCGAGGAGAAGGGGAGGCTTTCTGTACCCACCCTTCAGGTGGGACTTCCAGTGGATGGCTCGACGTTGCGGCTTTACTTTTCATTTGATGTTTTCCCTTTCGAGTTGTACTTTACTTTCAGTTCGGGTTTGTATTCTGGCCCACTTACTTTCCGCAATTACTGTTGTACCAGTTTTTAATTAGTGTTTACTTCTGCCTGCTTACTATGTGGTGTTTTTTGTTTACTTTAAAAGGAAATTCCTTCCCCTTTACAAGGATTTATGCCTTGGTGCTAGTCGCTAGCCCCTGGCCTATGGAAGGCGGGCTTGGGATAGTCACAGCACGGGCCCCGAGGACAGGTCGTGACAAATTGGTATCAGAGGAGTTCGGTTCTACCGCAGAACTTGGGACTCTGGTCTTTTCTATGTGAAGCAATAGTGTTAAGCGTATTGGGTGTGGTTATCATTCCAGGGAGCCCAGTGTTGGTGTGGCGGCCGACGTATCCATACTCCAGGACCCTGACTTCTGATTTCCGACTTAATGCACGAAAACATTGATTGCATGTGTGTTACAAGTTTTCTTTGTGATTAATTTATGTCAGCTCACTAGATATATTTTTCTGACTATGGAACACCTGTTTCCTTTTCAGGATGGCCCCACGACGGCAGCCAGCTAGGGTTCCGAGAGTTGAGCATGACAACAGCCCACCGAGCGACGAGGCCTCGGTGCAGGGCCCTTTGACAGCAAAGGCACCGGCGGTACCTCTACCCGCTGAGTCACTGATGCTTCTAGCCCCAGCCGCTGACAATGCACGTCACCTTAGTGCACTGCATGAGTTTCAGCGCCAGCGACCGCCCAGGTTCCACGGGGAGACAGACCCCCAGGTAGCTGAGGACTGGCTGGAGGCTGTTGTACGAGATTTTTTGTTAGTGAGGACACCAACAGACCTTATGGTGGTCCTTGCAGCGAGCCTCCTGCATGCTGCAGTAGGCAGATGGTGGATCTTGATGATCCTGGTGAACGACGAGGCATCACACCTTTGGACAAACATTGAGATCCTTTTTCACTCAGAGTTTATCCCAGTCACCCTCCGAGTGGCGCACATCCAAGAGCTACTACAGCTGCGGCAGGGCAGCATGACAGTAGCCCAGTACGTGGCGAGGCTTACCGACCTCTCACGCTATTCCACGAACATGGTACGGGACCCATTTTTCAAGGCCCAAACCTTCGAGCAGGGGCTCAGGCGAGAGATCAGAGATTCAGTTGTTTCTCACAGCATTCTGACGTAGACAGGAGTGTTCGAGCGAGCCCTCCTAGTGGAGAGTTTCCTTGCTGAGCAGTCTCCAGCAGCAAGACCCACCACTAGCCCACATGCGGCAGAGTCTTCTACAGCGGGTAGTAGACAGATAACGCAGGGGTCTAAAAGGACTAGACCTACCGGTGGTCGATCTCATGACACATGATCTTTTGTGCAAGGCACCCGTGGTGGACAACGACTTACCATGAGCGGACAGTGTTACTCATGTGGCGGGGTTTGTCACATGGCTCGTGACTGTCTGACCCGCCATACAGATGACCAGCAGATGAACGAAGGACCTCCCAGGCATAGGCAGAGGTTCGATCAAGGCGGATCGCATGGAGCAAGAGACCATGGAAGGGGAGCTGGCCATGCAGCTGGGGGTGGACGACGCTTCGAGGTGTTTCCACCACCACCACTAGGAGGTCCACCCCGTCCACAGGGAGCTGGTGGACATGGGAGAGCACAACTTCACGCAGCTGAGGCCTACGATCGTGGAGCTCCGGGAGTAGATGAACAGGAGTGGGACTAGCACCAGACCTGGATACTTTTGTTTATGTTGCTTCTATCATTTTTGATATTTGTTGTAGATGTTTTGTGTCTTTGTACTTTGAGCTGCAGTAATAAAAGACACTTTTCTTGTGGCGTTTACCTTCCTGTCCTCTCTTTTAGTTGTTACTAAGAGGGTCTAGTTTAAAAACTATTGACTTGAACCTCACTTTGTGATACCTACTGGAGGAGACCCAGTGACCACACATTTATGCCGACAGTGTGACTCAACCCTTGGAGGAGAGAGTAACGGTTGGATCTCTTGATAGTAGCATCGAGGCCTTACGACGTCATCCTTGGTATGGAATCGTATCATCCATGTCAGGATTGACTGTATTAGGCGAAGAACATGGTTCATCCAGGGGATGAGACCGGATTTCACTTATAGGCAAAGAAGAAGTCCTAGCAACTGTTGAAGGACCAGAGAAGGTCTAGGTCATCCAGGAGCGGATGAGGACAGCTCAGAGCCGGAAGAAGTCTTATGCTGAGAGGAGGCGGAGGCCACTAGAGTTCGAGGATGGAGACCAAGTCTTCTTGCGGGTCTCACCTCGACGTTGTTAATGGAGATTTGGCCGAGGCGGCAAGTTGTCTCCACGCTTCATCCGACCATTCCAGGTCCTCAGCAGGATCGGAGAGGTGGCTTATCGCCTGGATCTACCACCTCAGTTGCACCGGGTGCACGACGTCTTCCACGTATCTCAGCTGAGGAGATACGTGCATGACCCGACGCATATCATTGACCATGGAGAGCGAGACTTTGATGATGGGGAGACTTTTGCGGAGGTCCCGGTAGAGATCGAGGATCGATAGGATCGGGTCCTACGTGGACAGTCGATTCCTCTAGTGCGCATCAAATAGAAGCACGGGAACCTCCATGAAAGCACTTGGGAGCGGGAGGCTCAGATATGTGCTCAGTACCCACATTTATTTCCCTAGTTTATGATGTATCTTTACGGGGACGTAAATCCCTGAGTTGGGAGTTATGTAAAGACCTTTAAAATTCAAGAAATTTTTTTCTTAATTTTCTTTGGAATTTTAGAAGAACGCAGTTTCTGAGGGCACGTGATTCCAAGGCCCGGTGTGCCCGGAATCATTTTCCGATGTTTGGCTCGGGTACGTTTAGTGAACGAATGATCAAGTTTTTCTAACTTTTTAACTGGTGCTTGGAATCGAATTATGAGGGCACCTATGGAATCACAGCGCCGATTTTTTCTTAGAAACGCCTCTTCTGGAGTTTCGTTTTCTCGGGTCTAGTTTTTAAATTTTTGGGCATTAAGTTAAGAAATAAAAAAATGTGGTACGACAAACTTTATTTTATTTCACTTAAAGCCGCTTAAAAGCCACTTTAAGCTGCTTAAGCTGAGCTGAAGTGGATAGGGTGGAACCCAAAATATCCTACCCTCTTGGTAGGATATTTCTGACATGGGGCCCGCACGAGCCCCACCGTTTCATTTCCGCTAAGTAACGCACCCGTGAAAACTCCTCCTTAGTGAAAGTCAACTGGGTTGTTTATTAAACGCTCCTTTTAATTGAACGATTAATTCGTTGAAATTAATTCTATGAATTAATTGTTCGTTTCTTAACATGTTTTTCAATGGTTGGGATATTAATAAAATAAGACCAACAAACCTTTCTTATGGGGTGCGTTTTGTTGAGAGGATTTGGAGATTTTGTGCCTTCATCCTCCTTCGCGAAGAACATGAAGAACGCGAAGAAATAGAAGAATGTGAAGAACCCCGGCCTCCAACGAAGGGTGACGAAGAACGCCCGACCCCCGGAGATCGACGGGACGCCGACGCTTCATCTGCAACGTTCTTTCCCCGAGACAAATCTTTGATAAACACTTGAGGTGTGAGATTTAAAATCTTTTAAATTCCGTTGTGGTTTTTATCCTCAACATGGATTTAATTGTTATAATTAAATCCGTGTGTTTCTTTAACGCTCGTAGTTCGTCGACGTGACGCCCTTCCGCGACGACACGACGCCCTTCCGCGACGCGACGATCACCTCCTACCACGACGATCAATTCCGTGAAGAACTCTCATCCGACGACAGCTACGAGGTAGGGGTCATTTTGAAAATTGATTTTTACCTATGTTTGTTTTCCTCCAAGGCAAGAACGTAGACCAACCAATTAAAAAGTTGTTCCGCAGATTATTATTGCGGAACGAGGTTTATCAATTACTGGGATTTATGGTCTTGTTTCAAACCACTAACGTGGTTGGTGCGGACCAACGAACAAGTCCAAACCCACTGCCTGTTGTTTCTTGGTGTGCGGAACGGCGGACGATGAAAAAACGTGCCGCAGTGAAGAACGTGACCCGGGATGAGCTACAGCGTAGACGGAAATGGAGTCGGACCACCGGAGCAACTCTGGTGGACCGCGGACTCCACCAGCGGCGTGGGCAGCCGGAGGCGGCGGCGCCCCGGCGCGCTGCCAGATGGAGCCGCCGCGGCTAAAGCCGCGGTGGCGGCAGCTGACCAGACCCACGACCGCGCGGGTCCAGCGAGACACGGGATGCGGCTCTGCCGTGTCCGCTGTCCAAGTGCGGCCCCATGCGGGGCCGCGACTCCTCTTCCCGCGGGGACAACACGCCCCACGACTTCCCTTGCTCGGCCGCTCGGCCAAGCTGAGCCGAGCCGACCCCCCAGCCGGGTCGCGCCCAGGCCGGGCCGCGTCGTGCCCAACCGGGTTGGACCCGGACCCGGGTCGGGTCGCCCCGGGTCGGGCCGACCCAGGGGGGTCGGGCAGGGTCGGTCCGGGCCCAGAGCCCCCCTTTTCCAGACCTTTTCGGTCTTTTTCTCTTAACTTGAGATACGGGCCTCCGAACGACGCAACGTCAGCGGCGATGCGATCCTTGGATCGAGACGGTCGTTTCGGTCTATCACACTCAACGTTTCAGAATACTTTGGGTTCGGCTGGGTTGGTTCATACACGAAACCAACCGGGCCCTCTGTGCGGAAACACTCATATATTGAGCTTCAGGCGTTCGATTGAAATGTCGTTGACATTGTTGAATTCCTATAAGTGATATGGATATTTTGGCATAGTCTACCCAAGGTTTGGACGCAGGTGGGGTACGGTCCGGTTGGTATTTACTTAAAAACAAACCGGGCCCCTGGGACGGAAAAGCCAATAACTCTCAGACCGAGCATTCGTTTGACGAGACGTCTGTTGCGTTGAGTACCTGTTGACGATACGGAACTTTTGGATACATCAACTCCTGACTTTGTGTCAGATGATGTATCAGCCTATTAGCTCGTGGAGCGGACCCTCCCGAACGAGCTTGCTATGTGCGGGAACCCTAGAGCTGGCTGCGACTGCGACGATGATGAAAACAGTACGGGAATCATCCTTGTTTTCGGCAGTGACCACTACAGTACATCTTGGGATACATCAACTCCAGACTACATGTCGGTTGATGCATCGACCTCTTACCTCATGGAGTGGACCCTCTCGGAGGGTGCATGTTGTGTGCGGAAACCCTAGAGCCGGTTGAGACTTGATGACTGCTGAGGGAACGACTCAGTGTGTTACAGATAGCCCAGTGGGAAGCGTTTGGTTGTAGCAGCAGAACCACGGTGGAGGAGGGCTTGGTTGTAGCGGCAGACCCGCGGTACTCAATAGAAGGAGTTCCTCTGAAGGCTATGAGGGGTAGCGCTTGGTTGTAGAGGCATACCCACGATGGAGGAGCGCTTGGTTGTAGCAGCATGGGGGAGCGCTTGGTTGTAGCGGCAGACCCACGATGGAGGAGCGCTTGGTTGTAGTGGCTGACCCGTGGTACTCAACAGAAGGAGTACCTCTAGAGGCTATGAGGGGGAGCACTTGGTTGTAGTAGCAGGCCCATGGTGGGAAGCGCTTGGATGTAGCAGCAGGCCCACAGTACATGATAGGTGGAGTACTACAGCAGTCCAAGGTTAGAGGGAAGCGCTTGGTTGTAGCGGCATAACCACTATACTTGATGGAGAAGGAGTTTGCCAATAGCTATGTTTTTAACTTCATGATCGATCCTATGTGGGTCATTTTGGGGGTTAGTACCTACCGATACTTTGTGGGTCCGACGGCATAGATGAATCAGTGGCTACATCTGATCATCTCTATCGTCTTACGAAGAATTATATCCTATGTGAGATGAATCATGTTTTGATTTCCTTTGTGGATTGTGTTGTGCTATCCTGTGTGGATTTACGTTTTTCTTTCCTATGTGGGCTGGGTTGTACTTGATCTCAGATGTTGGAGCTGATCGAGAATTGATGACTTAGGTATATGTATGGGCATATACCTAAGCAGTGTCAGATGTTACTTCATGATTGTATCTTTCCTTGGTGGTTATCCTTTGTGGATTCCGAGAGACCTTCGGAGGTCTCGGGGTCCCTACTGAGTAGCTTATACTCACCCCTGCACGGGCTATGCCCGCACTACGTTGTGTTGGTTGTAGATGACGGACAGCGCTGATCGTGGTGGAGTCTTGCGGAGCAGGACGGTACCTGGAGGTGGACCACTGGGTGGGATGTACTTGGAGTGGTCAGCTGGACCTGTGGAGCAGTGGAGGCTTTCTGTACCCACGCTTCAGGTGGGACTTCCAGTGGACGGCTCGACGTTGTGGCTTTACTTTCAGTTGTTGTTTTCCCTTTCGAGTTGTACTTTACTTTCAGTTTGGGTCAGTACTATGGCCCACTTACTTTCCACACATACTATTGTACCAGTTTTTACTTAGTGTTTACTTCTGCCTGGATACTCTGTGGTGTTTGTTGTTTACTTTACAAAGGAAATGCCTTCCCCTTTATATGGATTTACGCCTTGGTGCTAGTCACCAGCCCCTGGCCTATGGAAGGCAGGCTTGGGGTAGTCACGGCACGGGCCCCGAGGAGGGGTCGTGACATATCCCAATAGGGTGTATAAACCCTCTTTTAAAATTCTTTTTCAACTTCTCCTTTAAATACTCCTGTTAAATTTGGTCTATCCTACGTGGTAATTTAGAGGCATAAGTGGATCCGCATATAAGTTATGTTGATAACTATACCTCACAATCTAGGGTTGTTATTGGTAACTCTTCTGGAAATATTTCTTTATTTTCCAATAAAATTTGAATTTATTCAAGGTTGATACTTTCCATAGAATCAACCACTTAGAAATGTTATTATTTTTCAATTGGTATCAACACTAACACTATTGAGGGATTTTCCAAATGAAAATAATGATATCTCATTATTTTTTATTTGAGTGTAGAATATATTAGAAAAAAGTAATATAGTTCCTTTAACTAATATTTGACTAGATAAAAATATAATTAGATCCATTATATAATCATATATAATAAAATTCCATCAATGGAATTTGTTATTAACCTGAATATACTTCTAAATGATGTTAATATGACAGTACTCAGTTATCTATTTTGAATTATTCAAATGCCTTTTTTTAATGATATATTCAATTAATAGAATTATTATTTATACCCAATATTTCAAGAATATTTTCATGACATAAAAGAATGTGCAGAACCAATATCAAAAAAAAATTCCTCATTAATGATTGAATATATGTGTAACTAGTCTGACATCATATTTCTATTCTACCTTTGTGTTATTGATTACCTAAGCTTTCCATTACATGTTTTTCATTTTTTGTTGATGATGTTTATTACACTAGATGACCAATGGTATATAAATCTACTTTTCTGAGTTCCCTTTATCTATATAGTTGAAGCATTGAAATATGGGTTGTTATTTCCTTTCCTTAATTTCATTTTCATGAAAATTCATGCAACATTGACATCATGATATTTATGGGATTACCTCCTTCACATTATGAATATTCTAATCACATAAATAGAAATTCTAAGGATACATTATTCCAATTTTTTGAGATGTGGGTGGATGGATATTCATTACTCACTTTTCATCAGATATGCATACTGGAAACTCCATGTTTTGTTTCATAGATCCATAATCATTGGAATATTTTCTAAATTAAATCACTACTTCGAGAGCCCATCTATAAAATCATAAATAACAACAAAATTCTTTGATATCTATATGCTTTGGAATTAGTGGTTTCATACCACTACATAATCTATCAATTTTATATCATTCATGATTACAAAACACGTGGAATATATTTTTGGCCATGTGATGTTTTCCATTATGATGTGACAGATTTAACATCTATTTTCTTGATCTCCAGGAATTATCTATTAAAATTTGTTCAAAAATGATAATGTGAAATACATTTTAATCTATAACTTCTTAATGTAATCCCACTCCTTGTTTTCCATTTCATATTTTTTATTTTTATTTTTTATCAATACACACATTTGATCAATGTCAACATCTAAACGATAGATTGGAAGGTAGAGTTTATTAATTTTAGAGTAATGCATCACATAAAAGATCTCTTCCACAATGTATACCCACAGTTTCATGGAAGATGGATTAGAAGATCCACGGAACAGTGGTGTTCACTTTTCCATAAAATACATGATTGTAAGATTCTAATTCTTATGAGAAGGATAATTTTCTACAGTGTTCTTGTTATTTTCTATTTTTAATGAAATATATATGAGAAATTATGTGGAAGTTTTAAACCTGTCTCCTAAGGAATTAGTTAAGTCATAAAAAAAAATTTCACCATCCCTGACATCTGTTTTTATACTGGTTTCTCCTATATAAAAATATTTTCTAAAATATAATAAGTTTGACAAAAAAAGTCAACAACTCATTAATATATAATATATTATAATGAATAAATTAATTCAAGAGACATATCTTATGGGATCCCTTTATTTAGATGTTTTTATAAAATGGTTATTTTAGTATCTTGTACATTAATCCTTCACTAACATTAATATTAATAAATAATTTCCATCATTATCCTTCATAATTCATTTTATACATTATATGATTAAAAGATGTTTATCAGCTGAGTGTGTAAAACCAGGTGTGCAGTAAGGACTTGTTATCATCCACCAGGTGATAATTGAGTCAAATCCCAATGATCCATTTTAGGGTTATTAACCCTAGGAATAACAATTCAAGAGCCACATACAGTTGTAGTATCTAGAGAGGGATTTTGTTTCTTAGAAACCACATGCTGTTATAATTTTCCAATAAAATATATATTTACCAATAAATATACCTATCCTTTTAGTGTTCACTAATGTTTTCTAATATTAAATCAAAAATTAACTAAATCAGCTTATGATAAAAAATATGTAGAGCCAACATAATTCTTATATTAATATTAAATCATTTATAATATAAACAACATAATAAAAATAAATTTATGGATCTAAAGAGTTTAGTATCATGTTGAATTTTGAGTCAAATATCAAATGTACATAGTAAAACATAAAAAAATTAAATACTTATTCTGAACCCCCCCCCCCCACATCACATTCTTTTTAGTACATATAACAAATTGACGATATACATAAAATAAATGGGTGGGAGAAATGCCTTTTAAGGGGAGGGATTCAAGACATGAGTCCATAGTATTGGTTGAGCATAATCAACATCATCATATCAAAATCCTAGAATATTCATAATTACTACAAGGGTACTATTTAATAGTGGTTTGGAATGTGAAATATGCATAATAATGAATCATCATTAAATAGTGGTCAAATACCACACAATGTTTCCCAGAAATCCTGCAAGATGTTCACAAGTAAAAAATGTGCATATATTATAACATCATAATTGTAAAAAAAATATATCGTAATGTTCATTTATAATACATATAATCTCATGTTATATATCATATTTTCTAATGTGTACTGTGCATATGTAATTAAAGTATGACTTTTCTCATCATAAAATGATCTTAATCATGTATACCACATTAACTGTATAACAGTCGTATTAGTAAAATAAACATGTAGAGTGGAATTGATTTAATAATGGATTTATGAAAAGTAATTTCATTAATGATATTACGTTTCCAAATGAAATATGTGAAAACATGTTTCTGACATATAGAATCATCATTCTGAAGTGGAGAAGAAAAAACTCAATATGAGTTAATATGATGTGTTGGAAATTAATGTTCTTTCAAAAAAAAACATTATAAATGGCTAGAAAAAAATATTTTAAAAGGGTTGAAACATGTATATAACAAAAAATAAAGGTAAATAATAGTGGAAGGTATATTTATAAGAAATTATAAGAACATCCATGATGAAAATAATGTGATGAGGAGATAACCCAAAAAATGTGTTATGGTTTTAGAATCACCATAACTTAAATTTAACTTTATTTTATCATTTTCTGATGAACTAAAAAAATCATTGAAACAAAAAATTATTATTTTATTTTATGTAACTATTTTTCTATTATAATAAATTTATTTTTTTCTATTTTTTTGATCATATTGATAAAATATTTTGAAAATGTTTTTCCATTAATAATATCCCATTTTTTAGATGCCATTATTATTGGCCAAGGTAATTTATACATAAGTACAATTTCAATAAGAATATTAAAATAAATATAATTATACATTTATATATTATAAATAACTTACTGTAATCATATATAATTATTTTGATAATAAATCAATTTGAAACTTCCTCATTTGCAGTTAACCACCCCATAATAAGACATTGCCCAAAAAATTAAAAGAGAGGTATGGAATATAAATAATTCATTAATAAAGGTATTAAAGTAAGTTAAAATCATAAATATAGTTGAACCGTAATAACTCAATAATCATATATGATTTGTATTTGAATGTAATAATAGTAAATATAAAGATAAGTGGGAAATGGGAGATGATTTTATAAATAATCACTCCTTTCTTGGGATTTCTTCAATTGTATGAAACTAAACCCACTCAATGCATAGGATTTCTTTTCTAAAAAAGACTCTAATGTTTTTACTGTTGTTAATATAGGGAATAAGGGTAGATAATTCTATTTTTAAAGTCTCTGAGGAGTTATTTTCTTAGAGATGGAGAGGGATTTCTTATACTTTGGGAGATGGGTTTTTGGGTTATAATATTTAATAAAATACAATATTCATGTTAAACCTTGATATAGTAATTTTTATACATTATGGATCATATATATTCAAGATGAAATGTTTTTATGAGTCTAAACCCCTTTATAAACTGAGTATATATTTTTATAAAAATTGAAAGTGGAAAACAAGAAAAAAAAAATTATTAGATACATTTGAGTTTATACAATAGAAAAAAAAAATTATTTGGAATTTATTTATAATATTAATAAAATTTTAATTTTCCTTATTAACTAAATTTTTCCCTCAAATAAGAAACTGAGGATTTTTTAAGTCATTATTGCACCATATTTTTCTCATTAAATATGTAGTATTTGAAAAACATTATTTTCTGTATTCACATAAACATTACAAAATTTATGAAAATTAGAAAAAAAATCATCCTTGTATTATTTTCATGTAAATATTATAAAACTAACAAAAATTTTATAAAAAACGATCAATCAATGGTAATTTTAATATTTAATATATCAATTAGTATTTAAAAAAATACATGGAAATAATATTTATTAAAAATGTTCTTCTGATTTCATTATGTTTAAAAATAATGATATTTATTTTTAAAAATTATAATACTTATGTTTTCAAAAATTAATAATGAAAATAATTAATTTTATTATTTTTTTATTTTTGAGTTGAATTAATGTACCCAAATGTTATATTAATATTTATAATGGTTGGGTTAATATTCCAATAGTCTTGTTATAATACCTATAGTCACATTAAAATTCCAAAGTTAACATTACAATCCCAATAATCATATTACCAACAATAAATACCACTTAATTCATTAATTCTATGCTCACTAAAAATTATCCAAAGATTCAATATATTCATTTTTAAGGAATTCGATTGGAACACTAATATTTTTTTTAATTTCAGTATTATTGTTCAAGGGGGATATGATTCCTATAGATTGGGGTGATCCAAATTTTACCACTATATTTTTTCTATTTTATATTTCCCCCTTATGTTTGTATTTTCCTTAGGTTTCCATTATAATTAATGTGACAATATCTATTAACTATATATGGTTATTTCTATTTATTTTTGTCATTTACAAGTATAATATTCCATATAATATAATATAACACATATTTATTTAGAAAAATATCAAATATGAGCTTGAATTCATTTTATCCAATCATATGGATAACTAAAGGCAATCCCAAATAATAAACTATCTTCCCAAATTATATTTTATCATTTTTGTCATCATTATTCCAATTCATGGAAATTAGTTTTACCCAGAATATGTATGTTAACCCTAACTAATGAATATCTCATTTGATTTAATGCAATTAAACATATAAGGTGATATATTTCATTTCAATAAACCTCAAAATATTTCAAATAAAAACATCAATTGGAATAAGAATCAAGTTTAAAATATTCCATTTTATTTCAAAACACATGAGTAAATTTTTTTTAATATTCCTTTAAAATTAAATAATTTAAATTCAAAACATTAAAAAATGAATTCATTTGTTTCTTAAAATTAAACATGAAAATAATTATTCAAATCTATCATTCAATTCTATATCAATTTTCATAAATAATCATTTTTTTCAAAGAAATTTTGAGGAGATTTCATCACACACACACCATACCTATTAGAAATAATTTATCAAACATTTTCAGTAATGATTTAGAAATCATTTGAAATACAAGTCAAAATGAAAAAACATAAACTTTTTAAATTCTTATGAATTGGTTGAATAAAAAACCTCTTCTAATAAAATGATGAATTATTAGACAACCTGGGATCCGCCCCTATAGAGTCAATAGATAGAACACTACGAGGGAGAATCCTAGAATAAAAAATCATGTATTAAAGTTCAAGATCCATAAATTATATGTGTATCATCGACACTTAAAGGGGTGTATATATGATGAAATAATAAATTTTAATTAAATTTTAATTACACTTACCAAAAGAGAGTCAATGTATCTATCTAAAAACAAAAATTTAATGATATAATTATGAAAGGGAAAATCCACCTTTATGGAGTTGATTAGGGTAAAATTTGGTTCACGAGAGAGGTTCTTAATGTTTATGTGGATATTATAAACAATTATGATACTACTTAATATTTTATCAACTTTAATGGTTTCATTGTAAAGATGATATCTTCCATCAGCTAGACAGTGGTTACCGGTATAATGTTTGTGCCACCGGATATCTAACTAGTTCGATAGTGGGATCCTATCAATTCATCAATGGAATTACAATATAAACCAAACTATGTCACATGACCATAAATTTTCCAATAGTATTACTTTATAAATTACCTTCTTCCAAACTTCAACTAGTTCTCTATTGGCCTTTATCCACTTTATGGTATAACTCATTTAGCTATTTTGGATACTATTCATTACCCACAATCATGTTAAACCCCAAGACACCTCTCAACATCTCAAGAATAGGTGTAAACCACTTTCCCACACCACTCACCTGGACAGATAAATGTCAAATAATGAAGATTCGATGTAGAAATAAGAGATTAATGTATATAATAAAGAAACACAAAATAAAAAAGGCTCTTACATAAAATTTGGTGTTAATATTTTATAATTATTCCCTTCACATATAATTCCTACCCTGAAAAGTCTATTCTGTAAGTGACCAGAGAAAAATGTTTATCCCAATACGAAATAATAAAATCCTCAAACTCCCACATATCATGATAATTTTAACAATGTTTCCATAACACTTATACTGAGGGTATTAACTTTATATAAAGGATAGTTAACAAATAAACATAAATTGAACTATATTCTAAGTTGTGACCATATTGGGTTCTACATAAATTTCCACACAAATCAAGAAATTAAATGGGTAGTAAGTATTCTTTTTAATCTATGATGCATGTACATCATCTGGGATAACTATGATTTGTGGTGAAAATTTAAATTTGTATTATTCCTTTCAAATTATATCAAAAACCTCAAATAACCTAACATATCATAGTTACAAATTCCTCAGTTTCCAATATTTTGGTGACCCATCCATGGAGACTCTCTCAAAGACACCAAGTTAATGACTCTCAACACCATAGTGTGTTGATGAAGATCAACGAAAGACATATATTGGGATTTCCCATTAACATTTTCTATCAAATAATATGGATAATTTCCATTTCCCATGGACCAGGATTGGCCCCATGATGAAATATCAATCAATATATAACCAATATATAAGATATTTTCTAGGATGTCCATTGAAGACATTAAAAAATTTCATTTATATTGATGAATTATAATTGTGGTTATTGGTAATCACAACCAATATAAAAGAGAAATATCAATCCCTTAAAAATTAAAGGATATTAGAAGAATACAGTTTCTAAAGAAATTTTATATACCATTCAATTTGAACATTTCTATGAGGATGGTATGACATGATCAATTTTATAAGGGGACCCATAACCCATTTGGGGCCTCTCTATGCTTGAGAACTGAATAGGGGATCTCAATTGGAAACTATTTGAGAAATAATTCAATGAAATATGATTATATAATACAAATAAAAATTTACTAATTAAACAAAATTGGTTTTCAAATAACTGGTAATGATGTTATAAATGTATTCACTATGTTAATTTCCACCCAAATCGAATTATTTCATTGAGGGATATCTGGAAACTTAACAACAAATTCCATTGATATCTCATCCCACTTCCATGTCATCATGGGAAGGACAGAGGAAACCCAAAATGATTTTAATGATTTTACATAGTCATATTAAAATTAAATTAATGGGAGACAACATCATAAATTTATCTTTACATACATGGCCACAAAAACAAATTCTTCTTATAATAAAACATGTTTGTCAGACCTTGGTGAGCTTCCCCATTGGAATGAAAACAGTCTCCCATAATATCCTTCCTCAAAAGAAAGAAAACAACATAAAAATTCCTAATTAAAAGGATATCCTTTTAAGATATAGGTCATTCACTAATGGTCTCATTATATGATAAATAAACATATATCCCTAAAAAATCATCATCCAACTCATTTTCTTATATGATAATATCGAGAAGAGATTATTCTAACTGGGCATCATCTAAAAACACATATTCTCATCCTCATAGACACCTGGATGCATTCATGTAAACACATACAAGGGTTTATAACCATAAAAATATAAATTCATAGTATAGAATAGTATTTCTTAGCTCATATCATATCTAACAACATTTCACATACCAATGTTGTTGGAAATTTCAAAAAAAAGGCTCCAAATAATCAACCAATCACATCTACTGATGGTTTATATCTTTTTATAAGGATATATAGCACACTCATTTATGATCATTATGCATGGTAAACCATTATATGAATGTTTATGTTTTCCAAATAATAAGATAATTCATAATAACTACTAGATCAATATCATGAGTGGTATAGTAATTCATATAAGGCTGATGTAGATGAGAACTATAATACCCCAAAAGATAACACTGTAAGAGAAAACCTCCCAAACCAAAACCTGATTCATAATTAAATAACACATTTACCTAAAGAAATTATATTATATTTAACATTATATCATAACATAAAAATCAGTCATACTCAACCAAAAAATCCTAACATTTAAAATCCCATATGAAAATTTCATCCTTCTGAGTGTGATTGGTAAATAGGGAAGATAACATACAGATATATTTCAAAAATAAATGGTAATACACATTCATGGATACAAATATTAGAATCTATAATAAATTTAGTGGATCCTAAAAATAAATAATAGATTTTAACATCATAGGATCAATTTAAATACCATATTGGGAAACAATCGGACCCAAGAACATGAAATTATCAATCAAGAAGATTCATTTAGAAATATTATCACCATGTTTGTGATTAGTCAAGATAAATATAAATATTCTGAATTGATGCACATGATTCTCATTAATATTTTCATAAACCATGATTTCATCCAAAAATCACACAATAATGTAAATGATGAAAACAATTGAAAATAATTTTCATTACTTCAATAAAAAAATTAATTGTTTAATTCAAAAGGCATAACAACATACTCATTATGATGTTACATGATAAAAAAACATTATTATTGGATTTATCAGTCTTCTATATCATAAAATGGTTATAACCTAATCATATATAGTTCTTATACAATAACGTATACCATTTAAATAGAAACAAATAACCAGATCAAAGAAACAAGTACATTTTCTTGAATTTAACCTGGTTGATCGTTACATATTCCACACATATGAAAAGGGTTATTACATCGATCTAAGACTTTAAATCATCTATATCATGTGGTTTAATTTGATAAGAGGTATTAGATATAGGTTTTAAACCTAGAATCATGTCAATATAAAATGCACCACTATCATTACTAGAAAACTAGAAAAATACGATGAAAAATTATCCGGAAGATCAATTGCATCTGGAGGGAGATCACCCTAAGAATATTCCTACTAATATTCATATGAAAACTAGAATATCATCCCAACCAACTCTAGAAATGGTGTTTTTTATCAACTCTCCACCAAGTTTCATTCCCCCTGAAATACATGACACTCTTTATTGGGGTATGTGAAGGAGGTGAACTAGATATTACAGATGAAACAATCATTATGATTCATTAAAAAATAAATCATGATAATTAAATGTAGTCGTTTGATATCGGGAACCTAAAAGTACCAGACAATCTATATTTATTATAATGATAATGTATAATAAGGGAATCAGAGATTCCATTCTCCATTCATCTTTAAAGTAATATTAATCATTGTGACATATGGAATGATCTCTCTAAGAATATTGAACTACTACACCATATGGGATGATATGAAAGAATGAGTGGTACAATAATAAAAAAAGTAGTAACTAAATATAAATCCATATTAATAGTACCTATAACTTACACAATACCTAAATTAGTTTCCACAATATTATCATCCACTACATGAGGTATATTCTATTGTACTTCATGTGGTTGGATTCCCTTTGTCATAAAACTTATGATGTCGCTATAGATTCTCCTAGTACTACTCATCTTGTACAACTATGAGGGATAGAAAATATTTGAAAACATCTCTATGAGATAGAAATATTTTAAAGAGATATAGATCTTTTGGTGCCTTCATATAGGAATTATTTGAGTGCCCAACATTTTCATATTATAAACAAGGAATAAGTCTATTACCAGATACTATAATATAATTATAATAACTCTACATTAGATATAAATCACTAGTGATTCCCCCATAAGACATGTCCTTGTTTTTCGAACCTTTAATTGTACCACCTGAACTGCCACTTTGAGTATAAGGAACCCCTATCAACCTCGATAATTGAGAAAGCTCTCTAAAAGTATCATCACAATGTGTCATTGTTAATTCACCATTATGATGTCTAAGGAACACCATTGAGATAGAAATAACATTGAATGTAAATAGAATTTATCTATGAAATGTTACACCAAAACATTACACTATGTTCCCACATTTATCACTACTAATACTATTGAATCACACCACCCCTATTAGGCCCATCATTATTGAATCAGGAAAATTTCACCATAGAAAAATCTAAATTCTCAATAATACATAATATTTACTCAAACAATTCCAAAAACAATAGTGCATCATGCAGATCAATGGTACCTTATAATGATTGTGACATCATATGAATGAACTCATTTTCATGTTCATTTTTATCATCCCTCTGAGGTTCAACCTAAGTAGCATGAATGGGAATGGGCGTAGCTACACAATCTAGAAAATTAAATACATGACAAAAAACCAAAATATTGTTCTGATCAAAATATGGTTTCAAATATTTTGGTTTATCTACTTCTATCTCATAAGTTCTACAAAAATATATTCTTGAGGGAATGTTACTACACAATGTTAATGGATATAAAAGGAAACATAATTCAATAGATATGATATCATCATATAAATCAATAAAAATGGAATTGGGAACCACAATTATTGGATCAATGATTTGGAAAAACATTTATATAATTTGATCAAAACCCTCCTTAAGGACACATATACACTTCATCCCATTATAAATAAAGGATTTTCATTATGAAAATTTTCAAGAAACATTCTTATACCCTACCCCATATGTCTTTATAATCATGTATCATGTCTACCAAAGAATCAAAAATAGTTTGTTGACTACTAAATAATGACAAAGTCTTCATTTTATATCATTTTATCTTGAAACAAAACATATAACCTGATAAAAGGGTTCCTGAGTCAATACTGACCTGGCCTAAAGGGCATTCTTGATTCCCCATTATCCAGATACTAGTTTTTAGGAATCTAAAACCATTGAAAGGGAATAAATTTTCAATTAAAATATCTCAATAAATAAAAAATCGATATTATTAATTAATAAAAATAATTATTCCAATCAATAATAAAATGAAAAGGACCACGTGTGGATATATTCAAGTCTCAATGATGGTATATCAACCAAGGTCATAGCATCAACCATAAAAGTCATCACCATATGATCTGCATGTTACAAGTGGATCTCTTAATTCCCATTTCATCACTAAATCACATTATTATTCTAATAAAAACATCTACTACATTTAATCGTTTCCTTTCAATTCCCACATATGGCATGAAAATGTATATAAAATCCCAATATCAAATATTGTGAATGAGAAAAAATATCACAATTGGATTTCATAAAAAATTTAACAAGCATTTAAATATCAAATAAACCATAATTTTACAATTTCAAATTAAACATATAATAGAAATATATTCACATTTCAAAGAAAAAATTATTTTAATAAAATTTCATAGCCAAAAAATATGTACAAAATCACATTTTCATTATAATGGTAGGGAATAATCATCATTATCAAAACAGGTTTGAAAAATAATTTTAATAAAAAAATGATTTATTTGAAATTTCTATCAAAAATTAAGATGTGTAAATCAGTTAAAATCATAGAACCTAGTTACAAGCTTCTAGAGTTAATTTTATTGAGTAACATGTTTCCATACAATCTCACTGAATAATAGATCCTAATGTCAATACATTCTATAGTCTCTGGACCATTGAAAATCAAGAATGTCTTTTGGGTCACGTCATAATTCATTCATTTATTAGTTTAGTGGTTTTCTGATGTAGGTTCAAAATAGTTCCATTTATTCAGGTCATATATATGGTCAACTAGATAATTTGACTTCTTATATAGCCTCCTATAAATGATTATAGTGATATCAATCCTAAAGGCCTCTGCTTAGGTCATGTATCTCATTGATAATGTATATTACCCTATTTTCCATCCTATACTATATAGAATTTAGGATGATTAAAATAGTATTTTCCATTGATAGAAATGGACCCATTCATTTTGATTTTGGCCAAACATTCCATGGCATATCCTTCTCATCATGGATGTCCAAAATTTAACATCTTGTTATTCCTATAATCTTATGGACTACTTTTGTACTTGGAATGAACTAAGAAAGACCATAAGGGAATCCTACAAGGTATAATGCCCAACCCATTAACATTGTTTCTCCATATAGATATATTCTATACACCCATTATCACAATCACGTATTCCATGTGATTCATGATTCACTTAATTTAGTAGTTATCTATAGATTTAGGGGTATTCAACCATACCAAAATCTAGGCCTCCAATATAATTAACTCCTAAATAATTATTTTTTTAATTATCTCTTATTTATAATTAATTAATGAGGTATACACTTATGGGCCTCTATTTTATTGTATGTTCAAAAAAATTATGTTTCCGGAGTTGTCTTCCATATTGAAGAAAATCATTGCCCTCCAATGGGTAAGCCTCAAAGAATTCTTCAAGAGTCTGTATATATATAACTATTTACTCATACTCAATAGTCGATATCCCTAACCATCCTCTCATTATCTACAATCCACATCTCTTATGATTTACATTATAATTAATTTCACACTTTACACCAATCAAATATCTTTAATATGAGATAATACACATGTGTCACTCTGACTCAATGGTATATTTCTCCTATTAATCTATCTTCCTTAAAGAGATATATCCCCTTATATAGAAACATAATTAGTGGGATATATCCCAAAAGAGTTACATATCATTATTTTTCTATATTCCTTTATTATAGATTATATCCCAAATATCGGTATCCCTTAGGAATCTAAATACTTCCTTTCATATCTGATTACTAATGTCCCTGATAAACCTAAATGAGTTGGACATGAAAAATACCTAAACAATATTTTATTATCACCCCTTTAATGAAACATGAATCATTATCACATGAACTTTAATATCATGTGCAGATCATGTAAAAAAACCTAGAACCATCTAACTTGAACTAGATATTTTTTTATTCTCATTAACCAGGATATGTGGGATGCCTCTCTTATTTTAAATCCTAGAACATCAATATATTATGAAATATTAATTTACAAGCAACATCAGTAGTTCATAGATTCATGAACATAAATAAAACATCATTACATATATAGTGTGTGACAAAAAAATGTACATCATTTTGTAAATATAATGATATAGATGATGTGAATCCCTTACATGGGAATTGATCGATTGAATATGAAATTTAATAGGACATTGCATGAAACACTGTATAATTTTTTGGTTTTTTCACCTTTAAAATATACCTGTATTAAAAAGTAATAACCACATTCACTATTGAATACATGTATCTATAAAAAAATTGTGATATGAATATGAAACCATGGTCTATTATGAAAAAATATTTTAGATATCCAACATGTTCATCATATTACATAATGTAAGTTTCCACATAACCCAAATGTATATTATCCCCAAATCATTTCCTTGTGTTCCATTTTATAATTATTGAATCATAAGTGGTATTGTGGAATCCCTTGATAGTATAATCCCCACTAGTCATCTAATGAATTATGGTCTGTAGAATATTAAGTGGAATCTATTTCCACATGAAACCATTTCATAAGCTTATCACATACTGAAAAAACACTTCATTAATTTTTATTAGGGGGTTATAAGAGGGAATAAATTATGTCCATGTGGACTCTCATGAACTTATTTATAGGTCTGTTATAATTATATATCCCTTATAATTATATAGATACCTAGAATCTCAAAAATAGGTTGAGGATTCCAACTGAGAGATATCGTTCTTAGTTATTGAAACCAAGGAGGCCAAGAGAAGATTCAATCATGGAAAATAATATATAATAGCTACAGAAGAGGCATGTATCCTTTTTATTCTTTTGCCTAAGAGTCATATTGGTGTATCCCAATATATGATTATGTTCAGGCTCAGACAACTTTTCTTAATCAAATAAATCATATTTTTCCACATAGACTGATGAATATCGACATGTAAGATCATATCCCATATCATAGATATAATGTTTCTCAAAAAATCTTAGTCATCACCCATGAGTATTCCCATATTCTTGAACATTTTATTACTCAAATTTTTCATCCGAATGTTTTGAAAATTACAAATGTTATGAGGATGGATCACATTTATTCACTAGTAAATAGATATGATTCCCATTGGAAATATTATATTAAAAAACTAGGATCCAAATATTATCCTTATTCCATATTATATTTATAAAGATCATAATCAGAACCAAGATGAAAATAAATCAATATAATGGGATAAATATTATATACTATTTGTATAAATGAAATCCATTAATATATAATATTAATAATATTGGAGCAGTAATGCATACCAACACACAGCCAATATGCTCATCGATATATTCTTTCTACATATAAGTAGTAGGAACATACCCTGGATCCCATTTAGAAGAAATTATTGCATATCTCAACAAAAAAAGAGGATTTTATTAAGAGGGGTCCCTCTCATCAGGGTCGATGTCCATAATATGTTACCAAGATTTTGATCAACGTTCTAGCCTATACCTCTCATTTAGGAATGTGATGAAGGAAGTATCATGAAGAATAATATGAAATAGAGTGGGGGAATTATATCTATTCTCCTTTTCATATTTATATTCTTGAGTTTCATTGACAAATATCAATAGTGGACCTTGAATTTTCAATATCCTTATCATCTAGAGGTGGTTTTTGGAGTTTAAAATGTCTTATTCACGGTATTTTGGTCAAAAACTTTGTAGTTACTCCTCTAATAACCTATATTGGTGGTCCTCCAAATGATTTTTTGACAATTAATCAAGGAGTTACTTCTCATGATGTTGGTTTTGGAGGTATACCCCGACACATCAGGATCAACCAGCAATGAGATCCTCCACATTCAAACTCATAAGCAATAGATAACAATTGAGGGACTCCAAATGGAATCCAAATCAGTAATAGTGGAGGTACTCAATAAGATATATTTCATAGAGGTCCTCCAAATTAAAAATAATATTGTTTTATGTTAACATCCTCAATATGATGATAAATAATGAATCAGCCATTGAGGTCCTCCCCATGGTGATTGTTGTGAATTCCATCTTCAGGATGATTCATCTCCTTAGTATGATGGTCCTCCTCGTGTTCTAATGAATTCAAGTAGAAAAAATTCACATTAAACCAAGTATACATGTTGACATTTAGACATGTCATCCATAATATTATAAGTTAAATACAATAGATAATCATTAATAACATGGTTGATGTAAAAAATTTGATTTTGGAGAAAATATAAACCTCAAAATATAACCATAAAAACCCCACCATAGTTTATTAATAATGGTATCTTCCAATGTCACAAATTTTTGCCATGCCTCAACCCTTGATTTTAAATATTCTAATTGTTCTATTTAGTGATATACTATAATTTATACGTCTGAAAAGTGTCAAAATCAATAGGATTGAACCAAAAATAAGTTCCATTAACAAGATACCATGATTATTCAGTAGGGTCCTTTTTAGGGGGAATTTTTTTATTACTATAGATAATCCATCTGTTGTAACTATCCATTTCCAAAACTATGAAACATGTCCATTTAGAACCCTAATAGCTGCTGAAATATTTATAATGGTCTTGATAGAAACTCACTCATCTGAATTACATGAACAACCTTATCACATGTGTATGGGTAATTCTTACTAACACCTCAATCACTATGTTTTTAAAATTTATATGAAATTAGGGATGTGCTGGTGGAATGGAAAGATCGACCCCAGCCTCTATAGATATAGGCCTCTTTACCAACCCCTCCACCAAGAATATTAGAAATTAAAAAATTGGGATTAGCATTATAATTTGTACAATCATGGTTTCATCAACACAATTGTCTGTCCACTTCATTATGATTGAAGCAAGTGAAACATATTTGATACCCCCATAGGATAACCATCCACAAACCACTTATTCAGTAATAATAGGGTTGAATTATAAATCAATGTATATGACATAAATTTATAAGGCCCAAATATAAGTCTAATATCAACGATGAATATTATTTTTCAATAAACATTTATTTAATGTATGATAAATACTTTTAACAATATAGTGTAGATGAATTAATGATATTTTTCCCTTGCTTCACATCAGAGAATGTCATTAACATCAACATCATAGATCAAAAATCATGATTTAGAAATAGAAGAACATGAATAGGAGGTGTATATTATAAATGTGGTCTGAACCATTATCCATGAAATGGGTGTTTTTACTTGACATCAAAGATAGAATTTTGTTTTGGGACCTCCTCATAACATCCCACTATCAAATGAAGAAATTCAGACACTCCTTATTGAAGAGATGATATGTCAATGAAATCTATTTTGGTGTATTTTAAACTATTGACAACTATGTTACTCAATTGAATTACAAATACTAATTCAAAAATCCATGTTATGGTAAATAAAATATAGAAACTTATTTAACATAAACAGATTATTCATGTAATCTTGTAAACCCTTGGCTCAAACAACATGTTTAGAAAACCTTGGTGGTCTAATGATATTAATTACATCCTACCCTTGCATAGAAACTAAACCAGTTTCTTCAAAACTACTCCATGATTTGTTAGTTTGAATATAAAAGGTGTAAACCATTAGGTCGACCGTATGCAACTCGGCATACCACTTTTACTCAATAGTTAGTTAGGATAAGTTACCATTAAAGGTCACAGATTCCATAGAGTCTAATTTTTTACCAAAAAATAAATAAATTGAGGGGTTTTATGCACCCACATAGTTGGAGAGGAATCTATTGCATGAATTGGTTGAAAATGATCCTCTAGAAAAAATTGAACTCTTAATTTATAATTATTCATCTTCACATGATAACCATATCATGATCCGACACATTTCTTCCCTTTTTGTGGCCTTTATATGGGGAAAGTGTAGAAAAAGGAAGAATAAATTATTAGTAACTATATGGAGACCATAGAGCTTGAAATTATCATCTAATATAAAAATTTACCAGAATGTTGTAGAAAAAACTAAGAAGATACATAGAGATAATTATTTTATTACTTTAGATCCATTCTGCTGGATACATCTATACATAAACTATAATATTTAATATTGTACAAAAACAAGGGGATTCAGATATCAAAACCAAATTGAAATTTTGGAAGCACTCCGTCAATATGGAAATTATATATAATAAAAAATTGTAAATATTTACATAACATATCTTTACTATTTTGAATACACAAAAAATTATCCTAAAATTCCACGGAGTATTCTTAGACCTTTTAGTAGTTGCATTTGGCTATAACACTCTATTCAGTTTTCTAAGGCAATTTCATTAGACATAATGTTATAATAAGGGATAAATCATGGTATCATATAAAATATGATCACCATTCCCAAAAACACACTGATGTTAGCTTTCATTTCCAGTTTTTGAAAAAACCATATAGTAAACCCTATGAAAAATTGATTCAAACATATATTACATGATATGTTAATAAGAAGAAAAAACGTTATTTTAAATTGAATGACTAAATGAATATGTTATATATATTCATGAAAAAATATGTCTCTAGTTTTTTCATATGAACAATGGTGAAAGAATTGGACAAAATGCTGGAGAGTTGGAAACCCAATGAAGGTTTGATGAACAATTTTTCCAACAACGTCCCCTGTCTCTATTAGTTTATTTAAAAAATAAAATATTTCCTTATCATCGATAACGTTCTCAACATCAAGGGTAACATATGGTAACTCAATTTGGTTAAACTAAGGGAATATGTCACTTATTGTTCGTTATATATATTAGAAGTAAAATTATATTGGAATTAAATAATATAAATAGTGGCTCAGAAATTTAATAAATGGATGGCTAAGAAATTACATAGTTTGGTAAACACTATATTTGTGAAAATCTCAATAAACCATCAATGTCCTAGGTTTAAAATATGATAATAGATACTCTTTAATTATTTCATTGATGTAGTCATCATCAATAGAAGAAGGCATTGTAAATAGTGAACCCATTAGTACACAATATAGTATAAAAACACCATGATTTTCTACCACACTCATTAGAAGGATAAAAAGGATCCTATAATTTTTTTATAATTATGATCTAAAATAATGCATGATCAATATTATCATTCAGAGTGGCCACTTCACTAATGATGAGGAAAACTCATATAAACCAATGCTTCCCACCCAAAGTCAATGGGGGTGTTATGTTGGTGGAATAGAATAAGAAATAAGATTTCATAATGTACCCTTATGTTTAATAATAATTACTAATAAATCTTCATATACAAATGAAAATAAATGCCAAGACATCTGATGAGGTAAAATGGAGAACCAATTTAATCATAGTTAATCTACTCAACATTTTGATCTTATCACATTGGAATATATACTAAGAGATACATTATTTTATAACATAGACCGAGGTGTAAGACAAACAAAAAGATATTGAATCCAATTTTAGTAAAGGGAATGATTTATTGGAATAATTCACTATATCTTCAAATCCTTAAGTGAGGCAGAAACACTATATTATGTATCATAATCCATAGGTCCAAACGCATTGAATCATGAATCATCCGGCCACCGAATTGAAGAGGTTGTCTACCATGGAATATATTTACTTATCGACTAAAGCATTAAATCACATTCAATTAATATGTAGTTCATATAATATTCTCCCTTATAAACCACTATAAAATAAGGAGAAGGTAATTGTGAAGACTATTTGTATCAACTTCACCCAATAGAATCTTTATAGTTTCATTTTTCAAATCAACATTTATTTTACCTTCTCTTCGATCATTAACCTCCTAGATAATTTCAACAAAATATTAATTATTATTATTATATGTTAATGATGATTGGGAACATTACCTCATGATTTCTAGGTATTAATTATTTTATAAGATTTTGATAATTCTAAATAATAATTTTATTGTAATGTTTAATAAAATTGCAGATTATCATATAAAATATCTCAATGTGAGAATTCATTATTTTCTTCCAACAATGGTGATGTTGAAGATGTGGAAGAAGAAGATGTCAGGGATTCCCCTTTAGTATTAATGGATGTTTTCTCTACCACCCTCATTAGACATAGAAATGATTATATATATATGGAGGAATATATGTGAACTATGGTGATTCTTTCCCAATGACTCTATAAGAACAAAACCATTATATCTCAATTTTGAATTAGAATAGATTTTTATTTGAATTTGGTTACATATAGATTATCAAATTGGATGCAGATGTGGATACATGACATTTGGGTTTTCCAAATAATCACATTTATTATAAATATATATTAAAAAATAATTACAATGACCCATGACACAAAATGAAGATTTCCAAGTATATTGAACAGAACTAAAAATTGTTGAAACAGATATATTTCTATCCTTATACATCCTGGATGGATATTATATGTATAACCATATCTTAATAACCCCTGAGGAAGAAGATTCCACAACATTCATGGGAACCAAATTTATGTATTTCAATCAAGTAATTCTATTTGTAATGAATAATGTTAGTTACATATATAAATATGTGAAGCTCAAATCCTCACGACCATTTTTCGGAGTAATATTAAATTCTATGTGGATGATTTACTGGATGAAACACCAAAAAATTGATATATTTTTTTTATCCTGAGATGGTTTTCCACACACAATGGAAAAAAAGATTTTATATAAATCCACTAAAATGAAGAATTTGCATTAATGTTATGTAAATTAAATAGCATAATTATATTATATCTCAGCATCCATGGCATTCCCCAAAAATAGAATATGTACTTTGATGGTAATTAAAAAATACCCATTAGATGGTTGATCAAATATCCAAATCTTAATAGAATTTTTAGGGATAATTCATAATAATTCCTGTAATATAGTATATACCATATTTTTTTCAACTTTCAGTGATAGTCACTAATAATGAGGTATAATATCATGACATCATTTAACTATTGGAGATAAACCATAGATATCAGGGTTAGACATATTATCTTTGGGGGTATATTGATATAAACTAAGATTATAAAAGGTGATCATTCAATAGAAAGGAATATTTAATTCACATTTTTTATTCCTCTTGAGTGTTGTATCAAAAAATCCCTCTAATATTCATTGATTAATTTTATTATATGTATAATAAACTAAAATTATTATTAAATGCTCAATGAAAATACCACTCGGTCCAATCATGGTCATGATGAGGGGGTCACATGAATTTCAAACCACTCATTCTAAAATCAATACAATGGTTGTGTGAAAAGTAAATAAGCATTAGCTAGAAATTAAGCTATATTATATATGGGATAATTATAACATGACTTTTATTCAGAAAAAAGGTGCCCCATTATCACATAAATAAGAGATAGAATAATTCTTT
This sequence comes from Viscum album, assembly GCA_963277665.1. NCBI lineage: Eukaryota > Viridiplantae > Streptophyta > Magnoliopsida > Santalales > Viscaceae > Viscum > Viscum album. The sequence continues at coordinate 1,516,086,148 of OY728135.1, forward strand.
CCCATTAAGGTTGTAGGGAAACATGATTAATGAAATCATAGAGGGTCTTATGGAATTAGTGATTTATCAATATTATTTTGTTTTCTTACCCCAACCTTAATGACATGTCAATTACAAAGTAATTATTTCATATATAGAATAAATAAATGATTGATAAGTAATAGTAAATTTATAAGGATCACTACTCAGTGTTAACTTATATTCTTAGAAATGATCTGGGAAAATCTTCATCTGATAAACCACAATAAAAAACTAGTGAACAACTATGAGTATGAGTGTTCTAAAAAACCAACATTACAAGTCTCATAATTATTTTTTCATTTTCAAAAAATTTTCTACATTTCATACTTTATACAAAAAAATGAGTGTCTGAAATACAATTTTGTTTTACACCAAATACTATTATCATTCTCCTTTTGTACAAAGGCCTACTTCTTTTATTCAAGAACATTATATTTTCTTCAATACATCAAATAACATGAAAAGCACTGTATGAATCTATAAATGTCTCAAATTAAATTATGATAAATTTATAAAACATGTATTAAGAGAAATAATGACTAATTATTTCATTCTCTATTTTTTTCATCATGACCATCATTCCCATTTTATCTCTATACATATCACACAATCACATTCTTCATCTTCTATGTTTATATATCTACATATACATATATATTCATCAGTTATCACATGAATAATATTAAAAAATATGTTTTTTCTTATTTTCATATCCAATCATTAACGATAGAGTTAGATGAATTCAAATTTGAACTATCCATATGACTCAAATCACCAACAAAGACACAGAACATTCCTTGTATTTTTTTATAAATTAATTTCGATTATTAAGTGTCAGAAAAAATAGACGGCACAAGATTGTGAGGCCCAGTGTGCCCAGAATGAATCTTTTGAACTTTTTATGGTATGTTCAGTAAACATACGAGTGGAATTTTCTATATTTTGAACTAGTATTCCGATTAAAAATACAAGGTCGTCGTTGAATATGTAGTTCCAGAATCGCATAAGGGAAGCCTCACTTCAACCATAGTAGGTCAGATGAAAAAGTTATATTTTTTACTTTTTCTAAAATTAGAAAAATAACTTCACAAGTTGTTATATTTTTTTCTCCAGCGAATGTGAGATGGTGGTGGGAAATTTTGACTTGTCAAGCTAATTATTGTCTTGAATCTCCTTTATTTATAACCACACCATTAGAGAATTAAGAGGTTTAATCATTAAATAACTCTCATTAATTCCTTAGTTATTTACTCACCTCTCCCACCATCTATTTAGCTGAGGTTCGGGAAGAAGTTTTGACATGACTTCACCAGGCAAAGATCCTATAGCTAAGTGATACGATGTCTTCCACCGATGAAGTATGGAAGCATGGGAAGTGATGATCTCGAATCGACGAATGTCAACGACCTCACTCTAATGATGACTCTCTTTCTGCTAATGACCATGATACCTCTAATGGTTCACGAGGAAGGGGTTATTATTTAATTAAATAAATTCCCATTATTTTTCTTCCCATTCTTGATTTTGCAGGTAGCTATTATAGTGTATTTGAACGAGTTTTATCAATATTTTTAACGTGATATATAAATTACCCCCACTTGTTATAATGCTAACGTGGAGGGATCAGGCCTAATGAATAAGGCTTGGACCCTCTTCCGCTTCATTTTCGTTGCATTCTTCGGAGGTGAGTTTTCATATTTTATATAACATTGAAATCGGGTGGCGTGCAGCAGCGGAAACATCCCGATAGGGTTATAGCCATTTCCAAAATGAAGAATGGGCCACCGGAGCTCACTTGGTGGCCCGCAGAAGAATGTGCTGGAAAGGAATGGTGACTGGTGCCGGTGGCGAAGGAGGCGGCTGACGTTCGTCGTCTGCAGAAGAGGGAGGCACCGAATGGTGCTGTGACAAACCAGAAGGTGCGGAGGGCTCCCGAATGACCACAATGGAGAAGCGGAGAGCTGTAGTGCACTGCGGTGAAGAGGTTCGTGGTTCAAGGGGGACTCGTAACCCACTAATCTCGTAGACAATGTGGCTGCGCCACATGGCGCCGCTAATTGAAGAGCTGAATGGCTCTTCTTGAGCCTTTGTGGAGTTGAAGGCCACCTAGCTAGTGTGTCGTGCCAGCGCACCATCCCGCGTCACCTGGTGGGTCGAGCCTAGCTGATGGGCATGGTCGGTATGCCTCCCAGCGGGTCGAACCCGCTGTAGCCCAGCCCAACTGGGCCATCCTAGGCCAGTGCGGGCCGGTCTGGGTCAGACCGAGACCGGTTCAGGTTGACCCACACTTGGTTTGGTCAGACCAAACCAGGTAGGTCAGGGTTGGTCCGACCAGGTTGGTCTGGACACAGACACCTCTCGGGCACAGAAAAGCTTAAAAGACCGTATCTTCCAAACCAAACATCCATTTAATGAACCATCTACAGTGTTGTGATCCATGAAGAGACATGTTCTTTTGGAGATAATCCCCGAATGTTTTCAAGAAAGTGTTAGTATTCCCCGGTTGGATCTACTCTAAATCCATCTGGGCCCTCGACACTAAAATGCAAATAACATATGGACCGTGTGTCTGTTTGATGCGTCCTCGATTACGTTGGAACCCTTATGACGTGATGGACCATCAGGTTACATTTTCATGGGACTTCGTGCTAGTTAAAATATGACTAATGGCTTGAGAAACAGTTTTCCCAGAATTAAGCATACTATGAGGGGCAATCCAGTGGCTGGCAGTGAGGCGGAGGTTGGAGACAGATCATAGAAATGTTAGTACCATGCGATCCTATCTGGGTCAGCACCTATAGATCCTATGAGGCTCTACGTCGACAAATATTGTGTTTATTATCACCTAGATTCCCTATTTGGATCAGTAGTACACGACCCAACTATGACCCGCCTTGAGCTACCCATCATGGATCAATGACATACTGATCCAGTTTAGGTCATCGCTTAGTGATCCTGTGTGGGTCCGCGCATACCGATCCTGTGTAGGTCAGATCTTGTGTGGGTATTTTTTGGGTTAGTACCTATCGACTCTAGGTGGGTCAGATCTTTTGTAGGTCTTGTGGGGGTTAGTACCTATAGATCTTGTGTGGGCCAGACTCCATATGGTCAACAACAGTGCATCTCGAAGGAATAAAATGATCTTGCTTCTTGACTAATCAAATGTACTTCTATGCATTACTTATACCTAATTTGAACTTTTTCTATTAATCTGTGATTTTTTTATTGATATTGGGATTTTTTTAATTTCCTCTATGGAATTCTAAGATACCTTCGGGGGTTCTAGAGTCCCTATTAAGTATTATTGTACTAAACCATGCATGAGGTTTGCCCTCAACATATTGTGTCCTGTACAGATAACGAGAAGCTTGGCTAAAACTTGAGGGAACCAGGACTAGGTGTCACATGGAAGAGATTGGCTGACATAGAGAGCAGTGGAAACGAGTTGTACCTACCTTTCAGGTATGATCCTCAGTCGATGAATTCAGGATCAGTTTTATGTTTTTTAGTTGTTGTTGAACTTTTCTTTTGGATTTTTATTCTAACCCCTTTACTTTTAGTACAAACCTATACTTCTGCAGTTTTACATCACAGTTTCATCTTGTTGTGTTCTTGGATTGTGTATTTGTACGGGTTTAAAGGAAATTTTTTCCCATTTTAGTGATATGCCTTTCTGGTTCTAGTTGAAAACCCTTGGCATATGGAAGTCAAGCTTCTGGTTTTCACGAAATAGGCCCCGGGGAATGGGTCTTGAAAATGTGGTATCAAAGGATTCAGTTCTACTGAAGAACTAGGACTCTAGTATTTTTAATGGAGCAATAGTGTTAAGAGTATTGAGTGTGGTTTTCAGTTCAGGGAGTCAAATATTGGTGTGGAGGTCGACGTATCCATACACTAGGAACCTAAATTCAGATTTCCGATTCGGTGCATGGATATACTAATTGCGTGTGTTTTGGAAATGTTTTTTCTTTAATCTCAATTGATTCATCTCACAATGTATCACTTTTTTACCATGAAACACCTATCTCTTTTTAGGAATCTACTTCATAGACAAACAACCCAGATCCCTGAGAGATTACATGATGAAGGCCCTCTAAGAGATGATTCTTTAGTGCAGGTCCCTTTTATTGGGAAGCACCATTGGGTGGTTCACCAATAACACCACCTCCTGTTAGCCAGCAGATGCCACCATCCACACTAGTAGACTGTGCAAACTAACTGAGTGTGTTTCAAGAGTTCCAAAGACAAAGGCCTCTGAGGTTTCTAGGTGAGATAGATCCTCAGGAAGATGAGGACTAGCTAGAGGTTGTGGCTAAAGTTTTTTATTTGGTTGAGACACCAGTAGAACAGATGGTTATTGTAACTGCTAGCCTTTTTCTAGGGCATAGTAGGTAGATGGTGGATCCTGATGCTCTAGAAACAAAACAAGGTGACCCTCACCATGATGTAATTTTAGAGCCTCTTCAGGGCAGAGATTGTTTCAGAAACCCTATTCTCTGTGCATATTCTGGTGCTCCTACACTTACAGTAGGGTTGTCGGACAGTAGATTATAACTTTGCGAGATTCAATGACCTCTCGTTAAACTCCACTGACATGGTACAGGACCCATTATACAGGTCCTATAAAATTGAGAAGGGACTCTGGTAGGATATTAGAGTGTCAATGATATAACATAATATCCTGACACTAGCAGGAGTACTCGAGCGATCATTATTTGTGGAGAGATTCATAGCTGAGCAGGCACTGTTGGTGAGATCCACCAATGGGAGAAAGGTAGCCGAGTCATCTGAATGAGGTAGTATTCAGATGACACAGAGGTCCATGAAGGCCAGAAACATTGGTGGATGACCCTAGGATGCAGGGTCTGAGGTTTAGATCTCATGAGGTAGAGAAGGTCAGTTGGGAGGAAGATTGTGATTCACATGCGGCAGGCAAGGCCACATGGCTCACAACTGCCCGACCGACGTACCAACGATCAACACAAGATTGAGGGACCATTGGGGAAGATGTATAGGTTTTTTAAGGAGTTCTGTACTATATAAGATAACATAGATGACCCAGCCATCTAGTAGGCGGTGAGCGACGATTTGAGGTTTTACCGCCACAACTACCAGGAGGTCCACCCCGACCACATGGAGCTAGTTGATAGTGGTGAGCACATCTTTAGGTAGCTGAGGCCTATGACCACAACATTCCAGAGATGATTAGGTATGATCTGTATCTATTACTACCAAGCTACGATAATTTAATAAATAGGTTCCAATCACTCATTCATTACCATGACTCACATTGAGTGATACAATATTTTGATGGAGACATTAGCTCAATCCATGGGATTAGAGACTCCAATGGGAGAAGATTCGATGATTACACACTGGTACAGGCATTGTGAGCTTACTCTAGGAGGTGAGTGCTTCATCTGGGATCTTCTAGTAGCTACTTCTAGGCATTATGGCATCATCTTGGGTATGGACTTGCTATCCACAGTCCATGCTCATATTAACAGTTTTAGGCGCAAAATGTGGTGTGTCTGTGTGGATGGGATCCGGTTTTCCTTCACCGATGATATGGAAACATTTTACACAGAGGATGGAATTTCTCGTAAGAAGGTTGCATCCGATCAATCACCAGTGGGATAGACTCACCCTCGGAGTAGTTGGTGTGAGGAGTCTGAGTTATCTTGTAGTGGTGGATCAGTATGTTGATGTCATTATCGATGATTTTCTAAGACAACCACCATGAAGAGAGAAAGACTTTTACATTGACATGTACCTCAAGACGACACTGATATCTACACCAATATATTGGATGGCTCCCATGGAGCTTCAGGAGTTTTTAGATTCGCTGGAGGACCTGCAGGGAAATGGTTTCATAAGGCCTAGTGATTCTCCATGGGCATCCCCAATATTTTTCACCAAGAAGGCGGATTTAAGCTTCAGGATTTCTGGGGACTATTGGAGCCTGAACCAGGTGAATGTGAATAATAATAATACACACTCTAGGATTGATTTTCTCTTCAACCCTCTAAAGGGAGCTCATGGGTTTTCGACGATACACCTCAGATCAGGCTATCATCAGCTTAGAGTACAGGACAATGACATACCGATGATAACCTATAGGTGTCGGTATATACTTTAAGAGTTCTTGTTGATTCCCTTTAGCATGACTAGAACTCCATCATTGTTCATGGGGCACATGAACAAGATCTTTCAGCCATACCTTGATTACTTTGTTGTGGTCTTCATTAATGGAATCTTGATGTACTTGGCATCACTGGAGGAGAACACCATGCACCAATAAGTAGTTCTGGATAAACTCTGAGAGCACCAGGTTTATAGTATGCTCTGAAAGTGTCAGTTTTGGATAGGTGAAGTCTAATTACTAGGGAACGTTATCATAGAGTCTGGAGTTAGAGTGGATCTAGAAATGATTAAGGCAGTTTCTGCTTGGGATCCACCCAGTAGTGTGACCGAGGTGCGAATTTTCATTGGATTGACATGTTACTATAGGAGATTTGTACATGACTTCCCCAAGGTAGAGGCACATAGGTCAGATTTTACAAATAAGGGTCATCATTTCTAGTTGATGGTGAAGTGTTAGTAGAGTTTTTAGTAGTTGAGAGAGAGACTGATGAGCACCCCAATCTCAAGGCTACCAAAAGAGGGAGTTGGGTATGTGGTCTATTGTGACACATCAGGGAATAGAGTATTTGGTGTCTTGATTTAGGAGAAAGAATTTATATCCTATGTCTTATGGTAATTGAGATAGAATAAGCATAAATACACTTCCCTTGACCAGGAGTTAGTAGTAGTTGACTATGCACTAAAGATGTGGCAGCACTACTTGATGGGTGAACAATTCACTATTAACTCTGATAAAAAGTGTCTTAAGTATATTTTCACATATAATTATTTTATTTTGAGATAATGATTATGGATATAGTTCCTCCGGGACTATGTCTTTGATATAGTCTACACTCTTAGTAAGGTAAACATACTAGCAAACACACTAACCATGAGGTTTGGTCTACAATTGCTGAGTGAGGCGATATTGAAGCTATCCACATTGCAGATATCCTTCTGGATATAGTTGGAGCATATTACCTTTATTCAATGACTATCAATCCCCCTGTCGATGGAAAGTCAAGAAGGAACAGCTGGGTGATGTGGTTTGCGATGCCTAAAAAGATCAGATATCCAAAGGACAGGCACCTGAGGGATCTTCCAAAGGTGGGGGGCACACTGTTCTCTTCATAGGACACACTATGGTACCAATGATGCTATAATAGGAGGTTTTGAGGGGGTTCCATACATCCCCTTTAGCGGAACATCCCAAAGTGGAGGAGATGTACCATGACCTTTGGTGTCTATGCTGGTGGCAAGATATGAAGAAAGAAGTTGCATAGTTTGTATCCTGATGCCTCACTTTTCATCAAGTGAAGGCTGAGCATCAAGTACCAACAGGCTTAGCATAGACACATGAGGTACCATAGTGGATGTGGGATGATATCTCCAAGGACATCGTGATAGGGCTACCACATATGTCCAGGGGCCATGATTCCATTTGGATAATTGTTGACCGACTCACCAAGTCGGCCCACTTCCTACCCATCCGAGAGTAGGGATAAATGCATGGATTGGGACGCCTCTATGTGTATGAGATTGTGAGACTACATGGGGTTCCATCGATGATCATCTCAGATCACGAAACTTGTTTAACCTCCTGCTTTTGGAATGGATTGTAGGAGAAATTTGGGACTCAGCTATGCTTGAGCACCACCTTTCACCCTAAAAAATATGGTCAGACAGAGTGTACCATACAGACACATAAAGACATGATTTGTTCTTATGTCCCCAATATGGGCCATGGTTTGGAGGACCACCTTCCCCTAGTGGAGTTTTCATAAAATAATTGTTAACACTCTCCCTTTGACATGGACCCGTTTGAGGATTTTTACAATCGACCTTGCAGATCACATATTTGATGGAAAAACCAAGGGGAATCAGTAATTATTGGTCTAGAGTTGGTAAAGCCTACCACATAGAAGGTGAAGATCATCTAGAAATGAATTGAGACCGCACAGAGCTAGAATAAGTCTTATGCTGATTGAAGACAGAGACCCTTGGAGTTTTAGGAGGGGGACTATGTCTCTCTACTGGTCTCTCCCTGATGAGGATTATAGAGGTTTTTCTGGGGTGGAAAGTTGTATCTGAGGTTCATCAGACCTTTCCAGATCCTCAACAGAGTAGAAGAGGATGTGTTCCATCTAGCTCTTTCCCCACAGATGCACCTGGTGCATAATGTTTTCCAAGTGTCGTAACTGAGGAGATACATGCATGATCTATCGCATGTTATCGACTGGGGTGAGCTGGACATCGACGATGGTGTGACGTATGTGGAGTTCCAAGTGGAGATAGAGGATCGACAAGTGTGGGACCTTCATTGGAGGTCGATTCCTCTGCTGTGAGTTCGTTGAAAGAATGAGAACCACTAAAAGATCTCATGGAAGTGGGAGGCTCAAATTCTTGCACAGAACCCCCATTTGTTCCCCTAGTTTTGTTGTAGCTTTCGTGGATGAAAATCACAATGGTCGGGAGAATTTAATGACCTGAAATTTTCCATGTAATTTTTTTAAATTATTTGATATTTTTATGAGTCTTATAAAATTAACGGTCTGATATTATGAGGGTTTTTGTGCCCGGAATGAAGTGTTTGTACTTTTTTAAGGTACGTTTAGTAAATGCACGGACGACGTTTTCTACCTTTTGAGCTACGGCTTGGATTATAAATTTGAGGGCACATTGAATCTGCAACACCGAGATTCACATAAGAGAAGCTTCACTTTAACTGCAGTAGGTCAAGTGAAAATGAAAAAAAAATTACAATCGAAAAAAATAATAAAATAACTTATCAAGTTATTTTACTTATTTTTCCCTATCAGATGAGGAGCGGTGGTAGGGATCGATGAATTGTAAATCCAATTAATTTGATGAATCTACATTATTTGTAATTGCACCATTAGGAAATTTAGAGGTTCATTCATTAAATAATCCTCTATAATTAATCATTACATTACTCACCTTCTACCCTTAAGTTTAAGTAAGGCTCGGGGAGGAGTTCTGAGATGGAATCACCAAACAAGGAACCTATGGGAAGTAATGCGATGTCTTCCATCGAATGTAAGACCAAAGTTTGGGTGACGATGATATGAGATCGACAAACACTGACAACCTCAATCCAATGAGGAATATTTTTCTACCAACAATCGATATAAATCTGAAATTTCAGAAGGTAGAGGTTGTTTTTTAATATAATAAAACCCCTATGATTTTTCTCCTCATTCATGATTTCGTGGGTGGTCGTTTTAGGGGATTTGAACAAGTTTTATCAATTTTTTTAATGTGATGTATATATTACCCCCATTTGTTATAATGCTAATGTGGAGGGGATGAGCCAAATAACCAAGGCTCAAAACCTCCTCTGCTTGATTTTATTTTTCATTCTTTAGAGGAAGGTTTTACAACTTGGGGGATCCCTGAAACCTGGAGGCATGCAACAGTGGAGACATCCCGAGAGGGCCATAGGCATGTCCAGAAGGTAGAACTAACTATTGAATCTCACTCGGTGGCCCGTAAAAGAATCCCCCAGCGTGGAAACACTGATGACTGGAATAGGAAAAAAAGGCGGTGGCTGTCACTTTCCAGCCATAGAAGAGGGATGGGACATTTGGAAGTGTGGTAGAATCAAAGGGGCGGCCAGAATTTGGATGGCCACATTGGCGAGGCGGCGCTTCGTCATACGCTACGGTGAAGAGGGCTGCAGCATTGAATCCATGGCTAGAGGGGTACCTGGGCCTCAAGAGCCCCAGGGACCACATGGTGGTTCCACATGGCACTACTAATTGAAGAGCTGAATGACTCTTCATGAGCTGTTTGGGGAGCTGGCAGCTGCCCAGCAGGTGAGGAACGCCAGCACATTGAGCCGCACCACCCGAATGGTCGCGCCCTACCGGTGGGTCGGGTCGGTCTACGACCCAGGGTGCCAAACACATTGCGACCCAGCCCAGGCCTATGCAGTGTAGGCTGGGTCAGACATAGACCAGGTTAGGAAGGCCCGCACTGGTTTGGGCCGGCCTAGATAGGGTTGGACCGGGTCAGACATTTTCTAGACCCCTCTAGGTAACAGAAATGGTTAAAAAGCGGTAACTTGCAGACTAGACATCCATTTGACAAATCGTCTACAACACTAGGATACTTAGATTGTGAAAATACTTTTGTGATAATCCACAAGAGGCTTGTAGAATGTTGGAGTATGGTTAGGTAGGATCGGCTCTAAATACAACTGGTCCCTTGACACTAAAATGTCAATAACATAAAGACTAAGTGTCGGGTTGACACATCGTCTATTGCATTCAAACCCATATAATGTGATATATCATCGGGTTACTTCTTCTTGGGAAATTGTTCCAGTTGAAATACAACTGATGGCTTGAGGGTCAATTCTAGCATAATCAAGCATTCTATGAGTGGGAATCAAGTGGATGGTAGTTAGGTAGTGGTTGGAGACATATCATACGGAGGTTAGTACCGAGCGATCATGTGTGGGTCAGCCCCTAGAAATCCTGTGTGGTCCATCATCGAGCGATCCTATGTGGATCTGAACCTATAGATCTTGTATGTATTAGTATTATGAAACCCATTGAGAAACATCCTTGAGTGGCCCATTATGAATCAATTCCATATGGATACTATGAGGGTCAACGCTCGGTGATCCAGTATGGATCATTGCATACTGATCCTATGTGGGTCTTGCGGGGGTTAGTAGCTATCTACTCAGGGCAGGTCAGATCCTGTGTGGGTCTTGCATGGGTTTGTACCTACCGATCTGGTGTGGGCCAAACTCCGTATGGCCAACAGTAGTGCCTCTCAATAGAATAAGATGATCTAGCTTCTCGATTAATCATATGTACTTTTGTACTTTAATTATACATGATTTGAGTTTTGTCTTTTTCATTGTTCAAAGTGATTGTGATCAAGCTAGTGCTATATCTTATATGGAATTATGAATGGAATTTGGGGGTATCGAGGTCCCTACTGATTATTTTTATACTCAACCATGCATGGGCTTCAGGGGCACTTTTTTGTGTCTTGTGATGATGACGAGCAGCTTGGATGAGACATGAGGGAGATAGTACCAGGTGGTACATGGAGGATATTGGCTAACGTGGAGAGTTATGGAGATGATTTGTACCACACATTTCTTGTAGTATTTGTAGAGGACGATTCCAGGAGTTGTTTTCTGTTTTTTAGTTATAGTAATACCTTTCAGTTTGTCTTGTATTCTGGCCCCTTTATAATCAGTATACACCTCAACAACTAAAGTTTTAATTTGTGGTTTCATTTTGTTGTGTTCATGGATTATTTTTTTGTATAGCTTTAAAGGCACTGTCTTCCCATTTTGGTATACACCTTTTTGGTGCAAGTCGCCAACCCCTACCCTATGGATGGCAGGCTTATGGTAGTCACACTATGGGCCCCAAGGAACAGTTTGTGACATCACTGCATTCAAATATCCCACTGATCTTCTTCATAACAGACATAATACCTACATGTAATATCTACAACAAAATCTAGTCATTAATTCGCATTAAAAAAATGTATCTATATTTCATCCTTGAATACTGTATTTGAAATAATTAATGCATGCATAATATTTTTCATCCAATCTAAATACACGAGTTTATATTTTATGGAACATGCCTCACAAAAACATTTACATTCTATAAAAATGGAATTCTCATACATTAAAAAATTCATATATAATCTACATATTTACAAGATATTCCATTAATTTAAAACCCCCCTGTATTCATAAAAATGCACTAAATTACAGTATTCTTCTTCTTCAACATTCGGGGATTAACATCCACTAATGACACACATAAATTATAAAAAATTATATATTGACATGTTATAATAAAGATTTAATACTTTTTCACTATAAATATTTTAAACACTTTTCTCCCCCATAATAAATAATACCATGATCTTTTTATAATTGATCTTGAATAATGATGAAATTTATGAATAGGTTACCTATAATATTTTTTGATTAGTATCACACTACATATTTAATATTTAATCACTAAAATATATACCTATATTCTTCTTATAAAATTTTAAAATATCAAAGACTTCTATTTTTGAATTATAACATCATGAAAAAATATAAAATGTATATAATGGAACATATGACGAAACATTCTATTGTTCGAACATATAAAGCATATCCATAGTTCCTGGAAATCTAACAATTGTGAGGGTTGAAATTATGTACAAATAAATGGATTACTCATGTATAACTTGTTTTCAAGATCTATTTCATGTATAAATTAGTCAACTAAACCTTACATGGTCCCGACTAACCACATAGAAAGATGGAAACATGATGTTATGGTTAGTGAATCAATTATGAGGATATCCTAATTCAAAAATTATAAAAATCAATCAAATCGACCCTAGGAATCTAAAAACAAAATTCAACCTACCTAAAAGTAATAAAAAAATCTACTAAGAATTTTTAGATAGTGTTTCTATATCTAGTAATAAAATTCCTTTATTTCTTTAATGGAGAGATCCATTATCTTGACATTTGGTTTGAACATGATTAATTTGTCAACAAAATAAAACACATGAATCACACCCCCTTCAACCAGATATAATCATTCTACTATTTATTAATATAATTACTAATAGGAATTTATTACATCTAAATACATATTCTAAAATACACCCTATATGTATATTATTAAAAATAATAGAACATAAACCACTTTAAAATTTATCATTCCTTTTAGTAATTCATCATTAAAATAATTATAATCCAAACATGAGTGATCTCTGCATTGGAAACTGGATAATTGGATAATAAAATCATTATTTCCAAGAGAAAACTGTGATTTATATTCATAGAACATCAACATAAATCCTCATAATATGACTCAAAAAATAATTCATAAAACGTTTTTATAGCCACTCAAAAAAATTAAAATAGTTAATATATTTTGAAGTAATTTATTATCCATTTCTAAAAAATATCTACTAATTTATGTTACCATTTAATAAATTAAAATATCTATGGATACATACACAAAAAAATTTCTAATATTTTAACAAAATTTCATGTGATAAATATACTCAAATGATTGCAGTATTATTTCATTTTCTCCCCCATGGATAGTAATATCGAAATACAAAGAGTGAGAGATGAAAAGTGCATCATATCAATTCCATGAAATCGGTGAGGATGAAAATATTACACAACCCTTGGATTCAATAACGATTCATTAGTTAAGGGCATGATAAACACATTATATTTTTACTCCATTATAGGAATAAACTCCAAATTTAAATCTGTTACATCCAAAAGCTATTTGATAAGTTGATATCTTATTTTACTGTTCTTAATTATTGAATACATAACCGTCATCATAGAAACCAATATCACTTTTATTATTAAATGTGATAATATATGTCCTATTCAAATCTCTCATTAAATAATATAATTATCTATTTATCCCAATTAACTAAATTATAGCATCATTTCAATCCACATATCATAATTTTAAAGGCATTAAATGATTTTTTTCTCAGAAACCTTGTCTTCCAATATTAGAGCAATAACATTCTCCCACACGAGATTAATTTTTTATTCCTCAACACTAGAAATGGAGGAATTCCATTATCTTATATGTACAACTTCACTTTTTTCATTTATAACTATAATTACTTCAGAATGATTAATAAAAACATAAACAAAACTTTTGTAACCTTATTCATCGTATTGAACATCCATCTTTATATTTTTAGGATTATTATATAATTAATATCAAAAATTTTACATGTATCCTTGTTATAACCTCAATATACACTACCATTTGGAAGATAACCTAGAAATATTAAACCAACTCCTCTTGGATCCAACATTCCCGTATTTTCACATTAAATTTTTATTTTACATGTAATTCTAAAATAACAATGATATTATAAACATGGAATCTTCTTGTATTACATGTCATAATGAGTCGTATAAGAATTTGGTCAAAAAATAATTACTTTTAATATGAACCAATTATTTAACAACTTTCATCTCGTCATATCTATAGGTTTCATTCCTTCTCAACACCATTAAAAACACTAAAAATATTAAATTATTCCATTCATCCATAAAAATTTATTTTGGGGTGTATGGTGTAGTGAGTTCATTAACAAATCAACAATTTTAAATAAATAAATCATATTTTTTTACTATACTCAACAACATTATCTTCCAAAAACTCATCAGAGAGAAACCACACACTATTAAAAACCTCTCAGAAAAATGATGAACATATTCAAAACATATTATCTATGTTTAAAAAAATAATTCTTTTATTTTATGTAAATTGGAAAATACATGAAATGAAATAGATGTATCAATTTTTTTTAGCTTCCACATTGGCCCCGAAAAGGCAGAACGAATGAGCTCTAATGGATGAGATGTGGGAATCTGGACCATTTCATGTGACTAATTTTTAACCATCCAATTATTTCATGAAAAAAAAATTTCTCTTAATATTTTTTTCTTCAAAAATATATTTTATTTGGGAGAGTATTCTCATAATACACTCTCTAGGATAGGGATGACAATTATTCAATAGTTTACATTCATCTTTCTTACTGAAATAAATTTTATTCCGTGTATCTCTAACCTTAAAGAAATTAAACATTGTTTATTATACTCATATAAAAAAAGTACATTAAAATATTCAGTAAAATAATTCATTCAATAAAAATAATTCATTTAATTTATTATATTGATGATAATCTCTAAACGTGTTATTCTTCAACAAATTAACATAATGGGTGTTCTAAAATTTTATTTTAAATATTCAAATAACAGTATAACAAACTCTATTTATATAGATATGGAAATAATTTATAATTTTTCCGAATCCAAATTTAATATTTTAAATATTTTTCGATATATTTATGTCTCCTTTAATATATAAATAGCACCCATAATTCAATATACAAGGATGCACCTTCTTAAATGATTTATGGGAAAAATATATATCACAACATTTTTTAATTCATTTATTCGTATTATTTGGAATCATGTATCTCCATTGGGATAGAAGTATAGTGATACATCTACAATTAATGGGAATATCTTATCACAGCATCCATAAATTCATACCAATTTTTGAAATTTTTGGTTGATCTTATATCCATTTTTTTCAAATTATTTCTAAATATGTCTTCATAGAGTTAGTCGGTTCTACCTAAAGTTATTTATCCGATGAGTTATAGACTCACAATGATATTGTTTATTGAACCAAAACATCATTCATATATTATTGATAAAAAATTGGTCTCGATTTCAGAAATCAAAATTTTAATAAAGCCCTGCTATAAAAAAACTCATAATTTTATTATTTATGACTTTTTTCTCATTATTTCAAGTAATTTGTTTAATAATTGTTTGAATATTCAATAATATCCAATATTTCGATACACATTTGATTAAGAAATAAATTTGACTTTTTGACATGATTCTACGTCTAAAAATCATGAAAATAATTTCTAAATTAAAAAATTCATAGTAATATCATTTTTTTATCTTGTCACACATTATTCTTATTTAAAAATTATAAAACTAAATAAATAGTGTTCCAAAAAACGAGCCTTTATAGGTTAAGGTCTTCATTAATATTGACCTATGTATGTTTAAGAAAATTATTAACATTCTCCATTTTTATAAATGTTTATTATTTATTGTTACTAAAGGACCTATCACTTTCAAGAAAATTATTTATATCATTAATATCCTTTAATATATTAAATTTATCTCTATATGGACTGATTCCATATGGTTAGAAGATA
Organism: Viscum album; assembly: GCA_963277665.1. NCBI lineage: Eukaryota > Viridiplantae > Streptophyta > Magnoliopsida > Santalales > Viscaceae > Viscum > Viscum album. Next base: position 1,516,102,093 of record OY728135.1, read on the forward strand.
GACTATCATTCATTGATTTACAGTTATCCTTTTAAATGATTGAAATTTTTTTATAAGCATTATATGAATTATATATATATATATATCATAAAATACATTTGAGTTTCATAATATTCAATAATATAATTATTTCGTTAATTAATAATGAAATAATCATCATTATATTTAAAAATAATATAATTTTCACCACCGTCATTATTTGTATTATATTCTTTTTTCTCACTAAAACTATTACCACCCTTACACATGGATTATTATTTTTTCTTTGATAATAAAAAAAACATTAATATATAAAATAAATATTATCTAGAAGTAATCTTCTTTAAGGTTTTTCTATATCATTCATCACCTAAATAATTCTCGTTATCTACTATCAATTTACTCATGGTTGGAAAAAAGGCCAACAATAACATATTTTAAACCAGTAAGTGGTGTTTTATCTTTAAAAAATACCTTAACTATTTTAAAACTTTAATACATAATAGATATTATATTAATAAGATTCCCAATTTATTCCAAATATGAATTTGATGGTCTATCTTATCCATATTCACAAGAAAATATTACTTTTTCGTATTTTAAGGCCTCGATGACAATTTTTATTTCCACAATTCCACTTTTCTTAAAAGAATAAATTTTATTCATTTTATAAGAAATATAAATTCAAAATAAGACATCAAGGGGAATACCTCGTGTATCCTTTAATACCATAGAAAAATATTTACAAAAAAATCACATGAGTAAGATATGTATTGTCTTTTCAGTAGTATCATAATGTTAAAAAATCTCAATAAGGCCTATTGATTATTTTCCCAACATCATTGAAACTATAAAAGAAAATATCAATAGTGTCATCAATATATATATAGTATAAGGAAATGTCCTTAAAAAACATTTTCTAGTGTTTATGAATTTTAATTCACATTCGATGACATTTTTAGCTTAGAGTTATAGTGATTTCGAAAAAACACTTACATAGTAGGACCATAAATTATACGAGGACACATAGACTCAATATCCATTTTTTCACCAAAGGAAAACATTTAAAAAAAAGATAACTTTTTTTAAGAAACATCTTCAATTCCTTCATCATTATATCTTATTTTTCCTTGCCAATATTAACATCTTTGAAAAAACATTTTAAATTATGGGATAATGAAAAATGATCTGTAAGGTATAAATTGAAAAAATATATGTATTCCCAAAATACATGAAAAAGTATAGAAAACCACTTAAATGTCATTTTCAAGCATAAAAAACTTTCAATTGTGCCTTGGGTTATTATTATAATATAACTCTTACAATCACATTTATAAATGTAATAACCATACGGTTGACTTTAATCACCATATTACCAAATGCAGTGGACAAATAAAATTTCCATCACACTTTGAATAAGATATATTTTGATCATCCATATTTTATGAGTTATAATGGGTATCAACTCTTTGTATAAGATATATTTGACTCTCCCATGAGCTATGATGGGGCTCAACCCTTCATATGAAATCTCTAATTACCATTATATAATCATAACAAAAAAATCATTCAATTTTCAACATCTCACTCATTAAATTAAACATTAACTCATATGAAATCATTTCATGTTATTGAAATAGTCAAACCATTTTCAAAAAAATAATTAATTACATTTATGAAATATATTTTTTAATCAAAGTATCACTTACTAGATTTATTTTTTAAAAAAATTATAAAATTAATATTTTAAAAATCTATACCCATATAATTAGATCCCTAAAAACCTTTTTAATTAACGGACATTGAATGTAAATATTTAGAATAATAAATATTTAAAACATTTAAATTGATGGTTTTGTTAAAGAGTTTCTTACCTTGACTCTGACTCGTCACACAAACTATTAACCTTCATGGATAATAAAAATAGGGTAATTATTAGAGTACTAGTAACTATTTTAAATTTTAATATTACTTTTACATCACTTATTGTCATGTTATTACAATTACTTAATTACTTAAATTTATATCAAATATTTTCATGATATTTGGAACTTGTGTAAAAAATGACATTGGTATGTAGAATACGGTCAACGGTTCACTAGACCATCATATCTTGAATAAACTTAATAACATAACATTAAAATTTAAACATATATTATTCTTTTAAATTTGTTTATTAAATATTGATATGAAAAATGAATTGTATTATAATCATGTTGAAGGTAAGTCATAAATATACATGTGTGATGTTTCCCTTTTTCAATGATAAATACTGATGTTATTATATCATCATGGTTGATGAAAATAATAAGGGAGTTGAGGAAGAAATGAAACATGAATTCTTGATTAAAATGACACCTCTTATTCGGATGATATCCTTTAATTAACATCTTCTAATCTCCAAGAAGGGTGATATTCCTAAAACAAGGCCGGTAAAATTTGGTAAGGTATTATAGGATGAGATTCGGGTAGATCATGTGCAAGAAAAATATGTATGGATGTGTGAATAATGTAGAAGTACGAGTTCACTTTAATAGGAAAGAATTCTTCAAAATTTTAAATTAATATAAACTAAATTTTGTATCCAAAAGGAACCAAACATATTTAATCTTATGGTATGATGATTTATGGATGAATACCCTTCAACTAATAAAAAATTAGAAACAATTTGACTATTTATTAATCCTTATCTTATTGTTTTAACCCTTACTAATTCTTACTATGGTATAATGTAATTTACACTTTGAGTGTATATATAATTACGATAGCATGACAAACAACAAATAAATAAGTAATTTATGACATTAAAATATATATAAAAACATGTTGGACAAACAAAAGTTTTTAAAAAATTCTATATAATTTAGTAAAATATTTTATATTTAAAAATATCGTTTGTATCAATTTTGACACTATTCAATGTTGGCTTTTTAATAACATCTGAATAACATAATATGATCAAATATACTCCATTAACACATCCATAAAATGTCAAACTCTTCAAAAAATTATTTTATTGAATACATTATATCAATGAATATTAATTTTATCATTTTTATATCATTAATTTGATTATATTATTAATGAAGCAATTACTGCATCATCATTATGTCGTCTTTTAATTTAATTATTTATTCACTAAGAAGTAAAAATAAATTCCGATTTTTTAAGTAATAAATTAATATTTAATATAATACTTATAATAGAATATATCCCTTTTATTAACCAAAATTAATAATAAATTACCAATTAAAAACGGTATAAATTCAAAAAAAAAGATGTGGTTTGTTGATACACACTCGTATAATTAAATTTTGAAAACATTTAGGGTGATTTTTTTATCTCTAATAAAATTAATACACTTAATTTCCATATTTACTATTAACTGTGGTAAAAAATAATTACTAAAGATATTAATCATAATTCCCAAAATTAATTTTTTCCTATTATATCATATATTTCCTAATTATTATAAACATGTATGTTCATTTTCCAAAATTAATAACAAAGAAGTGGCTAAAATTAATTTGAAATTAATCTCGTTGACAAATCAAGAAAATGAGTTTTTAAAGTGAAAACATTCAAAAGTTCACAATGTTTTTTTATAAAATTTTAATTTGGAAGTATTTAGAATTACAGAAATTTTATTAAATGATAAAACTATTATCTAATTATACATTAAAATAATTCAAGAATATATTTTTTTCATATATATAAATTTTATGAAAATATAGTATTAAATTAAAATGCGTAATTTTTTAACTATTTATCAAAAAATGAATCTTATTAGAATAAAACCCCTCAATAATCCAAAGTAAATTTTGATACAATTAATTAAAATAAGATTTTTAATTTGAAAAATATAACTTATTTATGTTTAGAACCCATATTTATAATTTTTTATCTATCAAAAGGCTATAAAGCTACATTTTTTTAAAAAAAAACTTCATTTATGTGTGAAATTGGATTATATCTAAAGTAATGTTTTAAAAACACAAAATATAAACTTTAAAAATTATAATTATTAGATAATAAATAAATAAATATATATATATTAACAGATCCCATAATGTGGGATTTTATTACTTTACAAACACATTTATTTCCATTTAAAATGTTTTTTAGAATGAAAATATATTTTATTTAAAAAATCCTTTTACATTTTTTTATAAATAAATGTCCACTAAAAATTGATTATATATAAATGTGTAAGACATATTATCATAATATAGTAAATAATTTTTTATTTACTCCCTTTTAATGTATGGGTTATAGTTTTATCATCTAAATAATAATATTTTCTATTTCCTTTACAACCAATATGTGTATCTTGAACAGTATCAATGATACTATTTCCTTGTAAAAATTAAGAAGATAAATTCTCCACCATTATATTATATTGAGACCACTCAATTTCAACTTGTTATAATAAACATTGGGATTCATTTTTCACATTATCTTTATTCAAATCCCTTATCATAAAAAGGGTAAATTAAACATTAACATTAAAATAAAGTAAGAGAGGTATGGATGTCATGACACATACTAGAGGAGATCATGTCATTACTACCCCATGACCACCCCCCCCCCCCAATATACTAGAGGCTGGTTACTAGAAAATTATAGTAATATCCATGAAATGGGAGGCATTTTCCATAGTACGAATACAGACGCACCCATCTCCAAGCCGAAAATGATGAAATATAAAAACACTAAGTAAAAAATGATTCCAAACCATTAATATCCAAAAATATAGAAGAGTAGGATGTATTGTAAGATAAACATATACAAAATACAATCCCACCCAAATTAATGTATATAAACTACAAAGGGAAACATCTAGAAAATGGTATTGGGACTCCTACCTGAATCCGTTGGAACACCTCAGCCTACCAATAATCACATTGCTCTACCTGGCCCAGGTCTTCCCTATGCACTGTCTAATGGTCACTCATCTTCATATAAATGAAAATTATGGGAAAATATAGAGAAGGATTGAGTAAAATATTACTCATTAAGGAACCTTAAGACCATAAAGGAAAACTAGAAAGGAAAACCCACTATAGAAATACCACATAAGAAATACCACACAAGAAACACCATAAAGGAAACACCACTAAAGAAAATTCCATGAATGAAATACCACAATCAAACTACAATGAAGTATTTTTACATTCATCTCTGTATATATATATATATATGCCCACATCCCATATAAAAAAAATAACTAGATATACAATCTCTCTGAGACACACCATCTCCATGATAAACATAGTAACGGTTACACACAAAGTAATTGGTAGCCACACAGTCTCCATGAGACACATAATATCTATATGAAAAACAGTATTTGAGAGTCACACAGTCTCCATGATACCCTAGTATTAATGTCACATCCATCCATTGGATTCCACTCAAAGCATGATCATTTTGGGAGAACCAGCTCCTTAAGTCATAAGGATATATTAATAAATCAAGGAGAAACAACTTTGGATATCTCATAATGGTTATATGTGTAAAGACCCATAAATTTCAAGGGAACATTTTTCTTAATTTTATTTGGAATTTTACATGAACATTGTTTCTGACAGCACCTGATTCCGAGGCCCGGTGAGCCCGGAATAATTTTCCAAAGTTTAGCCCGAGTACGTTCACTGAACGAATGAGAAGGATTTCCAAAATTTTGAACAGGTTCTCAGATTCGAAACCCAAGGGCACCGATGGAATCACAGTGCCGAAAATTGCTTAAGAATACCTTTTCTGGAGTTTCATTTTCTCGGGTGGAGTTTTAATTAATTGGGTTTACTAATGAATAAAATAAAATATTGTGCAACAAATTTTATTTTTATTCTAAGAAGTGTTAACATAAGATTAGTGGTTGAAGTGGGACACACATCTTAACTACTCCACTAGGTAGGATATTAGTGCGGTGGGGCCTACACGAGCCCCACCCTTTCAACTTCCTCAACCCCTATTAATTATGTAACCCACCCGCACCCCCTTTAATTGAAGTCAACTCTTAATTAATTAATTATGTTTCAATATATTTAATTCATGGATTCATTTTGAATTTCAAATGAATTTTGGGTTGAGTGTTAATTAAATAAGACTATGTCTTATTTAATGAGATGTTAGTTCATTGTGAGAGAGGATTTGGATAGTAAATCTCTATGTTGCGAAGAACGTTCTTCTTCCTTGAAGAACGCGAAGAAAGCAACGTCCATGATGAAGAACGCTGACCTCCGACGATGGATGATGGTGAGAGACACCCTCCATGGAGATAGACGACGTGACTCCATGTACTCCGATGCCAACGACCCTCTCCTTCCGTGACGCCTTCTTCCGCGACATTCAATTCCACGATAAACCTTCGTTCAACAATTTCATCGAGGTAGGGGATTGATTGTTTTTGTTCGTGATTACTTCTATTGTCGTTCTTTGTTTTCAAATTGGACCACCTGTTATCGCATTAACGGGAGGAGGTCGGACCGCATGAACACGACCGACTCTCCTCCCCCCTTGATGCATGAATTTTTTCGGAATGAGCAAGGCAGTGCGGTGTCGTTGCACCGCGCGGAAATAATAAAGAATGGGCGGAGAAGCACAGCGCCGTCGCGCCATGCCGGAGAACCTCGAAGAGGCCGTGACTGGAGTGGGTCCGCGGTGGAGGGGCAAGGCGTCGTCGCGCCGTTCCAGTCGGACAAAGGTTGCGACAGAGTAAGGAGCGTCGGCCGGCTTCCGGCCGGCGGAGCAGGATGGCGGGACCGCAGCGGTCCCGCGGCAGTAGCAACCGGCCGACCAGACCGGGATGGCCGTACACCGAGAGGGCCGGTGGTCGTAACCCTCTGTTGGCCGAAGGAGCGGCCCCCCACATGGAGGATGTGGTTACACCAACAGGGGGCAGGGCCCCCCTATTCAGGAACTTCTTTTAGTCTCTTGCCCATAACTTGGGCTACGGACCTCCGAATGATGCATCGTTAGTTGAAATGCGATCCTTGGATCGAGAAGGTTGTTTTGGTATATTACAATAAAGGTTTCGAGGAACTTTTGGTATGGCGTGGTTGGTTCAAACACGGAACCAAAAGGGACCTCGGAGCGGAAACGCTTCTAACTTGAGCTCCTGACGTCTGATCGACGTTCCGTCGACTTTGTTGGATTTCTCTTAGTGAGATGGACCTTTTGGATTACTCTGCTCGAGGTTTGGATGCAGTTGGAGTAAAACTGGATTGGTTTTGACTTAAAAACCAACCGGGCCCCCAGAACGAAAAATCCAATAACTCTCAGACTGGGCGTACGATTGACGCACCGTCTGTCACGTTGAGTTATTTTTGATGATACGGAACTTTGGGATACATCAACTCTGGAATTCATGTCAGTTGATGTATCAGCCCCTCGGCTCATAGAGAAGACCCTCCCAAAACGAGCTTGCTTTGTGCGGGAACCCTAGAGCTGGCTGCGACTGCGACAACGATGAAGACTTCATGGGAATCCTCTGTGGGTTCGATAGTGAAGAATACAGCACTTAGCGATCCAGTGTGGATCAGTGCCAACCGATCCTGTGTGGATCAGATCATGTGTGGGTCAGCGCTAAGCGGTCCTTTGTGGGCCAACGCATACCGATCTTGTGTGGGTCAGATCCTGTGTTGGTCATTGCGGGGGTTAATACCTATCGATCCTGTTTGGGTCATCGTGGCGGTTAGTACCTATTGATCATGTGTGGGTCTTATGGCTTAGATAAATCAGTGGATACATCTTATCATCTCTATCGTCTTACGAAGATGTATTCCTGTGTGAGCTGAGTCTTGACTTTCAATCCTTATCTTCGATAATATTGACTTGCTTTCCTGTGTGGACTGGGTTGTACTTGGGCACGGATGTTGGATCCGAATGAGAATTCACGACTTAGGTATATGAATGGTAATATACCTAAGTATTGTCGGATGTTAATTCGTGATTGTATCATTCCTTTTGTGGATTATCCTTTGTGGATTCTGGGAGACCTTCAGGGGTCTCGGGGTCCCTACTAAGTAGCGTATACTCACCCCTGCACGGGCTATGCCCCCACTACGTTGTGTTGGTTGCAGACAACGGACAACACTGATCATGGTTGAGGCTTTCGGAGCAGCTCGGTACCTGGAGGTGGACCACTGAGCGGGACGTACTCAGAGTGGACGGCTGGACCCGAGGAGCTGTGGAGGCTATATGTACCCACCCTTCAGGTGGGACTTCCAGTGGACGACTCGACATTGCGGCTTTACTTTTCATTTGTTGTAATCCCTTTTTCAGTTGTATTTTACTTGTAGTTTGATTTTGTATTCTGGCACACATACTTTTCCGCACTTACTATTGTACCTAGTTTTACATAGTTTTTACTTCTGCTTGCTTACTATGTGTCTTTGTTTACTTTATAAAGGTAATACCTTCCATTTTTACAGGAAATTACACCTTGGTGCTAGTCGCCAGCCCCTGGCCTATGGGAGGCAGGCTTGGGGTAGTCACGGCACGGGCCCCGAGGGCGGGTCGTGACCCATTGGTATCAGAGGAGTTCGGTTCCATGGCATAACTCAGGAATATGATCTTTTTCTATGTGAAGCAATAGTGTTAAGAGTATTGAGTGTGGTTATCAGTCCAGGGAGTCCAGTGTTGGTGCGGCGGCTGACGTATCCAAACACCAGGACCCTGACTTCTGATTTCTGAATTAATGCACGAAAATATTGATTGCATGTGTGTTTCAATTTTTCTTTGTGATTAATTTGTGTCAGCTCACCAGGTATATTGTTTTAACCGTGGTGCACTTGTCTCTTTTCAGGATGGACCCACGACGGAAGCCAGCTAGGGTTCTGAGTTTTGTACTTGACGACAGCCCACCGAGCGATGAGGCCTCAGTTCAGGGCCCTATTACAGCAGAGGCACCGGAGGTACAACTACACACCGAGCCACCGATGCTACCAGCCCCAGCCGCTGATAGTGCATGTTGCCTTAGAGCACTGCACGAGTTTCAGCATCATAGACTGCCCGGGTTTCGTGAGGAGATGGACCCTCAGGCAGTAGATGATTAGTTGGAGGCGATTGTTCGAGTTTTCTGGTTAGTGGGGACACCAACGAACCTCATGGTGATCCTCGCAGTGAGCCTCCTGCATGCGGCAACAGGCAGATGATGGAGCTTGATTCTCCAGGTGCACGAAGAGGCGTCTCTCCTCTGGATGGACTTTGAGAGCCTCTTCCGCTCGGAGTTCGTCCCAGCCACCCTTCGTGCGGTGCACATCCAGGAGCTTCTACAGCTGCGGCAGGGCATCATGACGATCACCCAGTACTCGGCGAGATTTACCGATCTCTTGCGCTATTCGACGAACATGGTACGGGACCCATTCATCCGGTCCTGGACCTTCGAGTAGGGATTGAGGCATTAGATCTGTGCATCGATGATCTCCCTTAGTATTCAGACATAGGCAGGGGTACTAGATCGATCCCTTCTCATTAAGAGCTTTTTTGATGATCCTACGCCAGCAGCGACACCTAACGCGGGGCGGCATGTAGCGGAGTCGTCTATAGCTGGCAGTCGACGGATGACACAGGGGTCCAGGCGGACTAGAACCTTAGTTGGACGACCTCAGGATACTGGCTCAGAGGTGCGGGGCACACAACACAGATCTAGTCTTACGAGAGGCAGACAATGGTACGCATGCGGCGGGCAGGGCCACATGGCTCTTGAATGCCAGACCCTCCATGTAGAGGAGCAGCAGACAGTTGAGGGACCACCCAGGCAGAGGCAGAGGGTTGACCGTGGTGGTCCGTATGGAGTAAGCAGATGAGGCAGAGGAGCTGGCCGAGCAGCAGGTGGTGGGCAACACTTTGAGGCTCTACCACCACCACCACCAGGAGGTCCACCCCGACCACATGGAGCTGGCGGGCACAGATAGGCACAACTTCAGGAAGCGGAGGCCTACAACCATGGCGGGCCCCAGATGATTCCAGGTACTATCTGTGGCTGCTCCACCCTTGCTGCAGTTCTTATAGACATAGGAGTGAGTCATTCTTTCATTGCCGCAGCCCTTGTTCGGAGCTCGGAGATTCCGACAGAGCCGTTGGCTCGATCCTTACCGCTAGAGACTCCTACGGGAGCAGACTCGATGATTACGCACTAGTGCCGATAGTGTGAGCTTACTCTAGGAGGCGAGAGCTTCAGCTGAGATCTTCTTTTAGTGGAATCGAGGCCTCACGACGTCATCTTGGTCATAGATTGGTTATCTACAGTCCATGCTCAGATTGACTATATTAGGCACAAGGTGCGTTGTGTTAGCACCGACGGAAGCAGGTTCACCATCACCGGTGAGAAGGGAGCCTTCGCAGCATAGGATAGACTCTTTTAGAGGAGAGGACAACCCATCACTCATCAATTGGCTAGCCACATCCTAGGAGAAGTTGACATGCGGAGTCCTGGTTTTCCTGCAGTAGTGGATCAGAATGTGTACATTTTCCCTGACGACGTTCCAGGACTAACTCCTCGCAGAGAGGTAGACTTTTATATTGACTTGTACCCTGAGACAACCCCGATGTCCACCCCATCATATTGGAAGACTCCCGCCGAGCTTTGAGAGCTACGGGTACAGCTGGAGGACTTGTAGGGAAATGGATTCATAAGACCCAATTTTTCACCCTGGGCTTCCCTGATTTTGTTCGCCAAGAAGGTGGACGGGAGCATGCGACTGTGTGTCGATTACCATCGCATGCACTAGGTGAACATGAGGAACATGTATGTAACACCCGAGACTTTTATGTTATATAAATCGTCAAAGTAATCTTTTTCTACACAACATTTTCTTGGCTTGCTTTACACGCAATCGCGACCTTCCTCGATAGCTTGCGTCGTACGCAATACCGAGTTTCACTAAACAACAATATGCTATTAAAACTAGCCGTTATGAATAGTAATAACCACTTTCTGAAATTTTATAAATTTTATTTTTCAAAATGGACTTCATTTTTGGACTCAGAATATCGAAATTAGCCTAGGGTGAAATTTTGGTATTTTTCTGAAAACTTTCAATTTTTGATGAATAGTGAAACCACTAAGTGGTAGGTTAAAAACTGAATTTTGCATAAAACTTAATTTTACCGCTTCTATGAATGGAATTTCGAAAATCCGACAGACACGGTTGATATCAGTAAGTAAAATGTGCTTCAATGAGATAAAAATAATTTTTTTGGTGAATAGTAACTTTTTACTTTTTTTACCGCGGTTAATAGTAAATAGGGTAACTAAGGGTAAATATGATATTAATATTACCCTAACACATGTCCTAATTCTATTGGAAAAGTGTAATTCGACCAAAAACAAACTTAGGAATAAAATATGACCATTTAGGCCCACTTGGATTAGATTAGGACATTTATTATTAATTTATTTAAAGAAGGGTTAAAATAGTTAAAATAAAGGTTTAATAAGTAAATCATTTTTAATATGGGGTTATACATAAGATAAATTCGATTGTAAATATTAATTAGAAATCTAAAAAGATTTCCTACATGATGGTATTTTATTTGTAATTTTTAGACATCAAATAATATAATTTATTTATGACACAAAGATGATGCAGTAATTATCTTATTAATGAAATATTGACATAATTGATAATATAAATACCAAAATAAATGTAATTTAAGACTTTTTATGAACTCCACTAATTTTCTAGGTTACTATGATATATTAGTGTTGATTTAATAAACTTGGTTCGAACATATAATTCTGTTATGACTTTCAAAAAAATCATATATCAAATAGTGTCAAAATTGACACAAAATAGTTTTTAAATCAAATATTATATTATTAATTGTTATTTTATTCCTAAAAATCTAAGGTTCGGCCAAATGACTTAGATAAGGATATATATATTAATAATAAACAATTTGGGGTTCGTTTGGCATGTTATAGTAAGTGTATTAACCATATAGTGAAAGAAAACAAAAAGACACGGTAAAAGTTAAATTAATTAACTTAGAGTTAAATCTAATTGATAAGGTTAAAATAATACCCTAAACATGTCTAAATCATATTGGTTGATAGGATTTCGACCCATCCCCACTTTAGCTTCGAAATAAGACCCTTTGGAACCATTATAAACCGATTTTGACTTTAATATAAAATAATATTTTGAGATATTCCTAAGGTGCCCCTCTCCTCCCTTATAAAAGGGCACCTCCTCCCCCTCCTCCTCACACAAATTTGAGCACTCAAGCTCGGACAACCCCTGCCATTTTCTCCTCTCCACTTCCCTAGAATAATCCTAGAGGTCCTGGTCTTCTCCAAAGACCAATCTTAGTTCCTTAAGTGGAGGATTCAAAGAGGCGTTCCAAAGAAGAGGTATTATCCATTACCGATCTTTTCAATTTCTTTCTTCTTCAACTTCTTCTTCTTTAGTTGTTTCATGATAAAGTAATAACATCAGTATTACTTACATACTGATATGTTATTATAAATATGAAACAACCCTAATTCACCTTCTATCCATCCTACAGAAAAAAATGAAATCACCGCGCGTGCGTACGTACGAAATACCGTCTCCACGCCGTGGTGTAATCTATTTTCCACCATCACCTTACAAGGATGGTTATAATGGTGTAATGAGTAACTATATATGATTATTATGAAGTAATATTGATACTGAAATAATATATATATATATACTCCAATAAAATTCCACGATCATAGGAACGATATCATCACTCGTGCGTAGGTACGGAATACCGTCTCCACGATGTGATGCGACTCGTTCTACATGATCTTCATTTCATAATGATTATATAAATGAATTTAATGAATAAATATGATATATGTTACACTAATACCATTCTGGATATAAGGAATCTATAACCTTAAAAGAATAATAAGAATGTATTCGGAAAAACACGCATAAAAACAAAAGGCAATAAAGACCCGAGTAACAAGTAACCATGAAATATTACTATCAAGAAGCTAAGAATATGAACATATATGATATCATATCAATATGTATGATTCTGGAATAAGTCAATAACATTATTTAAACCATTATACAGGAGCTTCGGACACGTAAAAAGCAAATTGGACTTAAGGTAAGGGAAATATCACAATCTCATTTTTATCCGAGATTGTTTATACGTTGGTATTTACTGGGGTGTATTTTATCATCCACATCTATTTTTCCTCAATATGTAATGTTATTTCCATCCACCTACAATTTTTTAAATCCAATTTTACCCTTTGGTGAGTTTTTAGTAAAAGATATGAAAGGAATCTTTTGTCGTTTTTCGTACGAGGTACTTTTTGACTTTTTCGACAAAAGTACGAAGAATGTTTTTTTAACTTATACGGCGTGAACGGATTTTTACGGTTTCATAACGCCTCATTTTAAAGAAGATTCCTCTACAAGATTTCATGATTATTTTCAACAAAACCCTTATCTTTTAAAGTTTCATTGAATTTTGTAAAGAAAATGTTTTAAAAAAAAAGGATATTTTCCTCAAGAATTCATTTCAAGTGTTTTGTCAAAACTATTTTTCATCTAAGATGACATTATTTCATATGTGTATGTTTCAAGTAAAATTCATCTATGATTTAAATGGTTTAAATTTTCTTATGATGAAATGATATCAATTGTTTATGGATTATGTTATGATGGCATGATGTTTAAGAATCCCATTTTATTTCATGGGTAATGCTATGATGTATGGTTTATGATTTTGTGGCACACATAAGAATGGTATCATTATGAGATGGGTGGGACCTATATCTCCCTCCAATGCATTGGGTAATGATTTTATATCTCATGAGATAGACATGGCTGGAACGGAAGGTTATTTTGGTTCAGTGATACAGGACTGAAACGAGGAGTGAACTCGGTTCAGAAAGGGACTTTGTCCACTAAGATAGTCTTGGCAATGAGTCATGACTAACAAGAAATGATTTTCCATGATTATGTGTGCATGCCACAAATTTTTTGTTATGATTATGGGGATCTCATTTTCACTTCTATGAATTATTCCATGATAAGATATTATGATCTCTTTTGCAGGTTTTGATTTTCAAAAAGATATGATATGATTTTTATTTCCTTTATTTGCCCTTGCTGAGCATTTGAGCTCACCCTTTTATGTTTTCTTTTCCCCAGGTCGGGAAGATGGATATTAAGTAGAATATGCTAAAAGGGACCCTAGATATGATGAAATAAATGGGAGACACTGTAGAAGATTTATGAACCAGTTGTTTATGTTTCCCAGTTTCTAAAGACACTATACCTATACGGTCCTTTGTGGTTTTGTCATATGTTGTAATTAGTGTGCTTCAATTTTGAAGTATTAACAATGTATGTAAAGTATGGGTCGTTATAGTTGGTATCAAGGGCAAAGGAGGTAGGAATGTATCCGATCCTTGGGAACTCTCACATGTGAGCGTTGGACGAAGCATGGCTCTCCGCCCAAGGGCTTCATGAGGAAATGGATGCCACTGGGGATGGTGGTGTGTCCCGCCCAGGGGGTGTAGCCGCCCATGGAGTGCCCTAATAGGTATCAATTATAGTCCACTGGAAGTAATTCCAGACCGCTATAGTTGGTATCAGAGGAAAGGTATAGTCAACCTTTGGAAACTAGGATATGAAAGCCTTAGTAAAAACCCTAAGGATAAGTCTAAGCATAGAACATATTCTTAGAAATGGCCATGAATAACCTAGGATAAGACCTTAAGCATGAAAATTTTATTCTTGAATTATGTGGTTTCCTATTATAATTAGTGTTGCTCACACTATTATTCTTGGTTTTAGTCAATGGCTGGAACCCGAAGGAACCGTGTTAATGCGGAATGCGATGGGCAATGCAATGATTGTCCCCCTGAGCAACCAAACAATATGGGAGCTGGAATGCAAAATCTTGTAGCCATGCTCACACAACTTTCTTAATCTATGAATCATGCAGGATTTCCAAACGAGCAAAGGAGGGAGCAACATTCTGTTGAATCCTTCATGAGGCAGCGTCCACCTTCTTTCAGCGGGTCTACTGATCCATTAGTTGCTGAAAAATGGATTAGTACTACTGAAAAGATATTTTCAGTTCTTCAATGTTCTGAGCATGATAAAGTCATCCTAGCAGTGTATCGTTTGGAAGGAGATGCGGATCAATGGTGGAATCTTGTTAAGAATACGAGGCAAAGGGATGAAATTGAGTCTATGGAATGGGACGAGTTCAAGAACTTATTTTTCAATAAGTAATTCCCTCGTATTCTCCGAACAAAGATGGAGAAAGAGTTTCTTGAACTGAAGCAAAGGGATGATGAATCTGTTGGTACCTATGAAGCAAAGTTTACAAGACTTTCAAGGTACGCTTCTGGTATTATTATCCAACCTGAGAGTAAGATCGATCGATTCTTTAGTGGCTTAAAACCAAGTCTTCGAAGGGCGTTAGCCATAAGAGACTTCAATAGCTATGAGGATATCGTTCGATGTGCTCTCAAAGTCGAGATGGAGATTGGAGTAACACATCAGTCACATGGGTTTGATAAGAAGAGGAAGATGGAATTCAAAGGAGACTCTAAGGAGCACACTGAAAAGAAGATGAACTTTCCCTTATGCTCAAAGTGTGGAAAGAAACATGGAGGGAGTTGTCTTAAAGGGACAAGTAAATGTTTTAAATGTGGAAAGGAAGGTCATCGGGCATTTGAATGCCGCGATAATGGGAAGAAGATGTCTAATGATGCAAACAAAGGAAGGGATACACAGAATGAACCTACTACACTTCAATGTTTCAAGTGCAAGGAGATGGGGCATTATGCCAATCAATGCCCATATCCAAGGGTTGATGATGATGGTCGACGTCAACAAACTCTTAAGGCTAAAGACAAAGGAAAGTCACATGCAATTTCTATCAGCGATGTGGAGTACGATAACGATGTGGTGAAAGGTACACTTACCATCCACTCTAAAGTAGCAAATGTTTTATTTGATTCTGGATCCACCAACTCTTTTATTTCTGAAGACTTTTCTAAGGGTATCACCGTATTACCTCAACAATTAGATGTTGAGTTAGCTGTGACAACACCTAATGGCACATCAATCGCATCAAAAGTTTATAATTCTTCTCCGATTGAGGTTTGTGGGAAAGTGCTTCCTGCTAATCTTGTGATCCTTCCTTTAATGGAATTTGATGTGATTCTTGGCATGGATTGGCTTTCTCTACATGGAGCTCATATCGATTGCCAAAGAAGGGAAGTCACATTTCATATTCCAGATCAATCTTCGATCGTCTATCAATGCAAGGATGAACATAACCTTCCAGTGGAAATTTCTTCCATCTTATGGGTATTGATTCCACTAAATGAAGGTTATTTATCTCAAATGGTTGGTGAGAAACTCACGATTAAGAATATTCCCATTGTACGGGAGTTTGATGATGTCTTTCCGGAGGAATTACCGGGTCTTCCACCAAATCGTGAAGTTGAGTTTTCAATAGAACTCGTACCGGGTGCTTTGCCTATTTCAAAGACACCTTATAGAATGGCCCCAATTGAGTTGCAGGAATTGAAGAAGCAACTCCAAGAGAATCTTGATAAGGGATTCATATGCCCCAGTGCGTCACCTTGGAGAGCACCTGTTCCATTTGTTAAGAAGAAAGATGGATCAATGAGACTCTGCATTGATTATCGAGAACTTAACAAGATCACTATCAAGAACAAATATCCTCTCCCACGCATTGATGACTTATTTGACCAACTACGCGGAGCTCAATACTTTTCCAAGATTGATCTTCGTTCAGGGTATCATCAATTAAGGGTCAAAAGGGAGGATATACCAAAGACGGCTTTCCGTACAAGGTATGGACACTATGAATTTATAGTGATGCCATTTGGTTTTACTAATGCCCCTGCTATCTTCATGGATCTAATGAATAGAGTCTTTAGAGACTATCTTGATCAATTTGTGGTAGTCTTTATAGACGATATTCTTGTCTATTCAAAGAGCAAGGAAGGGCATGAAGATCACTTGAGAATTATATTGAAGACCCTGAGAAAGGAGAAGCATTATGCCAAATTTACCAAGTGTGAATTTTGGCTTCAAAAAGTTGCATTTTTGGGTCATATAATCTCAAAAGAGGGGATATCTGTGGATCCAGCAAAAATAGAGGTTATCGAAAGATGGTCAAGACCAACAACAGTAACTAAGATCCAAAGTTTTCTTGGTTTGGCTGGATATTGTCGACGTTTTGTAAATGATTTTTCACGATTATCTAATCCAATCACCAAGTTGACTCGGAAAGGAGTTAAGTTTGTCTGGACAGAGGAATGTGAAGAGAATTTCAAGGAGTTGAAAAGAAGGTTATCCAGTGCACCTGTGCTCACACTGCCTTGTAGTGGAGAAAGGTTTGTGATCTACAGTGATGCATCCAAGAAGGGATTGGGGTGTGTTCTTTTGCAAAATGATATGGTGATAGCTTATGCCTCATGACAGTTGAAAATCCATGAGCAAAATTACCCAACAAATGATTTGGAGTTGGCTGCGGTAATCTTTGCATTAAAGATTTGGAGGCATTACCTTTATGGTGAAAGGTGTGATATTTATACTGATCATAAAAGTTTAAAGTATATTTTCACACAAAAGGAGTTGAATATGCGTCAAAGAAGATGGTTGGAGCTGATTAAGGATTATGACTGCTCAATCCATTACCACCATGGGAAAGCAAACAAGGTGGCAGATGCATTAAGTCGACAAGACCATGCTATTTTATCCATGATGAGGATCACAAAAGATCCAATATTTATGGATTTACAAAGTATGGATCTTGGAATTATAATAGAAGGGGAAAAATCTTATCTTTCTAAAATGAATGTTCAGCCATCTCTACATGTGAAGATTAAAGAGGCATAGAAAGAAGATGTCGAGTTACAAAAGAAGGTGAGAAATGTTCCTGAATTCAACCTTGATTGTGATGGGATAATAAAGTTCAGGAATCGGGTTTGTGTTCCTCCCATCCCCGAATTAAAGAAAGAGCTGCTGGATGAGGCTCATAGTTCTTCATTCTCTATTCATCCTGGAAGCACGAAGATGTATAGGGACCTGAAAGAGTACTTCTGGTGGGATGGCATGAAAAGAGATGTTGCTGAATATGTCTCCCGATGCTTGGTTTGTCAACAAGTTAAAGCTGAGAGACAGAAGTCTAAGGGGATGTTACAACCATTACCCATACCCGAATGGAAATGAGAAAACATCACTATGGACTTTGTCACAGGACTTCCTAAAACATCCAAAGGCAATAATGCTATCTGGGTCATAGTTGATCGTCTTACAAAGTCTGCACACTTCATTCCTATTAGAGAGGATTTATCTCTAGATCAGCTTGCCAGGATATATGTAAAGGAAGTGGTAAGATTGCATGGAGTACCACTTTCTATTATATCTGATCGGGATCCGAGATTTACCTCGAAGTTCTGGCGAAGTCTTCAGCATACTCTGGATACAGAGTTGAGTTTCAGCACTGCTTATCATCCCCAGACAGACGGTCAGTCTGAGAGAACAATTCAAACCCTAGAAGATATGTTGAGAGCTTGCTCTATGGATTTCAAAGGAGGTTGGGATCAACACCTACCTTTGGTAGAATTTTCTTATAATAATAGCTTTCACTCCAGTATTCAGATGGCTCCATATGAAGCTCTCTATGGAAAGAAATGCAGGACTCCAACTTGCTGGGATGAAGTTGGGGAAAGAAAGCTATTAGGACCTGATCTCGTTGATGAAATGGCAGAAAAGGTCAGATCTATTCAACAACACATAAGAGCAGCTCAGATTCGACAGAAAAGTTATGCCGACAACCGAAGAAAAGACCTAGAGTTTGAAGTGGGTGATAAAGTGTTCTTACGAATATCTCCCTGGAAGAGAGTTATGAGATTTGGAAAGAAGGGGAAGTTGAGCCCTAGATATATCGGTCCTTTCGAAATACTGGATCGTGTTGGGAAGGTAGCTTACTGATTGGCGCTTCCACCGAATCTCTCTCAAGTTCACGATGTGTTCCATGTATCTCTCCTGAGAAAGTACATACCAGATCCTTCACATGTACTCAGCTCAGAAGTTGTACCGTAGGAGCAAGATCTTTCTTATGAAGAACAGCCGATAGAGATTCTGGATCGTAGCGAAAAAGTCCTACGAAACAAGACCACTCGCTTGGTGAAAGTTTTATGGAGGAACCACCAACTTGAAGAATCTACATGGGAGCTTGAGGATATGATGAGGGAGAATTATCCTCATCTGTTTGTTACAAAGTGACGAATTTCGAGGGCAAAATTCTTTTTAAGGGGGGTAGAATGTAACACCCGAGACTTTTATGTTATATAAATCGTCAAAGGAATCTTTTTCTACACAACATTTGCTTGGCTTGCTTTACACGCAATCGCGACCTTCCTCGATAGCTTGCGTCGTACGCAATACCGAGTTTCACTAAACAAAAATATGCTATTAAAACTAGCCGTTATGAATAGTAATAACCACTTTTTGAAATTTTATAAATTTTATTTTTCAAAATGGACTTCATTTTTGGACTCAGAATATCGAAATTAGCCTAGGGTGAAATTTTGGTATTTTTCTGAAAACTTTCAATTTTTGATGAATAGTGAAACCACTAAGTGGTAGGTTAAAAACTGAATTTTACATAAAACTTAATTTTACCACTTCTGTGAATGGAATTTCGAAAATCCGACAGACATGGTTGATATCAGTAAGTAAAATGTGGTTCAATGAGATAAAAATAATTTTTTTGGTGAATAGTAACTTTTTACTTTTTTTTCCGCGGTTAATAGTAAATAGGGTAACTAAGGGTAAATATGATATCAATATTACCCTAACACATGTCCTAATTCTATTGGACAAGTTTAATTCGACCAAAAACAAACTTAGGAATAAAATATGACCATTTAGGCCCACTTGGATTAGATTAGGACATTTATTATTAATTTATTTAAAGAAGGGTTAAAATAGTTAAAATAAAGGTTTAATAAGTAAATCATTTTTAATATGGGGTTATACATAAGATAAATTCGATTGTAAATATTCATTAGAAAGCTAAAAAGAGTTCCTACATGATGTTATTTTATTTGTAATTTTTAGACATCAAATAATATAATTTATTTATGACACAAAGATGATGCAGTAATTATCTTATTAATGAAATATTGACATAATTGATAATATAAATACCAAAATAAATGTAATTTAATACTTTTTATGAACACCACTAATTTTCTAGGTTACTATGATATATTAGTGTTGATTTAATAAACTTGGTTCGAACATATAATTCTGTTATGACTTTCAAAAAAATCATATATCAAATAGTGTCAAAATTGACACAAAATAGTTTTTAAATCAAATATTATATTAATAATTGTTATTTTATTCCTAAAAATCTAAGGTTCGGCAAAATGACTTAGATAAGGATATATATATTAATAATAAACAATTTGGGGTTCGTTTGGCATGTTATAGTAAGTGTATTAACCATATAGTGAAAGAAAACAAAAAGACACGGTAAAAGTTAAATTAATTAACTTAGAGTTAAATCTAATTGATAAGGTTAAAATAATACCCTAAACTT
The DNA here is from genome assembly GCA_963277665.1 of Viscum album. Taxonomy (NCBI): domain Eukaryota; kingdom Viridiplantae; phylum Streptophyta; class Magnoliopsida; order Santalales; family Viscaceae; genus Viscum; species Viscum album. Next base: position 1,516,122,676 of record OY728135.1, read on the forward strand.
GTCTAAATCCTATTGGTTGATAGTATTTCGACCCATCCCCACTTTAGCTTCGAAATAAGACCCTTTGGAACCATTATAAACCGATTTTGACTTTAATATAAAATAATATTTTGAGATATTCCTAAGGTGCCCCTCTCCTCCCTTATAAAAGGGCACCTCCTCCCCCTCCTCCTCACACAAATTTGAGCACTCAAGCTCGGCCAACCCCTGCCATTTTCTCCTCTCCACTTCCCTAGAATAATCCTAGTGGTCCTGGTCTTCTACAAAGACCAATCTTAGTTCCATAAGTGGAGGATTCAAAGAGGCGTTCCAAAGAAGAGGTAATATCCATTACCGATCTTTTCAATTTCTTTCTTCTTCAACTTCTTCTTCTTTAGTTGTTTCATGATAAAGTAATAACATCAGTATTACTTACATACTGATATGTTATTATAAATATGAAACAACCCTAATTCACCTTCTATCCATCCTACGGAAAAAAATGAAATCACCGCGCGTGCGTACGTACGGAATACCGTCTCCACGTCGTGGTGTAATCTATTTTCCACCATCACCTTACAAGGATGGGTATAATGGTGTAATGAGTAACTATATATGATCATTATGAAGTAATATTGATACTGAAATAATATATATATATATATATACTCCAATACAATTCCACGATCATAGGAACGATATCATCACTCGTGCGTACGTACGGAATACTGTCTCCACGATGTGATGCGACTCGTTCTACATGATCTTCATTTCATAATGATTATATAAATAAATTGAATGAACAAATATGATATATGTTACACTAATACCATTCTGGATATAAGGAATCTATAACCTTAAAAGAAGAATAAGAATGTATTCGGAAAAACGCGCATAAGAACAAAAGGAAATAAAGACCCGAGTAACAAGTAACCATGAAATAATTCTATCAAGAAGCTAAGAATATGAACATATATGATATCATATCAATATGTATGATTCTGTAATAAGTCAATGACATTATTTAAACCATTATACAGGAGCTTCGGACACGTACAAAGCAAATTGGACTTAAGGTAAGGGAAATATCACAATCTCATTTTTATCCGAGATTGTTTATACATTGGTATTTACTGGGGTGTATTTTATCATCCACATCTATTTTTCCTCAATATGTAATGTTATTTCCATCCACCTACAATTGTTTAAATCCAATTTTACCCTTTGGTGAGTTTTTAGTAAAAGATATGAAAGGAATCTTTTGTCGTTTTTCGTACGAGGTACTTTTTGACTTTTTCGACAAAAGTACGAAGAATGTTTTTTTAACTTATACGGCGTGAACGGATTTTTACGGTTTCATAACGCCTAATTTTAAAGAAGATTCCTCTACAATATTGCATGATTATTTTCAACAAAAACCCTTATCTTTTAAAGTTGCATTGAATTTTGTAAAGAAAATGTTTTAAAAAAAGAAAGGATATTTTCCTCAAAATTCATTTCAAGTGTTTTGTCAAAACTATTTTTCATCTAAGATGACATTATATCATATGTGTATGTTTCAAGTAAAATTCATCTATGATTTAAATGGTTTCAATTTTCTTATGATAAAATGATATCAATTGTTTATGGATTATGTTATGATGGCATGATGTTTAAGAATCCCATTTTATTTCATGGGTAATGCTATGATGTATGGTTTATGATTTTGTGGAACACATAAGAATGGTATCATTATGAGATGGGTGGGACCTATATCTCCCTCCAATGCATTGGGTAATGATTTTATATCTCATGAGATAGACATGGCTGGAACGGAAGGTTATTTCGGTTCAGTGATACATGACTGAAACGAGGAGTGAACTCGGTTCAGAAATGGACTTTGTCCACTAAGATAGTCTTGGAAATTAGTCATGACTAACAAGAAATGATTTTCCATGATTATGTGTGCATGCCACAAATTTTATGTTATGATTATGGGGTTCTCATTTTCACTTCTATGAATTATTCCATGATATGATATTATGATCTCTTTTGCAGGTTTTGATTTTCAAAAAGATATGATATGATTTTTATTTCCTTTATTTGCCCTTGCTGAGCATTTGAGCTCACCCTTTTATGTTTTATTTTCCCCAGGTCAGGAAGATGGATATTAAGTAGAATATGCTAAAAGGGACCCTAGATATGATGAAATAAATGGGAGACACTGTAGAAGATTTATGAACCAGTTGTTTATGTTTCCCAGTTTCTAAAGACACTATACCTATACGGTCCTTTGTGGTTTTGTCATATGTTGTAATAAGTGTGCTTAAATTTTGATGTATTAACAATGTATGTCAAGTATGGGTCGTTATAATGTATCCGCTAACAAGGATTGATGACCTCTTCGATCAGCTCAAGGGATCATGGTGGTTCTCGAAGATAGACCTCAGGTCATGCTATCATCAGCTTAGTGTTCGAGACGAGGATGTGCATAAGATGGCCTTTAGGTGTCGGTATGGACACTATGAGTTCTTGGTTATTCCTTTCTGTATAACCAATGCTCCAGCAATGTTCATGGGCCTCATGAATAGGATCTTTCAGCCTTACCTCGATCGATTTGTCGTGGTCTTTATCAACGACATATTGATATACTCGACGACTGAGGAGGAGCACGCCAACCACTTTCGGGTTGTATTGGACACACTCCGAGAGAACCAGCTTTATGGTAAGCTCTTGAAGTGTCAGTTCTAGATATGTGAGTTCCACTTCTTGGGACACGTCATCTATGAGGCGGGATTTTCAGTGGATCCTATGATGATCGAGGCAGTGCTAGCTTGGGAGCCACCCAAGAGCTTGGTGGAGGTGCGGAGTTTCTTGGGTCTAGCTGGGCACTACCGAAGATTCATGAAAGACTTCTCCGGAGTTGCAGCACCACTTTTAGATTTTACGAAGAAGGGGAAACCATTCGTGTGGTCAGACATATGTCAGCAGATCTTCTAATAGTTGAGTCAGAGATTGACCAACACAACTATCTTGAGGCTACCGGCTAAGGGAGTAGGGTACGTAGTCTACTGTGATGCATCGGGGACCAGACTTGGATGTGTCCTGATGCAGGAGTGGGCAGTGATCGCATATGTTTCACGTCAATTGAGGCAGCATGAGCAGAACAACGCTACCCATGACCTAGAGTTAGCAGTAGTGGTCTTCGCTCTGATGATGTGGCGACACTATCTGATGAGAAAGCGCTTTACAGTCTACTCTGACCACCAGAGTCTCAGGTACATATTCTCGCAGAAGGACCTGAATCTGAGATAGCGGTGATGGATCGAGTTCCTCCCGGACTATTACTTTGAGATAGTCTATACTCCTGGAAAGGGGAACATAGTATCCAATGCTCTCAGTGGGAGGACGGGTATTCATCTACTCGGGGAGGTGACATAGAAACTAGCCGCTTTGTAGATATCCATCGAGGAAAATGATAGAGCATCCTTTCTAAAGTCACTCACAGTCACTCCTCCACTTCTACAGCGGGTCAGAGAGGCACAGCGTGGGGACGATGACTGTGAGACGTGGCGTGCACAGATATCCTCAGGACAGGCAACTGATGGATTCTCTGTGGGAGGAGAGCACGTCATTCTTTCCAGAGGACGTACCATGGTACCAGCTACTTTATAGGAGGAGGTGATGAGAGAGTTCCACACTTCCCCTTTAGAGGTACATCCAGGAGTTGTGAATATGTACCAGGCCCTTAGATGTCAACACTGGTGGCCGGGTACGAAGAAGGATGTAGCTGAGTTCGTTCCTCGATGCCTCACCTGCCCACAGGTGAAGGCAGAGCACCAGTTTCCCACAGTCTTGGTACAACCCCTAGAGGTCCTGGAGTGGAAGTGGGATGGGATATCTATGGATTTCATGACTGGACATCCACACATATCCAAAGGTCACGACTCCATTTGGGTGATTGTCGACCAACTCACCAAGTCAGCCCACCTCTTACCCATCAGAGAGCATGGCTCAGTGGAGAGCTTGGGATGCCTCTACGTTCAGGAGATTGTACGGCTTCATGGTGTGACATCATCTATCAACTCTGATCGAGATTCTCGATTTACTTCACGGCTTTGGAAGGGGTTGTAGGAGGCGTTCGGGACACAGCTACGTCTGAGAACTGCCTTTCACCCTCAGAAGGATGGTCGGATGGAGAGGACCATTCAGACTCTCAAGGACATGCTCCATGCATGTTTCCTCGACTTTGGTTGCATCTGGGAGGATCACCTAACCTTGGTGGAGTTCACGTACAACAACAGCTACCACTCTACCATTGGGATGGAACCATACGAGGTGTTGTACGATCGACCTTACAGATCACCATTGTGCTGGACAGACTTTGGGGAGTCAGCACTTGTGGGACCAGATATGGTCCAGGCCATGATAGAGATGGTCCAGGTCATCCAGGAGCAAATGAGGATAGCTCAAAGCTGGCAGAAGTCTTATGCTGATAGGAGGCAGAGAACACTAGAGTTCGAGGATGGCGACCACGTCTTCTTACAGGTCGCACCTCGACATGGATTACAGAGATTTGGCCCAGGTGGAAAGTTGTCTCTACGCTTCATCGAACCATTCTAGGTCCTCAGCAGGATTGGCGAGGTGGCTTATCGCCTGGCTCTACCACCTCAGTTGCACCGGGTTCATGAAGTCTTTCACGTATCTCAGCTGAGGAGATACATGCATGACCTGACACATATAATCAACCATGGGGAGCTAGACATTGATGATGGGGACACATTTGCGGAGGTCCCAGTGGAGATCGAGGATCGACTGGAGCGGGTCCTATGTGGACAGTTGATACCTCTAGTACGCATCAGATGGTTGCACGGGAACCTCCAGGAGAGCACTAGGGAGTAGGAGGATCAGATGCATGCACAGTACCCACATTTGTTCCCCTAGTTTATGATGTATCTTTTCGGGGACGTAATGCCCTGAGTAGAGAGTAATGTAAATACCCATAAAATTCAAGGGAATTTTTTTTAATTTTCTTTGAATTTTACAAGAACACAATTTCTGACGGCCCCTGATTCCGAGGCCCGGTGAGCCCGTAATAATTTTCCGAAGTTTAGCCCAGATACGTTCAGTGAACGAATGAGCAGGATTTCCTAACATTTGAACCAGTGCTCGGAATCGAAATCTGAGGGCACCAATGGAATCGTAGCACCGATAATTGCATAAGAACACCTTTTCCAGAGTTGATTTTTCTCGGGTGGAGTTTTAATTAATTGGGTTAACTAAAGAATAAAATAAAATATTGTGAAACCGATTTTATTTTTATTCTATTATGCGTTAACCTAAGCTATGTGTTTGAAGTGGGACCCACATCCTAACTACTCCACTAGGTTCAATATTAGTGGGGTGGGGCCCACACTTGCCCACTCTTTCAACTTCCTCAACCCCTATTAATTATGTAACCCACCCGCACCCCCTTTAATTGAAGTCATCTCTTAATTAATTAATTGTGTAGGTTTAACTATATTTAATTCTTGGATTCATTTTGATTTCAAATGAATTTTTTCTTGTGTGTTAATTAAATAATAATTAGTCTTATTTCGTGAGAGGTTAGTTCGTTGTGCGAGAGGATTTGGAGAGGAAAGCTCTAAGTTCCGAAGAACGTTCTTCCTCCATGAAGAACGCGAGGAACGCACCGTTGCCGACGAAGAACACCGACCTCCAATGACGGAAGACGGTGAGAGATGCCTTCCTCGGAGATCTACGATGTGATGGCGTGTACCGTGACGCGAACGACCCTCTCCTTCCGTGACGCCTTCTTCCGCGACATTCAATACCGCGAAGAACCTTCGACCAATGATTTCATTGAGGTAGGGGATTAATTGTTTTTGTTTGTGAATACTTTCATCACCATTCTTCATTTTCAAATTGGACCGCCTGTTATCACAATAACGGGAGGAGGTTGGACCGCATGAACACGGCCGACTCTCATCCCCCCTTCATGCTTGAATTTTTTCAGAATGAGCAAGGCAGCACGGTGCCGTTGCACCGCGCGGAAGTAATATAGAATGGGCGTAGAAGATCGGTGCCATCGTACCACGCCAGAGAACCTCAAAGGGGTTGCGTCCGAGGTAGGGCTACGGTGGAGTAGGGAGCGGCGGCCGACTTCCGGCCGTCGGACCAGGAGGGTGGGACCGCGGCGGTCCCGCGGCAGCAGCAACCGGCCGGCCGAACCGGGCCGGCCGGTCACCGAGAAGGCCGGGGGTCGTAACCCCCGGCTGGACGAAGGAGCGGCCCCCCACATCGGGACGCAGTTACACTAACAGGGGGGACATCGCCCCCCCCCCCCCCTCCGGTCGTCCTTTTCGGCCAAGCCGCATGGCCACACTGGCCAGGCCGAGCGTGCTAGGCCGAGCCGCGCCCAGGCCGGGCCGGGCTGCGCCCAAGCGAGGCCGCGCTGCGCCGGCTGGGCCGGGCCGCACCCACAAGGCCGGGCCGCACCCTAATGGGTCAGACCTGGACCCGGGACAGGTCGACCCGGTTCGGGCCGACCAAGGGGGTATCGGGCCGGGTCGGACCAGGCCCAAACCCCCTATTCATAGACTTCTTTCGGTCACATGCCCATAAAGTAGGCTATGGACCTACGAATGACGCAACGTCAGTTGAGATGCGATCCTTGGATCGAGACAGTCGTTTCGGTATATTAAACTCAAGGTTTCGGAGAAATTTGGGTACGACCGGGTTTGGTTTGGACACGAATCCAACTGGGACCTCGGAGCAGAAACGCTTATAACATGAGCTCAGGACATCTGATTGACGTGCCGTAGAATTTGTTGGTTTCCTCTTAGTGATATGGACCTTTTGGCTTACTCCGCTCGAGTTTCGGATGCAGTTGACATACGACCGTGTTGGTTTTGACTTAAAAACCAACCGGGCCCCTGGAACGAAAAAAGCCAATGACTCTCAGACCCGGAGTCCGATTGACACATTGTCTGTCACGTTGAGTTCCATTTGATGATACAGAACTTTGGGATACATCAAATCAGGACATTGTGTCAGTTGATGTATCATCTCGTCGGTTCGTGGAGCAGACCCTCCCGAAAAGAGCTTATTGTGTGCGGGAACCCTAGAGTTGGCTGTGACTACGACGACGATGAAGAGTGCATTGGAATCCTCCGTGGGTTCGACAGCGACAACTACAGCACTCAGCGATCCTGTGTGGATCAGTGCCTATTGGTCCTGTGTGGATCAGATCCTGTGTGGGTTAGCGCTCAGTGGTCCTGTGTGGAGTAGCACATACCGATCCTGTGTTGGTCAGATCCTGTGTGGGTCATTGCGGGGGTTAGTACCTATCGATCCAATGTGGGTCATCGCAGGGGTTAGTACCTATCGATCCTGTGAGGGTCCGAAGGCTCAGATGAATCAGTGTCAACATCTGATCATCTCTATCATCTTACGAAGAAGTATTCCTATGTGAGCTGAGTCTTTACTTTCAATCCTTATCTTCGATAAGTTTGACTTGATTTCCTGTGTGGATTAGGTTGTACTTGGGCTCAGATGTTGGAGCCGAACGAGAGTTGATGACTTAGGTATATGTATGGGCATATAACTAAGTAGTTTCAGAAGTTAATTCGTGATTTTATCTTTCCTTTGTGGATTTTGGGAGACCTTTGGGGGTCTCGGGTCCCTATTGAGTAGCGTATACTCACCCCTACACGGGCTATGCCTGCACTACGTTGTGTTGGTTGCAAAAGACGGACATCGCTGATCATGGTTGAGGCTTGCGGAGCAGGTCGATACATGGAGGTGTACCACTGGGTGGGATGTACTTGGAGTGGACGGCTGGACCCGAGGAGCTTTGGAGGCTATCTGTACCCACCCTTCATGTGGGAATTCTAGTGGATGGCTCGACATTGCGGCTTTACTTTTCAGTTACTGTACACCCTTTTTCAGTGGTACTTACACTCAATTTGGGATTGAATTCTGGCCCACTTACTTTTCAACACTTACTATTGTACCCAGTTTTACTTAGTGTTTACTTTTTATTTCTTAATTTGTGTGTTTGTTTACATTATAAAGGCAATGCCTTCCCTTTTTATTTGAAATTACACCTTGGTGCTAGTCACCAGCCCCTGGCCTATGGGAGGCGGGCTTGGGGTAGTCACGGCACATGTCCCAAGGGTGGGTCGTGACAGTATCATCACAAGGGACCCAACGTCGTAGATGGTTCATCAAACGGGCACATTTTTTGAATGTCACAAATTTTTTAAAATTCAAAAGGGGGTCCTCTAACTGAACATGGAGATCAACCACCCCGTCTGTCCCCCTGGTCAAATGTGTTGTTGAAGCTTAAACTGTAGTGGAAGTCGACTGCAAACCATCTATGTAGGCCATGTGGCACCTTGGAAGAGCATTCCCTGGTCCGGACAGTTGGGTCCCACCCGGTCTGACCCAACATGTTCATCTTGGTCTGACCTCATTTTCCCATTATACCTAACCTACCCTAGTGGGGCCACCCACCATTGCATGACCTATCTCATTGAGGCCAGTACCATTTGGCCGGGCTGGCCAACGCACCTTGTCTGCACCCCATGGATTTACTCCCCTTTTTTCCAACCACAATGTCCAGCATCCATCACCCACGACTGGCTATTGCGGATCCCCTGTGGTCGGGCTATTGCATCCATGTGGCTCTACTACAACATGCTCCACAAGATCATGTGCTAGTGTGCCAGTGGCCCATTTCTGAAGCCATCATATCTCATTTTTTTTGGAAAATTTCAAAAATGATACATCTTATTCGATCCATAGGTCTTCAACTACACTGATCTGACATTTTATTTGTTTGTCCACCAATCTAATGGGTCTAATTGCATTTGGAGTATCATTAAAATTCGACCAGCAACCAAGATGGTCCAACAGTGAAGAATGCCAAGAACAATGAATGTGAAAGCACCAAGAACACAAAACTAATTTAACTAGTCATTATTTGGTATCGACCTCCATTCATTCACATTAAATGGATAAATTAAGAGTTCTGATTATCAAGGAGGCATATCTCCCATAAAAACCCCACAATGAAGCCCATCCCTAAAGGACGATTGAACAACAGATCAATCTATTCACTGGTTGTTTCACGTTCATCGTTGAATGAATGAATGGGGAATCACAATGAAAAATTATTTCACTTCATCAATTAGGATTTGTTATTGATGATGAGCAGTTTCTTTTCCATCATTGATGAGGTCCTCCAACTTTATTGGGGTGATGATCCACTATCTACTCTTTGATTCATCATTGTTCATTGGAGGGGTTTCTTTCTCCACTTATCTGAGGAATTTTTAGTATAACGACCCACACTTTACATACATTGTTAATACTTCAAAATTGAAGCACACTTATTACAACATATGACAAAACCACAAAGGACCGTATAGGTATAGGGTCTTTAGAAACTGGGAAACATAAACAACTGGTTCATAAATCTTCTACAGTGTCTCCCATTTATTTCATCATATCTAGGGTCCCTTTTAGCATATTCTACTTAATATCCATCTTCCTGACCTGGGGAAAAGAAAACATAAAAGGGTGAGCTCAAATGCTCAGCAAGGGCAAATAAAGGAAATAAAAATCATATCATATCTTTATGAAAATCAAAACCTGCAAAAGAGATCATAATATCTTAACATGGAATAAATCATAGAAGTGAAAATGAGATCCCCATAATCATAACATAAAACTTGAAACTTTTTGGCATGCACACATAATCATGGAAAATCATTTCTTGTTAGTCAGAACTCATTGCCAAGACTATCTTAGTGGACAAAGTCCCTTTCTGAACCGAGTTCACTCCTCGTTTCAGTCCTGTATCACTGAACCGAAATAACCTTCCGTTCCAGCCATGTCTATCTCATGAGATATAAAATCATTACCCAATGCATTGGAGTGAGATATAGGTCCCACCCATCTTATAATGAATCCTTTCTTATGTGTGCCACATAATAATAAAACATACATCATCGCATAACACATGTAACAAAAATGGGATTCTTGAAACATCATGACATCATAAATCAATTCATATAAGATAAAGGAATTCATAAACATAATTCCATCACAACATAGTCAAATCAATGTAAAAATATGGATAGAAACAGAACCCTTTATTATCTTAGATGGAAAATAATTTTGATAAAACACTTGAATTGAATTATTGAGGAAAATATCCTTTCTTCTTCAAAATCAATTTCTTTTCACAAAACATCATGCAATTTTAAAAGAAAGAGATTTTATTGAAAATAGTCATGAAATATTTTAGAGGAAGCTTCATGAAAATAAGGCTTTATAAAACAGTAGAAATCCGTTCGTGTCGTATAAGTTAAAAAAACATTCTTCGTACTTTTGTCGGAAAAGTCAAAAAGTACCTCGTACGAAAAACGACAAAAGATTCCTTTCATACGTATTACTAAAAACTCACCGAAGGGTAAAAATGGATTTAAACAATTTTAGGTGGATGGAAATAATATTACATATTGAGTAAACATGGATGTGGATGATAAAATACACCCCAGTAAATACTTACGAATAAACAATCTCAGATAAAAATGAGATTGTGATATTTCCCTTACCTTAGGTCTGCTTTGCTTTGTTCGTGTCCGAAGCTCCTGTATAATGGTTTAAATAATGTTATTGACTTATTCCAGAATCATACATATTGATATGATATCATATATGGTCATATTATTAGCTTCTTGTTAGTAATATTTCATTGTTACTTGTTACTCGGGTCTTTATAACTTTTTGTTCTTATGCGTGTTTTGTTGAATAAATTCTTATTCTTATCTTTAGTTTATAGATAATTCATTTCCAGAATGGTATTAGTGTAGTATATACCATATTCATTCATTCAATTCATTTATATAATCATTATGAAATGAAGATCATGTAGAACGAGTCCCATCACATCGTGGAGACGGTATTCCGTACGTACGCACGAGTGATGATATCGTTCCTATGATCATGGAATTGTATTGGAGTATATATATATATTATTTCAGTATCAATATTACTTAATAATAATCATATATAGTTACTCATTACACCATTATACCCATCCTTGTAAGGTGATGGTGGAAAATAGATTACACCACTGCGTGGAGACGGTATTCCGTACGTACGCACGCGCGGTGATTTCATTTTTCCGTAGGATGGATAGAAGGTGAATTAGGGTTGTTTCATAACAACATATCAGTATGTAAGTAATACTGATGTTATTACTTTATCATGAAACAACTAAAGAATAAGAAGTTGAAGAAGAAAGAAATTGAAAAGATCGGTAATGGATATTACCTCTTCTTTGGAACGCCTCTTTGAATCCTCCACTTAAGGAACTAAGATTGGTCTTTGGAGAAGACCAGGACCTATAGGATTATTCTAGGGAAGTGGAGAGGATAAAATGGCAGGGGTTGGCCGAGCTTGAGTGCTCAAATTGGTGTGAGGAGGTGGGGGAGGAGGTGCCATTTTATAAGGGAGGAGAGGGGCACCTTAGGAATATCTCAAAATATTATTTTATATTAAAGTAAAAATCGGTTTATAATGGTTCCAAAGGGTCTTATTTCGAAGCTAAAGTGGGGAGGGGTCGAAATCCTATCAACCAATAGGATTTAGACAAGTTTAGGGTATTATTTTAACCTTATCAATTAGATTTAACTCTAAGTTAATTAATTTAACTTTTACCGTGTCTTTTTGTTTTCTTTCACTATATGGTTAATACACTTACTATAACATGCCAAACGAACCCCAAATTGTTTATTATTAATATATATATCCTTATCTAGGTCATTTGGCCGAACCTTAGATTTTTAGGAATAAAATAACAATTAATAATATAATATTTGATTTAAAAACTATTTTGTGTCAATTTTGACACTATTTGATATATGATTTTTGTAAAAGTCATAACAGAATTATATGTTCGAACCAAGTTGATTAAATCAACACTAATATATCATAGTAACCTAGAAAATTAGTGGAATTCATAAAAAGTCTCAAATTACATTTATTTTGGTATTTATATTATCAATTTTGTCAATATTTCATTAATAAGATAATTACTGCATCATCTTTGTGTCATAAATAAATTAAATTATTTGATGTCTAAAAATTACAAATAAAATACCATCATGTAGGAAATCTTTTTAGATTTCTAATGAATATTTACAATCGAATTTATCTTATGTATAACCCCATATTAAAAATGATTTACTTATTAAACGTTGATTTTAACTATTTTAACCCTTCTTTAAATAAATTAATAATAAATGTCCTAATCTAATCCAAGTGGGCCTAAATGGTCATATTTTATTCCTAAGTTTGTTTTTGGTCGAATTACACTTGTCCAATAGAATTAGGACATGTGTTAGGGTAATATTAATATCATATTTACCCTTAGTTACCCTATTTACTATTAACCGCGGTAAAAATAGTAAAAAGTTACTATTCACCAAAAAATTATTTTTATCTCATTGAACCACATTTTACTTACTGACATCAACCGTGTCTGTCGGATTTTTGAAATTCCATTCACAGAAGCGGTAAAATTAAGTTTTATGCAAAATTCAGTTTTTAACCTACCACTTAGTGGTTTCACTAATAATCAAAAATTGAAAGTTTTCAGAAAAATACCAAAATTTCACCCTAGGCTAATTTCGATATTCTGAGTCCAAAAATGAAGTCCATTTTGAAAAATAAAATTTATAAAATTTCAAAAAGTGGTTATTACTAATCATAACGGCTAGTTTTAATAGCATATTGTTGTTTAGTGAAACTCGGTATTGCGTACGACGCAAGCTATCGAGGAAGGTCGCGATTGCGTGTAAAGCAAGCCAAGCAAGTGTTGTGTAGAAAAAGATTCCTTTGATGATTTATATAACATTAAATTCTCGGGTGTTACATTCTACCCCCCTTAAAAAGAATTTCGCCCTCGAAATTCGTCACTTTGTAACAACCAAATGAGGATACTTCTCCCTCATCATATCCTCAAGCTCCCATGTAGCTTCTTCAAGTTGGTGGTTACTCCATAAAACTTTCACCAAGCGAGTGGTCTTGATTCGTAGGACTTTTTCACTACGATCCAGAATCTCTATCGGCTGTTCTTCATAAGAAAGATCTTGCTCCAGCGGTACAACTTCTGAGCTGAGTACATGTGAAGGATCTGGTATGTACTTTCTCAGGAGAGATACGTGGAACACATCGTGAACTTGAGAGAGATTCGGTGGAAGCGCCAATCGGTAAGCAACCTTCCCAACACGATCCAGTATTTCAAAAGGACTGATATATCTAGGGCTCAACTTCCCCTTCTTTCCAAATCTCATAACGCTCTTCCAGGGAGATATTCGTAAGAACACTTTATCGCCCACTTCAAACTCTAGGTCTTTTCTTCGGTTGTCGGCATAACTTTTCTGTCGACTCTGAGCTGCTCTTATGTGTTTTTGAATAGATATAACCTTTTCTGCCATTTCATCAACGAGATCAGGTCCTAATAGCTTTCTTTCCCCAACTTCATCCCAGCAAGTTGGAGTCCTACATTTCTTTCCATAGAGAGCTTCATAAGGAGCCATCTGAACACTGGAGTGAAAGCTATTATTATAAGAAAATTCCACCAAAGGTAGGTGTTGATCCCAACCTCCTTTGAAATCCATAGAGCAAGCTCTCAACATATCTTCTAGGGTTTGAATTGTTCTCCCAGACTGACCGTCTGTCTGGGGATGATAAGCAGTGCTAGAAACTCAACTCTGTATCCAGAGTATGCTGAAGACTTCGCGAGAACTTCGAGGTAAATCTCGGATCTCGATCAGATATAATAGAAAGTGGTACTCCATGAAATCTTACCACTTCCTTTATATATATCCTGGAAAGCTGATCTGGAGAGAAATCCTCTCTAATAGCAATGAAGTGTGTAGACTTTGTAAGACGATCAACTATGACCCAGATAGCATTATTGCCTTTGGATGTTTTAGGAAGTCCTGTGACAAAGTCCATAGTGATGTTTTCCCATTTCCATTTGGGTATGGGTAATGGTTGTAACATCCCCTTAGACTTCTGTCTCTCAGCTTTAACTTGTTGAAAAACCAAGCATCGAGAGACATATTCAGCAACATCTCTTTTCATGCCATCCCGCCAGAAGTACTCTTTCAGGTCCCTATACATCTTCGTGCTTCCAGGATGAATAGAGAATGAAGAACTATGAGCCTCATCCAGCAGCTCTTTCTTTAATTCGGGGATGGGAGGAACGCAAACCCGATTCCTGAACTTTATTATCCCATCACAATCAAGGTTGAATTCAGGAACATTTCTCACCTTCTTTTGTAACTCGACATCTTCTTTCTGTGCCTCTTTAATCTTCACATGTATAGATGGTTGAACATTCATTTGAGAAAGATAAGATTTTTCCCCTTCCATTATAATTCCAAGATCCATCCTTTGTAAATCCATAAATATTGGATCTTTTGTGATCCTCAACATGGATAAACTAGCATGGTCTTGTCGACTTAATGCATCTTCCCCCTTGTTTGCTTTCCCAGGGTGGTAATGGATTGAGCAGTCATAATCCTTAATCAGCTCCAACCATCTTCTTTGGCGCATATTCAGCTCCTTTTGTGTGAAAATATACTTTAAACTTTTATGATCAGTATAAATATCACACCTTTCACCATAAAGGTAATGCCTCCAAATCTTTAATGCAAAGATTACTGCAGCCAACTCCAAATCATGTGTTGGGTAATTTTGCTCATGGATTTTCAACTATCGTGAGGCATAAGCTATCACCATATCATTTTTCATAAGAACACACCCCAATCCCTTCTTGGATGCATCATTGTAGATCACAAACCTTTCTCCACTACAAGGCAGTGTGAGCACAGGTGCACTGGATAACCTTCTTTTCAACTCCTTGAAATTCTCTCCACATTCCTCTGTCCAGACAAACTTAACTCCTTTCCGAGTCAACTTGGTTAGTGGATTAGATAATCGTGAAAAATCTTTTACAAAATGTCGATAATATCCAGCCAAACCAAGAAAACTTCGGATCTCAGTTACTGTTGTTGGTCTTGACCATCTTTCGATAACCTCTGTTTTTGCTGGATCCACAGATATCCCCTCTTTTGAGATTATGTGACCCAAAAATGCAACTTTTTGAAGCCAAAATTCACACTTGGTAAATTTGGCATAAAGCTTCTCCTTTCTCAGGGTCTTCAATATAATTCTCAAGTGATCTTCATGCTCTTCCTTGCTCTTTGAATAGACAAGAATATCGTCTATAAAGACTACCACAAATTGATCAAGATAGTCTCTAAAGACTCTATTCATTAGATCCATGAAGATAGCAGGGGAATTAGTAAGACCAAATGGCATCACTATAAATTCATAGTGTCCATACCTTGTACGGAAAGCCGTCTTTGGTATATCCTCCCTTTTGACCCTTAATTGATGATACCCTGAACGAAGATCAATCTTGGAAAAGTATTGAGCTCCGCGTAGTTGGTCAAATAAGTCATCAATGCGTGGGAGAGGATATTTGTTCTTGATAGTGATCTTGTTAAGTTCTCGATAATCAATGCAGAGTCTCATTGATCCATCTTTCTTCTTAACAAATAGAACAGGTGCTCCCCAAGGTGACGCACTAGGGCGTATGAATCCCTTATCAAGATTCTCTTGGAGTTGCTTCTTCAATTCCTACAACTCAATTGGGGCCATTCTATAAGGTGTCTTTGAAATAGGCAAAGCACCCGGTATGAGTTCTATTGAAAACTCAACTTCACGATTTGGTGGAAGACCCGGCAATTCCTCCGGAAAGACATCATCAAACTCCCGTACAATGGGCATATTCTTAATCATGAGTTTCTCACCAACCATTTGAGATAAATAACCTTCATTAAGTGGAATCAATACCCATTAGATGGAAGAAATTTCCACTGGAAGGTTATGTTCATCCTTGCATTGGTATACGATCGTAGATTGATCTGGAATATGAAATGTGACTTCCCTTCTTTGGCAATTGATATGAGCTCCATGTAGAGAAAGCCAATCCATGCCAAGAATCACATCAAATTCCACTAAAGGAAGGATCACAAGATTTGCAGGAAGCACTTTCCCACAAACTTCGATCGGAGAAGAATTATAAACTTTTGATGCGATTGATGTGCCATTAGGTGTTGTCACAGCTAACTCAACATCTAATTGTTGAGGTAATACGGTGATACCCTTAGAAATTTTTTCAGAAATAAAAGAGTGGGTGGATCCAGAATCAAATAAAACATTTGCTACTTTAGAGTGGATGGTAAGTGTACCTTTCACCACATTGTTATCGTACTCCACATCGCTGATAGAAATTGCATGTGACTTTCCTTTGTCTTTAGCCTTAAGAGTTTGTTGACGTCGACCATCATCATCAACCCTTGGATTTGGGCATTGATTGGCATAATGCCCCATCTCCTTGCACTTGAAACATTGAAGTGTATTAGGTTCATTCTGTGTATCCCTTCCTTTGTTTGCGTCATTAGACATCTTCTTCCCATTATCACGGCATTCAAATGCCCGATGACCTTCTTTTCCTCATTTAAAACATTTACTTGTCCCTTTAAGACAACTCCCTCCATGTTTCTTTCCACACTTTGAGCATAAGGAAAAGCTCATCTTCTTTTCCGTGTGCTCTTTAGATTTTTCTTTGAATTCCATCTTCCTCTTCTTATCAAACCCATGTGACTGATGGGTTACTCCAATCTCCATATCGACTTTGAGAGCACATCGAACGCTTTCCTCGTAGCTATTGAAGTCCCTTATGGCTAACACCCTTCGAAGACCTGGTTTTAAGCCACCAAATAATCGATCGATCTTACTCTCAGGTTGGATAATAATACCAGAAGCGTACCTTGCAAGTCTGGTAAAATTTGCTTCATAGGTACCAACAGATTCATCATCCCTTTTCTTCAGTTCAAGGAACTCTTTCTCCATCTTTGTTCGGAGAATACGAGGGAAGTACTTATTGAAAAATAAGTTCTTGAACTCGTCCCATTCCATAGACTCAATTTCATCCCTTTGCCTCGTATTCTTAACAAGATTCCACCATTGATCCGCATCTCCTTCCAAACGATACACTGCTAGGATGACTTTATCATGCTCAGAACATTGAAGAACTGAAAATATCTTTTCAGTAGTACTAATCCATTGTTCAGCAACTAATTGATCAGTAGACCCGCTGAAAGAAGGTGGACGCTGCCTCATGAAGGATTCAACAGAATGTTGCTCCCTCCTTTGTTCGTTTGGAAATCCTGCATGATTCATTGCTTGAGAAAGTTGTGTGAGCATGGCTACAAGATTTTTCATTCCAGCTCCCATATCGTTTGGTTGCTCAGGGGGACAATCATTGCATTTCCCATCGCATTCCGCATTAACACGGTTCCTTCGGGTTCCAGCCATTGACTAAAACCAAGAAGAATAGTGTGAGAAACACTAATTATAATAGGAAACCACATAATTCAAGAAAAAAAATTTTCATGCTTATGGTCTTATCCTTGGTTATTCATGGCCATTTCTAAGATTGTGTTCTATGCTTAGACTTATCCTTAGGGTTCTTACTAAGGCTTTCACATCCTAGTTTCCAAAGGTTGACTATACCTTTCCTCTGATACCAACTATAACGACCCACACTTTACATACATTGTTAATACTTCAAAATTGAAGCACACTTATTACAACATATGACAAAACCACAAAGGACCGTATAGGTATAGTGTCTTTAGAAACTGGGAAACATAAACAACTGGTTCATA
Source organism: Viscum album (assembly GCA_963277665.1). Classification (NCBI taxonomy): domain Eukaryota; kingdom Viridiplantae; phylum Streptophyta; class Magnoliopsida; order Santalales; family Viscaceae; genus Viscum; species Viscum album. The sequence continues at coordinate 1,516,140,459 of OY728135.1, forward strand.
AATCTTCTACAGTGTCTCCCATTTATTTCATCATATCTAGGGTCCCTTTTAGCATATTCTACTTAATATCCATCTTCCAGACCTGGGGAAAAGAAAACATAAAAGGGTGAGCTCAAATGCTCAGCAAGGGCAAATAAAGGAAATAAAAATCATATCATATCTTTATGAAAATCAAAACCTGCAAAAGAGATCATAATATCTTAACATGGAATAAATCATAGAAGTGAAAATGAGATCCCCATAATCATAACATAAAATTTGAAACTTTGTGGCATGCACACATAATCATGGAAAATCATTTCTTGTTAGTCATGACTCATTGCCAATACTATCTTAGTGGACAAAGTCCCTTTCTGAACCGAGTTCACTCCTTGTTTCAGTCCTGTATCACTGAACCGAAATAACCTTCCGTTCCAGCCATGTCTATCTCATGAGATATAAAATCATTACCCAATGCATTGGAGGGAGATATAGGTCCCACCCATCTTATAATGAATCCTTTCTTATGTGTGCCACATAATCATAAAACATACATCATCGCATAACACATGTAACAAAAGTGGGATTCTTGAAACATCATGACATCATAAATCAATTCATATAAGATAAAGGAATTCATAAACATAATTCCATCACAACATAGTCAAATCAATGTAAAAATATGGATAGAAACAGAACCCTTTATTATCTTAGATGGAAAATAATTTTGATAAAACACTTGAATTGAATTCTTGAGGAAAATATCCTTTCTTCTTCAAAATCAATTTCTTTTAACAAAACATCATGCAATTTTAAAAGAAAGAGATTTTATTGAAAATATTCATGAAATCTTTTAGAGGAAGCTTCATGAAAATAAGGCTTTATAAAACAGTAGAAATCCGTTCGTGCCATATAAGTTAAAAAAAACATTCTTCGTACTTTTGTCGGAAAAGTCAAAAAGTACCTCGTACGAAAAACGACAAAAGATTCCTTTCATACGTATTACTAAAAACTCACCGAAGGGTAAAAATGGATTTAAAAAATTTTAGGTGGATGGAAATAATATTACATATTGAGTAAACATTGATGTGGATGATAAAATACACCCCAGTAAATACTTACGAATAAACAATCTCGGATAAAAATGAGATTGTGATATTTCCCTTACCTTAGGTCCGATTTGCTTTGTTCGTGTCCGAAGCTCCTGTATAATGGTTTAAATAATGTTATTGACTTATTACAGACTCATAAATATTGATATGATATCATATATGGTCATATTATTAGCTTCTTGTTAGTAATATTTCATTGTTACTTGTTACTCGGGTCTTTATAACTTTTTGTTCTTATGCGTGTTTTGTTGAATAAATTCTTATTCTTATCTTTAGGTTATAGATAATTCATTTCCAGAATGGTATTAGTGTAGTATATACCATATTCATTCATTCAATTCATTTATATAATCATTATGAAATGAAGATCATGTAGAACGAGTCGCATCACATCGTGGAGACGGTATTCCGTACGTACGCACGAGTGATGATATCATTCCTATGATCGTGGAATTGTATTGGAGTATATATATATATTATTTCAGTATCAATATTACTTAATAATAATCATATATAGTTACTCATTACACCATTATACCCATCCTTGTAAGGTGATGGTGGAAAATAGATTACACCACGGCGTGGAGACGGTATTCCGTACGTACGCACGCGCGGTGATTTCATTTTTCCGTAGGATGGATAGAAGGTGAATTAGGGTTGTTTCATAATAACATATCAGTATGTAAGTAATAATGATGTTATTACTTTATCATGAAACAACTAAAGAAGAAGAAGTTGAAGAACAAAGAAATAGAAAAGATCGGTAATGGATATTACCACTTCTTTGGAACGCCTCTTTGAATCCTCCACTTAAGGAACTAAGATTGGTCTTTGTAGAAGACCAGGACCTCTAGGATTATTCTACGGAAGTGGAGAGGAGAAAATGGCAGGGGTTGGCCGATCTTGAGTGCTCAAATTGGTGTGAGGAGGAGGGGGAGGAGGTGCCCTTTTATAAGGGAGGAGAGGGGCACCTTAGGAATATCTCAAAATATTATTTTATATTAAAGTCAAAATCGGTTTATAATGGTTCCAAAGGGTCTTATTTCGAAGCTAAAGTGGGGATGGGTCGAAATCCTATCAACCAATAGTATTTATACAAGTTTAGGGTATTATTTTAACCTTATCAATTAGATTTAACTCTATGTTAATTAATTTAACTTTTACCGTGTCTTTTTGTTTTCTTTCACTATATGGTTAATACACTTACTATAACATGCCAAACGAACCCCAAATTGTTTATTATTAATATATATATCCTTATCTAAGTCATTTGGCCGAACCTTAGATTTTTAGGAATAAAATAAAAATTAATAATATAATATTTGATTTAAAAACTATTTTGTGTCAATTTTGACACTATTTGATATATGATTTTTGTGAAAGTCATAACAGAATTATATGTTCGAACCAAGTTGATTAAATCAACACTAAAATATCATAGTAACCTAGAAAATTAGTGGAATTCATAAAAAGTCTCAAATTACATTTATTTTGGTATTTATATTATCAATTTTGTCAATATTTCATTAATAAGATAATTACTGCATCATCTTTGTGTCATAAATAAATTAAATTATTTGATGTCTAAAAATTAAAAATAAAATACAATCATGTAGGAAATATTTTTATCTTTCTAATTAATATTTACAATCGAATTTATCTTATGTATAACCCCATATTAAAAATGATTTACTTATTAAACTTTGATTTTAACTATTTTAACCCTTCTTTAAATAAATTAATAATAAATGTCCTAATCTAATCCAAGTGGGCCTAAATGGTCATATTTTATTCCTAAGTTTGTTTTTGGTCGAATTACACTTGTCCAATAGAATTAGGACATGTGTTAGGGTAATATTAATATCATATTTACCCTTAGTTACCCTATTTACTATTAACCGCGGTAAAAATAGTAAAAAGTTACTATTCACCAAAAAATTATTTTTATCTCATTGAACCACATTTTACTTACTGACATCAACCGTGTCTGTCGGATTTTTGAAATTAAATTCACAGAAGCGGTAAAATTAAGTTTTATGCAAAATTCAGTTTTTAACCTACCACTTAGTGGTTTCACTATTCATCAAAAATTGAAAGTTTTCAGAAAAATACCAAAATTTCACCCTAGGCTAATTTCGATATTCTGAGTCCAAAAAAGAAGTCCATTTTTAAAAATAAAATTTATAAAATTTCAAAAAGTGGTTATTACTATTCATAACGGCTAGTTTTAATAGCATATTGTTGTTTAGTGAAACTCGGTATTGCGTACGACGCAAGCTATCGAGGAAGGTCGCGATTGCGTGTAAAGCAAGCCAAGAAAGTGTTGTGTATAAAAAGATTCCTTTGATGATTTATATAACATAAAAGTCTCGGGTGTTACATTTAGGGTATGGATAAAAATCCAAATTTTGTGAATAAGTGTTATTAGAAGGAAAATGTTTTTGTATCATCGGGTAATATTATATAAAATAAGACAAAATATATTTTATTCTTTTAAACATCTAAAATTTACATTTCCCAATCAACCTGCATCTATCAATATTAGGCCTCACATAAGCTAAATTCACTTCTCTAAACGCAATGGTTCCCTTATATTTCCGATCCGAGCAAACGTTTATAAGTTGATCCAATTTTTCATAAAAACTACACATACATGCTATTTAATATATTAACTGTTTTCAAATAATTGTTCTGGGAACCTCGGGGCTCAGAATCATAGACCATATCAGAACTTGGTCTCTAAATTAAATTTTATAAAATATAAAAATAATACATTGAAAATATGAGATGTTATATTCTACCCACCTAGTGTCTTTACATCAACTAATGCCAAAACAAAAGGGTTACCCAAACATATGATGGTACTGAGCAAGAATTGTTTCATCCTACTCCCATGTTATCTAGATGATATTCTCTTTTTGACATAGAATGTGCTACCATGGAATGAACCACCCACAAAGGATACTCTCATATCGATCCATGATATCTACTAGTTACTTAGAAAAATTATCCACAATATTGATGTGCAGATCATGTCAGTAAATAATGATTGATAGGTCTCCCACATACATAAATAGTTGTGACATGTCGAAGTCATCGTACACCCTCTCTAACTTCATAGGAATAGTCAAGTGGTATACCACCTCTCAAACTCTTTGTAGAATATATAACTAGTCGATGAACATTATGATGGCAGCCACCCCACCCAAATATACTTAATCTATATTGAGGTGAGACTTGAAGGAATAGGTGGTCAACATCCTCAAACTCCAAAGTCCTCTGTCACCAATTATTAAAAAACTAATGATGTGTCTGTGCAGTCCTTATCCATTCCATGGTGACCTATACCTTCTCTATAGTCACCTGTACCAACTATGTGTTTAGGAGTGGTGACTCTCCTGGGTCGATCCAGAAAAGTGTTGACCTATAGGTTTGGCCATACATGTCCTCGAATGGTTCTATAGCGAGGGTGTAATGGATGCTATTCTTGTATAAAAACTCTATTTGAGGTTTTTGGTCCTCCAATCAATGGACAAAATTCAATATACAAGCAAGAATAATGTCATCCAAAACATGTATTATCCACTCAATCTGGAAAAACATCTATGGGTGAAATTTTGTGCCCAAGCGTATCCAATTCTTAAACACCTCCTATAGTCCCTTTGATAAGAATTATGTAAATTGAGCATTTTGATCTGAAACTATCGTAGATTTAACTCCATGGAGTAGAAATATATCATGCATTTAAAGTCGTCCCATACTCTATACTAAACTCTTATAATGTATATCTAGAAGTTGGATGACTTGGTCAGTTGATCAATGATCACCCATATAGTCTCTTGTCTCTTGATCAAACATGGTAAAACGATCATTGAGTCCATATATATCAGATACCACTTCAATTATAGAATCAAAAGGGGTTAATTTAAACCCACATGAACATAGTTCTCAGGCTTCACATGCTGGAATGTGAGGCATAGAGATACAGACTCTAACACTCTCTTTCTTCACTCTCGACCACTAGAACTGACATCAGATGTCCTGGTACATATTCACCACACCTAGAAATTTTCCCAAAGGGGATGTTTGATACTCTATCAATACCTCCTTCAATAACATCGCTGATACAACCATGCATCCTCTGAAAGGAACAATGTGCTCCTCACCTTTTGAATAACCAACATTGGCATGCCCTTTGGATATCTAAGCATGTGGAGTTTTGTAGTCGGTATCCCCAAGGGTTTCCTCCTTGGATCATTGTAAAAATGGTGGGGTTACTTTTATTGAATATATTTAAGATTCTCCATTTCCATCTACACATTATAATTACATTGAGTCTAACCACTCTGATGCATATCTCAACAACTGTGAGTTATATCTCTTACTAGGAGCATCTAACACCACATTCTCTATCTTAAGACTAAAGAAAATCTTAGGTTCATAGTCCATGAGGAACTTTACTCATTTACATTGTCTCATGTTTGAATCCTTTTGAGAGAATATATATTTCATACTCTTGTGATTAGATTATATGATACATCAGTATCCCATCATGTAGTGTCATCGCTTATTTAATGCAAAGACTACTGCCTCTAAATAAAGATCAGGGGTCTTATAGTTCTTCTCATGTGGTTTAACATGATGTTAACCATATGAAATCACCACTGATCCATATATAGGGACACATCCAATCTCAATTCCAGATGTAATGCAGAACACCACTTATTTAGCACCCTCCTTTGGAAATTTCAAGATTGGGGTGCTCGTTAATCTTTGTCTCAACTACTGAAAGCTCTCTTGGAACTTGTCTTTCAAGATGAATGGCTGCCCCTTCTGTGTCAAAGGTGTCTAGCATATTGGTACTCTGTAAATGTTGGGTAAATACCACTAATAGTACCCATCCAAACCAAGGAAACTCTACAAATTGGTATCTCCTTAGAATTCAACGCCTCAATATTCCCTGAATCCACTACAACTCCATCATCTGAAATGATATGTCAAAGGAAGTAGACCTCTCAAAACTAGAAAAAATACTTATAGAGATTCCCATAAATCATGTGCTCTCAGAGTGTTCCTAGGACCATCCTCATGTGTCTTGTGTGCTCCTCCTTGGATGTCGAGTACACTAGAATTTCAATAATGAAGACCACCATGACCCATTCTATGTAAGGATCATAGATCCTATTCATGAGTCCCATGAACACATCATGGTCATTTGTTACACAAAATAGTATCACCAAGTACATGTAGTGGTCAAACCGAAATCTAAAAACTATCTCAGCATATTGTCATCCCGTACTCAAATATAGAGGTTTCCATATCTATATTAATTCTTCAAGAACCTCCTTTGCCGATTCAACTAATCGAATAGGTCATATATCCTCAATAGTCAATACTTATTCTTCACGGCCACCTGGATCAGGCACCAAAAGCCCACACATCAGCCAAAACTCTCATCTTCCTTCTTGGATAACCAAACTAGTGTTTCCCATGATAAAAAAATGGGTCTTAAGAAGCACTCACCATAGTTGTCCTCCAACAACACCCTCATCTCATAATGCTCTTCAAGATCCTTTCGATATGAATGTGTAGATATTGTTGTCGTACTAGGGTAAAGATCAATAAAAACTTTTACCTCCATGTGGGGATGTAATCCTAGAAGATACTTAGAAAAAATGCCATCTTTCTCCTCCACATCTATAAGAAATTGAAGAATCATAACATCCACTACGCCGATGTTCAGGCCAGAAAACTGATGAGTGATCGGTAACGCCCTCTTATGTGGGATTCTGTCATGAATTTCATGGGATTCCATTTCTCTAAAAAGAAAAAACCCAGTCTCATCATTACATACACAACTCACTCTATGTCTAAAACATCAATCTATGAAAGGAAAATAGATAACTCGTCCATACCTTGAATGATTTTGTATGGCCTTGACACCGCTAGTAAGAAATCGGAACCCATACTCTCACCTCCAAGAAAAATGCCACACTATCGACGATAGAGTGTGATAATCAAATATTATCTCGTGTGAGTCATTAAGTGTAAGGGTAGAGTTGATGATTCAACCATAATTTCAGTCAATCAAACAAGGTTCATGGAAAATAATAATGAGTAGAACCTATTTCTATCAAAACTGTGGAAAAGGTGGAAATGAAAATAATAAAACATGTAATCATTCCGAGATCTTCATGATGATAAGACTCCATCATCTGCTACTTGACTGATCAAAGTACACAATCTCTCTATTCATGTGATAGACCACCTAGGGGTGGAGGTTTTGGTACATCAAACCTCTACCTACCACCTAATATCATTCATGATCCTCTTCAACATCCACCACACTATAGACCGCCCTGCTCCACTATATGCATCTCCCTCAATGGTACCTTGACCACATCTTGATCAGCTGTATGATGAATCATTTATTCTTGTGAAAGATTTCCTTGATTGTCGCATGTGTAACAAAACATGTCCCTTTTATGATTTGAGAATACTTGGAGACATGTACCACTAATCCTAATCCACAAGGTTACCCTACGAAGTGCATATCCTGCTTAGACCCTGCTACTTATGTAGAAAACCTACTTTAGAGGTCTCAGATACCGGGTTTCTACTAGTAGCTGTAACTTTCAGTTTCTACTATACTAGAAAACCCCCCAATATCAAATATCACTCAATTATCCAAACATAGGAGCAAATTATAAGTTATATAATGCATGTCATGATCTCTTTGTGTAGGCCATACTCAATGTTCCAAGCCCTAGAGAACTAGTCTTGTACCGCATTCTTGTAGTAACAAAAAGGATCAGTATACCTCACATAGTACTTTGTCATTGTCAAACTACATTGTTACAGATGCAGAAACTCATGTATGTTCACAGATTGCAATGTTTCTAGAAATAAATCCTCTTTGAAGATTAACACAATCCTTTCCCAAGAGAGAGTTGGATCATCGTATATATGGGTCTCTAAGCTCCACCATCACCTTAATGAGACCTAGAAAAGAATCACATCAAGGGATACCATATGGTTAGAATGTGTTACGAAAGTGAGGAATAAAGGTATAACTACCAACATCCAATTCTCATCTTCCGAGGTGTCTGGATCACCTAGAAATAGAGGAGGTCACTTCCTCAAGAACTCATGCAGTGCACTCAGTCTACATGGATCATTAGCAGGTAATTCAAGTAGTAATTGTGGGTTGACGGGTGGGGGTATTGCTAGAAAACCACACTAAGGTTCTAACTCTGGTAAGGGACCATGTACCAACACCTCATCTATACGTGGATCATCCTTGTGATCACCCAATAGAATCACATTTGGAAATCTGTGAGGAGGGATCCGGTAATAAAACAAGATGTAAAATGGTTATTAGAGTATATCCAAATATTTCACTCATTTTGGACATGGAAAACACAACACATTTATAAATGATACATATAGAATTATTTTTCCATACAAATAGTGTTTTCATGTACCGATTCAAAAATCATAAATTAGAGTCCTGCTGTATGGATACGTCAACTAAGGCACTAACACTGGATATGTTGGCCTGAAAGATGAACTCAAAACACCTAACATTTTTTTCCCAAACAAAACTCATAGAATCTTGTTCCTAAGTTATAACTGACCTACTTTGATACAACTATAGCATGAACCGTACTAGAGGGGACCTTATCATTACTACCCCAAGCCCACCTCCAATAGTTGAGGGGTTAGTGACAAGCATCGAGTAGGCATATCCCATTGATGGGATACATTTTCCTAAGTACTTGTATGCATACATCCATCTACAAGAAACAAATTAAAAATTCTAAAAACACTAAGTAAACAATGTATGAAAACCACTTAGATCTCACAACCGATTATTATTGTAAGTAATGTAATTTAAAAAGTTCCAGAATAAATTCCCACTAAATGAAAAGTCATTAAACAACAAATTCCAACCTATGGACCAATATACTTGGATTTAAGTTTGATGTCGTAGGAACACCTTGTCCTGCATGAATTCTCAATGCTCTGTTCGGTCTGGGTCCTCCCGGAACTCTATCAAAAGTCCTCTCACCAGAAAAATACATGAACCATATGGGAAATTCCCATTTAGAGGTGAGAAAAACAATATTCAGTAACACACCATTAAACCACAATGGAATACCACAATCGAAAAAACCACATAGGAAATACCATATAAGTAATACCACAAAGAAAATAAGACACCAGAAACACTAAAAAGGAAATACCACACTAGAAATACCCCAAAGGGAATAACAATAAAAAATACCAAAAAATAAAATACCACAAAAAATAGTCTTATAATATCCTTAAAGATATATCCACATGGACCATATATCAAGAATATCAATATATAATCTATCCAATGACACACATAGTCTCCAAAATACACACAATCTCTGAGAGACACACAGTCTCATGAAGAAAAATGGTCGTTGGGAGTCACACAGTCTCTATGAGATACACGGTCTCTATGAGACACATAGTCTCCATGAGAAACACAGTCTCTATAAAGAACACAGTATTTTGAACTTGAAATGTCTCCAAGAGACACCCATTCTCTTTGCCACAACCATCCACAGGATGCTGCTCAAACAAGGCTCATTCTAGACAAACCCACTCCTCAAGCGATTATTTTGTACGAATTATTCCATTAAACACTAAATAGATTATCTCAAATGTACTTTCTCATTTCTATAGACCAAACCGCGTACTTATTTTTTCAAATAGACACATGGATAGAGCATTATGTGTGTTTGAAAATTCAAAATGGGATCCACAAGGACATGGACCAAATATGGCAGTCGACTGCAACCTAGATTCCACGGTCACGTGACAGCTCTGTCCACAATTGCCCAATCTTGCTACCAAGGTCTAACCCAACCTAGGGTCCCTCTCGACCAACCGGGTCCGAACCGATATGTCAGGTCAACTCGGAACATGGTAGTAGGTCCCAAACCACCTGGGTCCAGCCTATCTCACTAAGGCCCAACCATTATAGTCAGGTTGGACCACACATAGCATCCACACCTCGAAAACACACTCTCCTCCATAGTGACCGAAACAAATCCCACAGGGTCAGGAAACTACATTTACATAACTCATCCGCAGTGTGTGTTATCGGTACATGTCATGCATCCTGCATGAGGTCAACCATAAGGTGCCACTATCAGTGCAAGTAAAAGGTGCTGACCCGCTAGTGGTCCCTTTCATGATCAACTGCACCTCCTCTAGTGGTATTATTTCTAAAAAATACCACTTATACAGTTCATGACTCTTCAGCTACAATGATTATTCCTTCTCCTAATCTTTCAACCAATTTGGGTTTCCAATTATATTCAGATCCTCCCAGTAATTCGAACTACACCCAAGAGGGTCCAATAGGGAAGAATTCCATAAACGGGGGAAGAGAAAAGAAACAAAAATTCCCAAGTAATGAACCTCAGTCTTTGTTCGTTTTGGCCTCGATTATCTCTCATTATAAGGATGAACAATGATCCATAATAGTGCAAAGAAAATTCTATAATTAAGATCCCATAATAAATCCCATCCCGTAAGAATGATCGTACCATAGATCAACTTGTTTCTAGGGAGGTCTATATCTGAGGTCGAATTCAGGAACATATAATCAGGAATCAAAATAAACACCCTAACTTGAGTTGGATCTGTTTTTGATGAGGAGTGTTTGCCTCACCATCATTGACGAGATCCTATATCTCCAATGACGTGAAGATCCACGATCTAATTTCTGATTCATCATCATTCGTTGGAGGGGATTCTTTCTCCACGCATCAGAGTAATTCATAGGTTCTGGTAATAACCATCAATTATTTGGAAAATAATTACTAAAAATTAAATTCCATTTCAACAACATGTTAAATTAAATAAAATATATCTTAATTTATTTTATTGTTTAAAACATTCAAAAATTAATTTTCACATATGACCCAAGTCGGTCGATGATTGTCCCAACCTAAGGTGAGGTCGCTGCTCTAAATTCAATGGTGTCCTCATATTTCTGATGGAGGATCCTATTTAGAATTTATTAAATATTTTTAGAAAAACTAAACATGCATTCCTTTTAATATTTTAAAATTATTCAAAAAATGTTCCAGGCACCCCGTGCCTCAAAATCGCACGCTGTCCTTGTCACGACCCCCTCCCCACAAAGTGTACCCCTCCTAGCCCGGCAATGTGAGAAGGGAGATAATGACCCCTGAGTCCCGCCTCCAGTAGGCCCCTGGTTGGCGACTAGCACCGAGGGTATAATACACACACAAATTGGAGGCATTACCCTCTAAGAGAACACATGCAGAAGAGAGAGATAGAATAGACTCCAATCAACTCCAACTTAGAACTGAGATATAAAAGGAAACCAAGTACTAAAACTGAAAGGGGAAACTAAAAGTACCCAAAAGAAAGTAAAACAACAGCGACCACAAGCCCGAACATATCCTCCTCCAACCACACGCTAGAAGTAACCAGCTTGACCTCCAACCTGCTCCAAGTGACCTGAAAAACAGTTTATATATACATAGGGTGAGTATAACAGTATACTCAGTAGGATCCTCCCCAAGCCTCTTGTGCAAAAGTAAAGAAAGCATGCTAAAGCCCAGTGAACAACAAGTGAAACTAACTCGTTACCTAAACAGGTATACTAAGTTCCCAACCTCACCATGGCTACTATCACCAAGTAACGCATATAAGAATATAGCATGTAGTAAAGAATATCAAGGGTACCCCGCTACTACTTCCCCACTGGTTTGCCGCTTTTCCCCAACAACATACGTCTTGTGCATCTCTCTCTAAAGGCTTGCCCGCAGACACTTGGGCTAAGCTCCACAACCTGCACCACGTGCACCACAAAGGCTTGCCCGCAGACACCTGGGCTAAGCACCACACCATCCTCACAACCAAAGTAACCAGGTAGTTTCTGGGAGCCACCATAGCTCGTATAACGTGTACCATACGTCGAGTATTATCCCTCAAGCCATCACAGCCCATACTCCGAGTAAGGATCCTCAAGCCATCACAACCTATACACGTTACACCTAAAGTAGTCCATATGATACTATATCCCGAATATATGTGTGTGAAATAACCGCAAGCCATTACAGCCCTCTACACACATATATGGGTAAAACTAACCATTGTTCCTACCAGCACAAAGATCTACCAAGAGAAGAGAGCGGGGCCAAAGGGGGTAGTTAGCCATTCAACCTCCCATCAGAATGTTGGGGAAAACACCCCCCAGGGCTCAGAATCCCAGGGGTGTCAGTTTCCCTTACCGACAGGGTGGAGTAGCGTATAAAAACACAAAAAAGTACATAATATTTATAACTCAAAACCACACTAGGGGCATTACCTAGTCATAGGCAAACATGAAGCTAACATCTCTCAGACACCAGGCTGCAACTTCTAAGACTAGGTATCCTATAAGCACACAACCATTTGAAGAGCATTATTAGATTACTCCATTCTCATTTTATCAGTTACACTGTACGTTAATTAATTCTTCAAACATTAATTAACCATGAGCAATTTACCACATTAAACTAAATTGGCATCACATTCAAAACTACTCCTATGCTACTAAACACAAAGGGGCTCAACACGGCATTCTAGAAAAACATCCTATGCTACTAAACACAAAGGGGCTCAACACGGCGAGTAGATATACTACCCGTCGAGTCTTTGCCGCATATAGAAAGGGCATATACCCATCCTCCATCGAGAGGCTAAACACGGAAAGCACGTGGCATACCCCGCGTGTCTTCGCCTCCTTCGGAAAGAGGGTAAGCAAGACCAGCTGCCTTGAGAAGTGGGGAAAAGTAAATCAGATAAAAAACCAAACCAAACCACCAACATCAAACCATCACATCCATCTCATACCATCATCCTCGGTGTCCTCCCCGACACCCACATGCATAAACCGATGCATCTTGCCACACTAGGCATCATCAGCTGCCACAACCACGAGTCCCCATGCCTCCACATATCACAACAGCCATCCAGGCTCACATCAAATCACAAGCGGCATGAAATCAAAGATCACAAAATGGGCTCTCGGCCCTTTAACAAGGCATTCAGCCTTCATACAAGATGAGCACTTAGAGCTCCAAACCACAAGGCATTTAGCCTTACAAGCAAGCGGGTAACTCAGAACCCTTTTTAAATTATCGAACTAATAGTTCTTTAATCCATCTTGAATTAACAGATTCATTAACATGCCTCTTTATCTTTAGCCAATTATTAAACAAATAATTCCGTCTTTACGTTCTTTATCAATTTCCATCATGAACGAGCAAATAATTAAAGAAAATCATATATATCACTCTATCTAGGAAAACATGAGGCAAACCGTTATCACGGTACAAAGCAACAACATGCGATCAACCAATTCTTTTAATCAGGTTCAAGTATTTAATTAGGTCAATTTCATTGTGATCCAAAGGGTTAAATCATGCTAATTCAATAGTTGCACATAAACAATTAGAGAAGCCATGAATCCCCTACCTCAAAGAGTTCTTGACGTCCTTTATCCACACAACGGGTCACAGTCCTCTTCTCCTCACGACAACTGCATCCACCGGAGGATGCCACGGTACGACAGTACCATCAAACCCCAAGAAAACCCATTAGAACCATGGAGATTACATGCTAATATGGAAGGAAGAACAAGAGAAGGTGATCCCTGAAGGAACGATGATAAAACATACCTTATATGGAAGAACGATCGACACAACTTGGTTGCATCAAACAGAGTGGAATTGATCTGAGTAACGTTTGATTGTGAAACTCCTACGGGAATGATTGTAAGGTTCTAGCGTCTCGTAGATGAGAACCAGGAGGAAGAACAATGAAGAATGATATCTTGTTCCTTTTATAAAAAATTAGAGAGGTGACGGTTTAAGATCCGATTTATTCTCCATTAAAAACGGATCGCATTAACCCACGCGGTTTGACCAAGTAAAAACATCCCGACCTTAGGAATAATTAATATAGAATTTATGGCCTTTGAATCGGCCTTAAAGTCCTTATAAAAGGTTTTAAAAGTATTTTACATCAAAGAAAACGTCAAATTTACGAAGCTGGAAACACTGTTCACATACTCAAAATTTGGCAAAGTATAGAATCGGTAGCTCTCATGAAGTCTAGAAACACTGTTCATTCGTGAAATTTGGCAAAGTATGGAATCAGTAGCTCTTAGGATTCTGGAAACACTATACAAGTCCACCGATAGAACCTCACCGAAAGAAACACTGTTCAAGTCTACCGATAGAAGTCCACCGATAGAGCCTCACCGATAGAAACACTGTTCAAGTCTACCGATAGAAGTCCACCGATAGAACCTCACAGATAGAAACATTGTTCAAGTCTACTGATAGAAGTCCACCAATAGAACCTCACCGATAGAAACATTGTTCAAGTCTACCGATAGAAGTCCACCGATAGAACCTCACCGATAGAAACGCTGTTCAAGTCTACCGATAGAAGTCCACTTATAGAACCTCACCGATAGAAACACTGTTCACTGAACCTCACCGATAGAAACACTGTTCACTTACCGACACTGTTCATAAAACTGGAAACACTGTTCCCAGAACTAGAAATTTGGCAAAGTTTTAGCCGAGCTACTGCTGGACTGTGGCTACCAGTATACCGAGCTATTAGTACGCCGTGGCTACCGGTAAACCCAGCTACCGGTAGGATGCGGCTACTGGTAGACCAAGCTACTGGTAAGCAGCAGCTACCGGTAGGCAGTAGCTACCGGTAGACCGAGCTACAGGTAAGAAGCAACTACCGGTATACCGGCTACCGGTAGGCAGCAGCTACCGGTAGACCGAGCTACCGGTAGGCAGCAGCTACCAGTAAACCGAGCTACCGGTAGGCAGCGGCTGGGGGATAAGTCACCTTGACCTCCCGGAACACCTCCAACACCACATTTTCAGAAAGTAATGGACCAGGGAGGTCCGATCCATTACATTAGATACCTCTCAAAACATTCTCATCCTCTAGAATTAAAACCCAACTCAGAGGAACAGAGGGGTCCGAACAACCACCCCATAAGATACCTCTCAGGGGAAAACCACCATTAGTTGTTCGAAAGCTGGAACAAAACTACAACATCCGAGAATATGGAAACAAACAATCCATATCCAAACAATTCAATCATAACATCACACAAAAAAAAGTACATAAATAAAACATGAAAGGTCTAACCATAAAGGAAACGTCATTACATGAAAAGAGTTAAACATTAAACAACTCTGGGTACTGAGCACGTATCTGTGACTCACGCTCCCAGGTACTCTCCTTCATGCCACCATCTCGCCACAAGACACGAACTAAAGGAATAGAACGCCCACGCAACACCTTCTCCTTGCGGTCTTGGATCTCCACAGGTCGCTCCTCGAAGGTTGCATCATCGTCAATATCGACCTCTCCCCAATCGACAATATGAGATTCATCATGAAGATAACGACGGAGCTGTGATACATGGAAAACATCATGTATCCGACTCATCTGAGGGGGAAGTGCTACTCAATATGCCACAGCTCCAACACGAGCCAACACCTCGAAAGGCCCAACAAATCGGGGAGAAAGCTTACTTCCACGACCAAACCTTCGCTGCCCACGGCGGGGAGTCACCTTCAGAAACACGTGACCCCAAAATTAAACTCTAAGGGTCTTCTCTATTGATCAGCATATGATTTCTGATGATCCTGTGATGTCTTCATCCTCTCACGAATCACCTGAACCATCTCTGTTGTATTCTGCACTAGTTCTGGTCCGAGAATTGCTGACTCTCCGACACCAGTCCAGCACAACGGAGAACGGAATGGACGGCCATACAAGGCTTCAAACGGTGCCATACCGATGGTAGAGTGGAAACTATTATTGTAAGCGAACTCTACCAAGGGTAAGTGCTTCATCCATGAACCTCCAAAATCAAGAACACAAGAGTGCAACATGTCTTCAAGAGTATGGATGGTTCGCTCTGTCTGACCATCCGTTTGAGGATGAAAAGCAGTGCTAAGGCCCAGTTGAGAGCCAAAGGCATGTTGGAGACCTCTCCACACCCTGGAGGAAAAACGAGGATCTTGATCAGAAATGATCGTCCTAGGTACTCCATGGAGTCTCACCACCTCCTCTAGATACTGCCTCGACAAAAATTCCAATGAGCTCGGCTCCTTGATCGCTATGAAGTGGGATGATTTTGTTAAATGATCCACTACCACCCATATAGAATCATGTCCTCCTGGAGCTCGAGGTAAACCTGTAACAAAGTCCATTGAGATGTCCTCCCACTTCCACTGAGGAATCTCTAATTGCTGGAGAAGACCACCAGGAACACAGTGTTCGGCCTTCACCCTCTGACAGACTAAACATCGAGACACAAACTCTACCACTGCACGCTTCATCCCAGGCCACCAAAACTGACTCCTCAAGGATCGGTACAACTTTGTCACACCAGGATGTACTGCTAAGGGTGAGATATGGAACTCTCGGAGAACTGTCTCGTGCATTGCCAAGGGAACAAAAAGCCTTCCATGATACAACACTCGGTGTTGTTCATCCTCCGACCAACCATCAGGGGCCTCACCACATACAACTCTTTCTCTCCAAACGTCCACCTCTAGGTCACCCAACTGAGACTCTTCCACCTTCTGCATCAGGGATGACTGCACCATCATCTGGAAAAGACAACCTCTACCCCCAACTTCTCCCATATCAAGATGCAAAGCTGATATCTCTTCCATCACTCTCCAAGAATCCCCAGATTCATGCACAACATCATTACGTGACTTTCGGCTTTGTGCATCAGCTACAACGTTTCCTTTTCCAGGTGTATACGATATTTCAAAGTCGTATTCCTGCAAGAACTCCATCCACCGACGCTGCCTCAAGTTCAAGTCATGTTGGGAGAAAACATACCTCAAACTCTTATGATTGGTGAAAACCAGAAAGTGCTCACCAATGAGGTAATGTCTCCACAACTTCAGAGCAGACACCACGGCTACCAACTCAAGATCATGGGTGGCGTATTTGCATTCATGTGGACGTAACTGCCGAGACCCATAAGAAACAACTAACCTCTGCTGCATGAGAACACAGCCTAGCCCCAGATGTGAAGCATCACAGAAAACATCAAACTGGACTCCCTCCGCTGGAAGACAAAGGACTGGAGCACTTACCAACTTCTCCTTTAGATATTTGAATGCTGCCTGACACTGATCAGTCCATATGAACGCTTGATCCTTCTTGGTAAAAGCTATCAGAGGAGTCGCAACTCGGGAGAAATTGGCTACAAACCTCCTATAATAGCCTGCGAGACCAAGGAAACTTCGCACCTCTGACACGGTCTTGGGGGCTGGCCAAGACACCACTGCTTCTATCATCGAAGGATCCACAGCTACTCCCTGTTGGGACACAACATGTCCCAAGAAACGAACTTCTCGAGCCCAGAACTCACACATGGACAACTTCCCAAACAACTGATGTTGGCGAAGAACTCCCAAAACGGCTCACAGATTCTCTTCATGCTCTTCTTCAGATGTGGAGTACACAAGGATGTCATCGATGAAAACCACAACAAAATTGTCCAGGAATTCACGGAACACAGCATTCATCAACCCCATGAAAATAGCTGGAGCATTCGTCACACCGAATGGCATTACAACAAACTCATAATGCCCATGACGACAGCGGAAAGAAGTCTTCGGGATATCCTCATCCTTTACATGCATCTGATGATATCCTGACCACAAGTCTAACTTTGAGAACCAACTTTCACCATTCAGTTGATCGAATAGGTCATCAATCCACGGGAGAGGATAGCGGTTCTTTTATTGTCACTTTGTTTAACCGACGATAATCGACGCACAACCACAAACTGCCATCAGCCTTTTTCACAAACAAAACTAGTGCACCCCACGGTGACACACTTGGCCGAACAAAACCACACTGCAACAGACCGTCGAGCTGAATACGTAGCTCTTGTAACTCAGAAGGGGCCATCCTATATGGAGACATAGAGATAGGAGATGCTCCTGGCTTTAGCTCGATCCCAAACTCGATCTCTCGTCGAGGGGGTAAGGATACAACCTCTTCTGGAAAGACGTCAGGGTACTCCTCTACGACCCTAGGAAACGCCAACTGTTGAACCTCTGAAGAACTCAGCGTCATCCCAGCCATCATGGATGATAAGGATGGAACTCATCTATGACTCATCCGAGGATCTCTCTCACCAAAAAACACTACTTTCTCTCCATCTTCATCAAAGAAAACGACCTTCTTCCTGTAGCAATCCACAACAGCCTGCACCAAATTCAACCAATCCATGCCAAGTATGACATCATATGGTCATATTCGCAAACATAGGAAATCTCCCCAAGAGCGGTGTTTCCCCAACACTAGCTCACAGTCTCTACATACTTCAAACAAGTCAGCTCGACCTCAAAGTGGCGTAGTCAACGCCAAGGGCACTGGAAGCCTCTCTACCTCAAGTCCCAAAGCATGGACAAGGGTAGGTGATATGAAGGAGTGTGTTGCTCCTGAATCAAACAAGGCATACACCAAGGTAGAAAACAAGCAAAGGGTACCTCGAACGACATCTGGCTCACCTGGGGATGGTAACGCTAGAGTATGAAGCTGACCATGACCTCCTCCACGGCCTCTCTGACCCTGATGACGACCACCACCATGGCCGTGCTCTGCTCTCTGAGGACGGGGAGCGTCATGGGGTTGTCCTCTACCCGCACCATCTACCCTTTGGTGATCTAAAACTGGTGCAACCTCCTGCTGCTACCTCGGCTAGAACTGCCACAACGGAGGAACCTGGAGTGGAGCGCCCGGTGCATGATGACTTCTCTGAAAAGTCGGGCACTCCCACTACTGATGACCACGACCACCACAAGAAAAACAAGTGCCTGATCCCTTGGCATAAGTCTGAGAGTTTCTGCCTCCGGAGAAACGAGATGGGAAGGGCTGGGACCTACCCCCAGGTGAACAGAAACTCTTCTGTCCTGAAAAACGGGAACCCCGGACCACAGCTCTGCTTCGTGAGGAATCATGAAGATTCCCGTCTCTTGACGATCCAGTCCTGGCCAATGTCCTCACAACAACCTCTGCCCTTACCAGCACCTCAAGATATGTCTTCAGCAAAAATGGGGTAACCTGGCGCTGGATCTCTGGACACATAGCCTCCTCGAAATGCCTCTCCCTGGCCTCATCATCTGGTAACAGGTCTGAAGCATATCTTAGAAGGTTCTTGAAATAGATTCCAAACTCTCGAACACTGGTGCTCCCCTGTCGAAGGGTGAGAAGCTCCTGGAGACTGGACACCTCCGCAGTCGACGAAAGAAACTCGACTCTAAACCTGTTTCAAAACTCCTCCCATGAGATTGATGACTCCTCACGATCACCGAGGAACAAGAACCACCACTACCTCACTGCTCCACACAGCATCGCCACAACCAAGGACACCCAGTGTTCCTTCCAAGAACGAATCGAACTGAAGCCTATCTCGATCTCCTCCAACCAGTCTTCTGTGACTGCATCTGAAACGGATCCCTCGTACTTATGTAGACTCTGGCGCTGAAACTCTCGAAGTTTATTCCTCCAAGTGTCATAATCATCAACCTCTACTCGGCGGTGATCTGCTGGAACAGCCTGATGGGAATCTTCTATGCAAACTTGACGAGGACGTCGACCTGGAGCCATACCTGCAAAATAACAACTGTTAGAGCTCCTAATCCTGTAATATGGAAGACTCAACATTAATTAATTAATTGTTTTGTTTTATTTATTTTAGGTTACCTATCCCAAGGTCTACCAATTCAAACACAAGTGCAAAGAATAATGATGCATGATCCTTTCTTAGGTCTCTACCCTGCAACCGGTATCACTTTGTTTAGTATCCATCGTAAGCTTAAAGGTTCGTGCAACAGATCATAGGGGGCCCTAAACGCCTATGTCTCTGCCGGTCTCCAGTGTTTACCCCACTTTCTAAACATGAATGACACCGTTGCCATACCATCCCATGCATCTTCACCTGTGCCTAACTCCAAACTCCATCCTATCCCTCAAACAGACCTCTGATACCACCCTGTCACGACCCCCTCCCAACAAAGTGTACCCCTCCTGGGCCGACAATGTGAGAATAGAGATAATGAACCCCGAGTCCCGCCTCCAGTAGGCCCCGGGTTGGTGACTCGCACCGAGGGTATAATACACACACAAATGGGAGGCATTACCCTCTCAGAAAACACATGCAGAAGAGAGAGATAGAATAGACTCCAATCAACTCCAACTTAGAACTGAGATATAAAAGGAATCCAAGTACATATATGAAATTTCATGCAAAAGTACTTCAACTGAAAGGGGAAACTAAAATTACCCAAAAGAAAGTAAAACGACAGCGACCACAAGCCCGAACAGCTCCTCCTCCAACCACAAGCTAGAAGTAACCAGCTTGACCTCCAACCTGCTCCAAGTGACCTGAAAAACAGATTATATATACATAGGGTGAGTATAATAGTATACTCAGTAGGATCCTCCCCAAGCCTCTCGTGCAAAAGTAAAGAAAGCATGCTAAAGCCCAGTGAACAACAAGTGAAACTAACTCGTTACCTAAACAGGTATACTATGTTCCCAACCACACCATGGATACTCTCACCAAGTAACGTATACAAGAATATATCATGTAGTAAAGAATATTAAGGGTACCCCACTACTACATCCCCACTGGTTTTCCGCTTTTCCCCAACGACATACGTCCTGTGCATCTCTCTCTAAAGGCTTGCCCGCAGACACCTGGGCTAAGCTCCACAACCTACACCACGTGCACCACAAAGGCTTGCCTGTAGACACCTGGGCTAAGCACCACACCATCCTCACAACCATAGTAACCAGGTAGTTTCCAGGAGCCACCATATCTCGTATAACGTGTACCATACGTCGAGTATTATACCTCAAGCCATCACAGCCCATACGCCGAGTAAGGATCCTCAAGCCATCACATCCTATACACGTTACACCTATAGTAGTCCATAGGATGCTATATCTAGAATATATGGGTGTGAAATAACCGCAAGCCATTACAGCCCTCTACACACATATATGGGTAAAACTAACCACTGTTCCTACCAGCACAAAGATCTACCAAGAGAAGAGAGCGGGGCCAAAGGGGTTAGTCAGCCATTCAACCTCCCATCAGAATGATGGGGAAAACACCACCCCCCTAGGGCTCAGAATCCCAGGGGTGTCAGTTGCCCTTTCTGACAGGGTCGAGTAGCGTATAAAAACACAAAAATGTACAGAATATATATAACTCACAACCACACTAGGGGAATTACCTAGTCATAGGCACAACTGCAGCTAACGTCTCTCAGACTCGAGGCTGATACTTCTAAGACTAGGTATCCTATAAGCACACAACCATTTGAAGAGCATTATTAGATTACTCCATTCTCATTTTATCAGTTCCACTGTACATTAATTAATTTTTTAAAAATTAATTAAACATGAGCAATTTACCACATTAAACTAAATTGGCATCACATTCAAAACTACTCCTTTTTAGGATTCACATCACTATCAAATTCCAGTTTCTCCATCCCCATGGATTATCACCATTTAAACAAACTTTCATTTCAGAATTAATTTTCCATAATCCCAGGCATTCTATAAAAACATCCTATGCTACTAAACACAAAGGGGCTCAACACGGTGAGTAGATATACTACCCGTCGAGTCTTTTCCGCATGTAGAAAGAGCAGAGACCCATCCTCCATCGAGAGGCTAAACACGGAAAGCACGTGGCATACCCCGCGTGTCTTCGCCTCCTTCGGAAAGAGGATAAGAAAGACCAGCTGCCTTGAGCAGGGGGGAAAAGTAAATCAGATAAACAACCAAACCAAACCACCAACATCAAACCATCACATTCATCTCATACCATCATCCTTGGTGTCCTCCCCAACACCCACATGCATAAACCGATGCATCTTGCCACACTAGGTGTCATCCGCTGCCACAACCACAAGTCCCCATGCCTCCACAAATCACAACAGCCATCCAGGATCATATCAAATCACAAGCAGTAGGAAATCAAAGATCACAAAATGGGCTCTCGGCCCTTTAACAAGGCATTCAGCCTTCATACAAGATGAGCACTCAGAGCTCCAAACCACAAGGCATTCAGCCTTACAAGCAAGAGGGTAACTCAGAACCCTTTTTAAATTATCGAACTAATAGTTCTTTAATCGATCTTGAATTAACAGATTCATTAACATGCCTCTTTATCTTTAGCCAATTATTTAACAAATAATTCCAGCTTTACGTTCTTTATCAATTTCCATCATGAACGAGCAAATAATTATAGAAAATCATATATATCACTCTATCTAGGAAAACATGAGGAAAACCGTTATCACGGTACAAAGCTACAACATGTGATCAACCAATTCATTTAATCCGGTTTAAGTATTTAATTAGGTCAATTTCATTGTGATCCAAAGGGTTAAATCATGTTAATTCTACAGTTTCACATAAACAATTAGAGAAGCCATGAATCCTCTACCTCGAAGAGTTCTTGACATCCTTTATCCACAGAATGGGTCACAGTCCTCTTCTCCTCACGACAGCTGCATCCACCGGAGGATTCCACAGTACGACAGTACCAACCATCCCCAAGAAACCCCATTAGAACAACGGAGATTACATGCTAATGTGGAAGGAAGAACAATAGAAGGTGTTCCCCGAAGGAATGATGATAAAACATACCTTATATGGAAGAACGATCGACACAACTTGGTTGCATCAAGAAGAGCAGAACTGATCCGAGTAACGTATGATTGTGAAACTCCTACAGGAATGATTGCAAGGTTCTAGCATCTCGTAGATGAGAACCAGGAGGAAGAACAATGAAGAATGATATCTCGTTCCTTTTAAAAAAAATTTAGAGAGGCGACGGTTTAAGATCCGATTTCTTCTCCATTAAAAACAGATCGCATTAACCCATGCGGTTTGACCAAGTAAAAACATC
This sequence comes from Viscum album, assembly GCA_963277665.1. Classification (NCBI taxonomy): domain Eukaryota; kingdom Viridiplantae; phylum Streptophyta; class Magnoliopsida; order Santalales; family Viscaceae; genus Viscum; species Viscum album. The sequence goes on from OY728135.1 coordinate 1,516,163,616, forward strand.
CCAGCCTTAGGAATAATTAATATAGAATTTATGGCCTTTGAATCGGCCTTCAAGTCCTTAAAAAAGGTTTTAAATGTATTTTACGTCAAAGAAAACGTCAAATTTACGAAGCTGGATACACTGTTCACATACTCAAAATTTGGCAAAGTATGGAATCGGTAGTTCTCATGAAGTCTGGAAACACGATTCATTCGTGAAATTTGGCAAAGTATGAAATCGGTAGCTCTTAGGATTCTGGAAACACTATACAAGTCCACCGATAGAACCTCACCGATAGAAACACTTTTCAAGTCTACCGATAGAAGTCCACTGATAGAACCTCACCGGTAGAAACACTGTTCAAGTCTACCGATAGAAGTACACTGATAGAACCTCACAGATAGAAACACTATTCAAGTCTACCGATAGAAGTCCACCGATAGAACCTCACCGATAGAAACACTATTCAAGTCTACCGATAGAAGTCCACTGATAGAACCTCACCGATAGAAACAGTGTTCACTGAACCCCACCGATAGAAACACTGTTCACTTACCGATACTGTTCATAAAACTGGAAACACTTTCCCCAGAACTAGAAATTTGGCAAAGTGTTAGCCGAGCTACTGCTGGACTGTAGCTACCAGTATACTGAGCTATCAGTATGCCGCGGCTACCGGTAAACCCACCTACCGGTAGGATGCGGCTACCGGTAGACCGAGCTACTGGTAAGCGGCGGCTACCGGTAGGCAGCAGCTACCGGTAAACCGAGCTACTGGTAAGCAGCAGCTACCGGTAGACCGGCTACTAGTAGGCAGCAGCTACCGGTAGATAGCAGCTGCTGGTAGACTGAGCTACCGGTAGGAAACAGCTACCGGTAGACCGAGCTACCGGTAGGCAGCAGCTACCGGTAGGCATCGGCTGGGGGATAAGTCACCTTGACCTCCCGGAACACCTCCAACACCACATTTTCACAAAGTAATGGACCAGGGAGGTCCGGGCCATTACAGTCCTAGTGCATGGACTTGATATCAATTCATATAATATTTAAAAATAATAGATGGAAAATATGAGATCATAAAAGGAATGTCACAAGAGAAAAAAAATACTAGATTTTAATATAAGAATACATGGATAGAAAACCAAACTAACCATCATGTTTTGATAGAGGGTGATTTTAACATGTTTAAGATAAAGTTAACAATAAAAAAATGTAAATATATGATGTGTTACAAGTTCATTCATCTCTTAGAAATAAATGTGAATGGATAACATTTTGGTTTAAAAGTTATTTGTTATAGAATCTATGAATTCCTTTACTACATGGTCTAAGAACATAATCAAATGTACTCACATTTCATGTACTGTTTCATATTTTAATCAATTTATACATAAAACAATATTTTTCGCCAAATCACAAGTATTCAAGATATATAATTCACACATGATGCACTAGAATCAACTTCAATAGAATCACATATCTATTATATGATTAACTATATATTTTTATTGCCTTCAGACATTAACGATAACTAAAATGGTATGTACAAGAATATATAATTTACGAAAAAGTATAATCCTTTATATGATTGAAAACTACATTAATATCTAGAAGTCATCATTAATACCTTATGTATTACATAAACCACTCAATAAATAAATATCCTTAAAATACATCAAAATATAATTCAAGAAAAGATAATTTCTTAAAATGTATAATCTCCAAGATAATATACTTATTTCTATAAAAACCTGAATTAAAATAATTCCACAATAAAATAATATATTTTAAAAAACTATAATTAAACATTTATTCCTAAAATTAAATACCTTTGTATTATATTTAAATTGATCATATATGTTTCCAAAAAAGTTAAAGTCTTTTATAAATATTAACAATATAATCACCAAATTATTTTCCAATCCTGTGGTTATGTATTCAATAAAATATATGTTCACAATATCTACTTATTTATTATACAAGAAATTATTTAACTAAGATATTCACACTAAAAAAGATTTCATATAAGCTAGTGGTTGATGATTCAACCTTGTCACACGTCAGTTCTAGGTTCGATTACCACAACATGACAGGACGTGATGGGTTGTCAGCCAACATGTGGGTATTACTTTTTATTAAACTATATAATTCTTATGGAAGTCCAAAAATATTACAATGTTCTCAAAAATAACCATAACATGTTTTAACATCATATTTTTTCTTGTAGCATTCATTTTTTATACCAAACATTAATAACCTATAATTCCTTTGAGAAAAATTGTCTCAAAAAATACTGATAGTCACAATAATATTTTACTACATAAAACCTAAAAGGGGGGTTCTAAAACATTGAACTATTGATCACCCTTAATATTAAAAAACCATTATGATATAGTTAAATAATAAGAAAAAATACTAATCTTTAATGTTTTTTGAACTATCATTTATTACCAACTATAAGGACCCAACATTAAGAAAAACATTATATAGTGTTTTTGAACTAGAATTCACTGACTGAAAATTAATTTTTTAATAAAATGTCAAATCATTTGAGGAAAAAGTGAGAAACCATACATTAATTCACCATTTCATCACTTCACCAATTCCTCACATCCACACTTCCTCACCTCCCCACAAAAAAAATACAATTCATCACAACAAACAGCCTTCAAAAACAATGGGAATAACCAGCATTCACAGTGGAGGAACTTTTTATTTATAGTTTTAGAGATTATTTAAAAAAAATACAATGTAGATGCATAGATTAAATGTGGACAGTTATACTCAGAATCCAATTTTTCCTAAAAAATAATTCCCTTTAAAAATAGAAAATGACTTCTTTTTTAAGTCACATATTCAGTTCATTCATCATGACATCTTATTTAACCTTACAAATATTATAAATTGCTAAAAACATTTTAAAGAATGTGATGAGCATAATGATCATAGTAATTTACATATGTAATGAATCTTAGAGTTGAGTGAAAATAAGAAATCACATTAAAAACCTTATCGTAAAAAACTCATTACTTAGAATTCAAAAATGACATAGGATCATTGGGACATCCTTACCATATCTCTCTTACAATCACTATTTTAAATGGAATAAACATTTGGTCTTCTCCCATATATTAATTACCCAATACATTGGATATCTATATTGGGGATCACCCTTCCTATACGAGATATCGGGATCACCCATCTTTCAAGATCTATAATTTTGTTCAACCATTCATATAAGCTATATTGGTCTCACGCATGATCTATAAATGAGACCAACCTTTTTAGATAATTTATAAGTACCATTATATAATCAAAACACGTAAAAGCTTTCAATATTCATCATGTTTTTCAAAAAAAAAATTATTTTCACTCATATAGAAAAAAAATTCATTTATTTAAAATAAATAATTCATTTTAAAACCCAATTTAAATAATTTAAAAATTTTATTTATTAATCAATTTTTTCCATACCACATTGAAAAATTTAAAATAAATTTTATAATTAACATTTTTAAACCTTTATTTCTACATAAATCAATACATAAACCAATTTTTAACATCTTCATGATTGAGAATGATTTATAAGAATAACTATTTAAAAAAATTAGATGATTTTTTAGTTAATGATTCACTTAAGTTGACTCAGACTCCCCATGTTATAAAAATTATTAATTATTTAGTTCATCTCAAACATTTTGAAAATATTTTTTACATGATTGGAAAATGACATTGGTAATTAGAATACAGTTATATAGTTAATTAGTCTTCCAAATACAAAATAAAATTCATAACATAGAAATCACTTATTTATATCAATTATAATTTTAAATATTTTCATTAAAAATGGATATAAAAAATGAATTACATTACAATCATAGAGACGGTAAGTCATACGTACACATGATTAGCATTTCCATTTTTCAATTATCAAAATGGAAAGAAGGTAAGTATTATTTTATAATTAAAAAATCGTAGTAATATCATTAATATGATATTATAATTTATATATACTCGCATATATCATCCATGTGATGTGGTAATGAAAAATGAATCAAATGGATTCATATAAATGATGGTTCACTAGTATTCCCGAATGATGTTATCATATTTATTTGTATGGAAAGTAAGAACAAACAAGATATATTATTTTCATAAAATGATACATATTTCATTAATATCAAATATAAATATTTCATGCATCATTAATCTGATTCTTGATAGATCGTAATAGAAAAAAACTATATCAGTTTGTGGAGCTGATTGTTCACATGTACACACAAATGATTAATTGATATACTATTTTATTGAAGTTGAGATATATTGAGGTGATGATATTATAAAAATAAAATATCAGTACATTTAGTATACTATATTTTTTATGTCATAATGGTTGAGAATAATTTTTATACAAAAAATAATATAGAAATACTTGATTAAAACAACACTTCTTCATTAAATTATATCCCTTTATTAACAGCTTAATACCTCTAAGGATTGTTTTATTCCAATAATAAGGCCTCTAAAATTTGGGTATGTATTCTAGGAAGGGACGAGGGTAGATCGTGGAAAAAAAATATTTATACATGTGGTTATTCCATACCTAAAAAAATGGTACATGAGAGGTTATCCCAAGATCCAAAAACAAGGTGAACATGAGGTTACCCCAATCCTAAAATATTTATAAATGTGGTTACCCCATGAAAAATATGTTATGAATGTCTTGGGGGGAGGGCTTGACATAATATTTTTTTGCTTATGTGTATAACTCAAATCAACATCTTATTCCAATTTTATGTTCACATGGATCATATTTTTTGATTCTATTCTAATATATGTCTTATAATAATTCATGATTTATTCTATAACAGAATTTTTTGATCAATGATATCCATGGTATGCTTGTCAAATGTTATTCTCACGCTTTTATACTCCGAAATTATGTTGATATAACCCTTTCATACCCACAATGATCACATAATCTCACAATTTATTATTCATAGTTTATGGAGGATGTGAAGTAAAATTTTATATATGATGAATATAGAAAGGGTTCTTGTTTTTAATAATATAGTGGGAGATTACCTGTCACAGTTATGAACATTTATTTTATGTGAAAATGATTTTAAAGGAACAAGAAAAAATGATAATGGCACAGATTGTTTTATTATTTAAAGACTTTAAATCTATTAATATCAAATATATATATATATATATTATAGGTAGTTATAAGTCATTAATCTATAATTCCATATATAAAACCATTAGACACTCCATTCATCCTAGGATTTCTTCTACCTACCTATAGAGACCACTGAAACCTTTAGTTTACTCTATATAAACATGAACCTCTAAAACATTTCGTTATAACTATATGACAAAAAAAACTTTTTAAAAGATATATGAAAAAAACCAACAAGAAATAATCTATGTTTTACGAGAATAAACTAAAAATAAATGAATCATAATTCCTTTTTTGGTCGAAAACCCTTTACTGGAACCCTGAAAAAAATTCATGACCTTGATCACTAAGACTTACCCTTTCATTACCAAGGATAAATATTGTGCAAAATATAGAAATGAAAAAATAATTTGACCCTCGACATATTTTCATATAATATTTCATGTTATGATTTCCTATCATGTTTTTCCAGAAAAACATTATTGATGATCTTATATATATTACACAACATTCATTTTCAATTGATTTTGTGTTATATAACATATCATATATCATTTGGTTAATATATAATTTTTGGCCCATTATTGTTATTGAATCCTTCTCAAATATCCATTTAACCATTAAAATAATTCATTCTTAAACTATATGAATACTTAATAAAAATATATGGATATTAGTAGTGATAATATTTTTATTTATGGGATGCCTCATCATGGTAATGTTACATGTGTGACCATATTTCACACTACATGCTAGATTTTATTTTTTGTCCATAAAAAAAATACCCTCAACTAGTATATCTTCAAAAATATCTGAATATAACTTTTCATTCAAATTTGGACAATCATATTCTTATGAATACTTTTTCAAAATAATCATTTTTTATTCACATTTATCAATTTTTTTGTATAATAATTTCATAACACAAAAAACATTGTGATTAAAATTTTTCCTAAACGTTATACATTTTTGTATATTACCCATTTTGAAACAATGATTATAGATTATTTATATTGAACATTACTTACACTATGATCTATAACCATAAATAGCAGGACACTATGATAGATTCATAATGACCCCAAACCAAATATACCCATCCCTGAGTCCTTTTTTATTTTTATTATAGAAAATTTATTGAAATTGTGATAAACTAAACTTTTCTGTTGGGTAGACTACTTAAAAATTTTATAAATGTAGTTAACCCTATGTTGACCCAATATGGACATACATTAACATTAAATTTATTTTTAATAATACATAAACATTATACAAATATACACTCAAAGACTATATTATTTTACTTTCTTTGTAAACATGAAACATAATCTTCACTCTTTGTGAATGATCATCAACTTCTCCTATAAGGATATTTCACTTTTTTCCTACTTAAAACCTTTATTTATAACCAAGACAAAAGAAAACATATAAAAGGGGGAGCTTAATGGTTATCAAGGTACAAATTTGACAATATAGAACAAATCCTTAACATAATAATGTAAAAAATGAACACAAAGTTTAAATATCTAAATCCCGGGTCGTGAAATAAATATCGGCAGTACATAAGGCCAATATCATAAATGAACATTAAAAACTATAAAATAGCATTGGAATAAAACAATACATTGAGGGAAATAAATAGGCACATAATATTATATCCATAATATCCAAGGAATTACTTCTAAGACCATCGTAGTGGACAAAGTCCTTTACTGAACTATGTTCACATGTCATTCCATCCATGTATTACTGAACCATATTTACTAATTGTTCCCTCACTATATTACTAAAATGAATATACATTTTGTTCCAATAATTTCTATATCATGTGATATGAATCATTACCCAATTCATTGGAGGGAGATATAGGTCCCACCCATCTCATAGAAAATCATTTTTACATGCTCCACAATAAGATATATCATTTATCATAGCATGAACCATGAAATAAAATGGGTTTCTTAAACATCATTCCATCATAATTCAAATAAAATAAATGGATTTCCTAAAAATAATTCTATCATAAACACTATAATTTAATAGTAATAATAGATATTTAATTATTAACTTATTTAAATAGTTCCATCTTTGATGGGAACTAATTTTGAAAAAATACTTGAAATTAATTCTTGAGGAAAATTTATTTTCTTCTTAAAAAAAATTCTTTTCCCAAAATGATGTACATTTTTTAAAGAAATTAATTAAGTTGAAAATAATAAAGAAATCATGTATGGTAAGCTTAATGGAAATAAGGAGTTATGAAGTTGTAAGGATCCATTCATGTCATATATGTTAAAAAACAATATTCGTGTACTTTTACTAGAAAAGTCAAAAAGTACCTTGTATCGAAAATGAAAAAAGATTTAATTCATACCATTTAGTAAAAACTATCAAATGTGTAAAATGGAAAATAAAATATTATATAAGGATAAGATAAATATTTTGAAAAAAAAAATTTGTGAAACATGGATTTGGAAGATAAATATACCCCAGAAAATACTTAGGAATAAACCATTATAGAAATAAATATTTGTAATGTGATCTCGTACCTTAGGTATGATATGAATTTTATGCATTCAAACCACTTGTGTAATGATTTTAAAAACGTTACTAATTTATTCTAGAATACTAATTAGTTATTTTGAAAACATTTATGATCATATTTTCATCTATTTGTCAGTAACAGTTTATTATTACTAGTTATTTGGGTATTAAATGCTTTATATTCTTATGCATGTTTTGTAGATTAAGTTAATATTCATCCATTTAGATTATAGTAATATAATTAAAATCATGGTATTATTATAATATATATCAAATTTATTTATTTAATTCATTTATATAATCATTTTTTGTTGAATCTTATGTAGAAATAATCACATAGCACCATGGAGGTGGCAGGTCATACATACGTACGAGCGATGATATTGTTCCCATAATTATTTAGTGGTATTGAAGTGAATGGTGTATTGTATATGAGAATCAATATAATTTTATATTAATCGTATATATGTATATATATTTAATCCATAATTATACCATCTATGTCCGGTGGTAGTGAAAAAAGTTTTACACCACATCATAGAGATGGTAAGTCGTATGTACGCATGCGTGGTGATTTAATTTTTTAATGGTTGGGTAGAAAGTGTAAAATGGTTTTTTAATAAACATAATTACCATTATCTATATTATTACTACTATTGTAATTACATTATAATGAAACAGCTCAAGAGGTGTAAGTAGATGAAGAAACAAGTTTGAAAGAATCAGTAAATGATATAAACTCTTCTTTGATGTGTCTCATCTAAATAGCCTCTCAGAGCAATAGAGTTTTCTTTGAAAAATACATTGACAACCAATATGTTTCTAGGGATGTTGATAAGGTAAATGTGCATTTTATGGTCGAACAGTAATTCTCAAAATAAAGTGAAGAGTTGGGGAAGGATGTGCCCTTTCATAATTGAGTTGAGGGGAACCTTCAGATGCCCCAAAAATATTAACTTATAATAAAATAAAACCCCACCTAAAAACCTCAAAAATCTCCCAATATTAAAGATAATATGATATATGGTTTTAATATCATCAACAAATAAAATTGAGACCTTTTTTATTTTATTTTAAACTATATCTTTTTTATTTATTCTTATTTAATCAGTTTAATTTTATTTGTGTTAATAATATTTTAAATATTAAAAGGCTGTAAATAGTTTCTTATGTGTTTTTAATTGTCCATAATTGGATAATTTATTACCTTTTAGAAAATAAAATTTTCACTTTTTAATTTGTTTAAATATTTTTTTTTATTTTTAATAATTTACTAATATCTTATTTTTATGAAATATTAATAGTTTCAATTTCGACATTATTCATTTATTTTACTCTAAATAAAATCCACATAGAAGATAAATTAGGAAGAAATGTTAAATAATCATGTAACATGAAATAGTCACTTAAAAAAATCGTAGAGCACAACAATAAGTTCATATTTTAAGAGGTAAACAATAATCAAAAGATTGTCATGTGTCTATGTCTAGTTTAAATGTGAGATTGTTTCTAATGAAAAACACAGAAATAAATTTTAAAAAAATAATCAATTACAATTTAAAACTAATTAGAAATATAACATAACTATATAAATATTTTAGATGAAAATTATTTTTTGAATTAAAATTCAGTATTTTGGACTATTCATCAATATACGAATTTCATCAAAAATTACCTAAATTTAAACCATGTTAAATTTTTATGTCCTAATTTAAATAGAAGAATGATGTCTTATATCATGTTATAGAAAATAAATAAGATAAATTTTAACATTAAATAAAATTCAATATTGTGATTAATACTACTCATAATTACAAGTTTATATAATATTTTAATAATAAATTGTTGTTTATTTTATATATGTATTGCGTACAACACAATATATCTAGGGAGGATTCTATTATGAGTAATGAAGTGTTGTGTTTGGTGTAAGATGACTTTGTGTGTAATATAACATTATACAAACATAGTTCTTTTATACATAGAAAATAATCTATACTCATTATTGTTTGAAATGAATTCATTCAATCAAACATGAAATTGTTTATAACACAAGAAAAGTATAGTGTTGCGTATACTACAGATAATTAGGTGTTGTGTATAGCGCAAGTTAATCTTGATATGACATAAAAAATAAGACATAAAAGTAATTAAAAAAATCTATCTCATAATATCATATGGTGTTAAAGCACCATAAATTATATCTTCATGGTTTTGATATTCATTTCCTTAAACTACATATGGAATGAGACCCAATACTTGATATTTTATAGACTAATAATGGTATAACGAGAAAAAAAATACAATTTTCTACTATTAAGGGAAAAATATTTCTTTTTACAGACTAGAAATTGACACAAAAAATGGTAAAATAAAAATATTATCTATTTGAATTCTCATAAGGGGAATGTAAAGAAAAATATGGGTTCATGAATGATAATATTTTAATATTAAGTATTCTTTAATATTTCAGTCTATAAATAGAATAAAAAATATTGAGTCGACCCCCATTCTGACCAGTGAAAATTCAAATAATTATACCTCGTCCCATTAACATATGAAAAATTTAGATTGCAACTAAATCCCTAGTGTATTAATTTAGAGGATATGTGTTTAATGCATGATGGTGTGGTTTCAGGGTACTTGAACCATTTCTAACATTGGGACCCTCATTGGAGAATCTATCTTCATGATTTTCATCAATATTATTCCTTTAATCCTCTTTAATCTAATGGTAATAACCTTCACATATGATTTGTGTACATATTCTAGATGATATGGAAAGCTTATACCCATCGAAATTTAAACATTCTCAAGGATACCATATCCCATATATGAGATATATTTCATTTGTTTAGTGTGATGGTTTATGTGTTGATACATTTATCCTGCTTAATCAATCAAACTATAAAAACACAAGGGGAATCCAAATTGAATATTCCATTACCTCACATACTCACCTAGGAATACGATGTTTGAACATATGCATTTATAGCCAACCTAAATACAATTTTTTGATAGAACACATTAAATAGATAATGGTTAGATATATTATTTATCATCTCATCAGGTACATGATATTTTTTGTTTATTTTTTCCATACCCATTCAATATCGAACTGGATTTAATTTCCATAGGATAAAAATAAATTAACTATTATGATTTTAATGAATTGATTATTTGTAGAAATAAAAACACCTTGACTTAAGATCTTATAACTGGTTAATATTATCACACTTTTGGGTCTGTTCTATAATAATCAAATATATTCATGTAATGCATAAACATACCTTATGTTTCTTCAATATCAAATTCATTTCATTCGAAACAAATACTTCTCAAATGGTTTAATTTTTCATTCACAAGAATATATCTTCCTCACACCTCTCCATTAAAGGCATGATATTGTCTAAACCAAGAAAACACATATAAATTGGGGCATAAAATTAATTATTAACATAGTGAATATGGAATTTTTATTGTCATTTATTTAATTAATTATCAAACACCAAGGGCTATAGATTAATAACAAAACATTCCAAGTCTTGTATTGAAGTAGTGAGGACCACCCACTACAAGGTAGTAATATATTTGATCAAGGTTTTTTAAAATGTTTTTTTGACACCATATAACCCATTTTAAAAGTATTTATGGAATATTTTTTTCTAAATAAACTAGCTATTGGATATCTCAATAGCGATGATTTTAGATCATTTCATAGGCTTCCATTTAACATCATATAGATGAAAAATAAACACATTGATAAAAATTAATGAAAATTTTATGTTATAAAGAGTTATCTAAAATCACAAATGTACACCAAGGTGAATTTATTTTATTATCCAATCCTGATAGGTTAATTCTCTAGTAACATGCACCCTAATTTTTTTATATCAACTTGAGTGTCAAGATGCCCTATTTGTTGGACATACACTCAACTCCCCTAAAATATGATGTTTTCCCATGTGTGTGGCCTTATCTTCTAACATAAATATCATCATTATTATTATTTCATCTGTCATGCTCTTCCAATGCATGATCATAAGTTATAAGATCAAACTATCTGGTCTCCTATTGAATATCTCATTATCATATTCATGTGATATTTCTAAGTTCCTTGTGTGAGGTTCTCATCAAAAAAAATGTAGGGGTGTTTACCCACTTATGAATACACCCCAAGTCTACTTATAAAATAAATATAAACCCATATATTTAATTTAGAGTATATTGTATAGGGAAGAATCCAATAAGAATCTATAAATTTGTAGATTATACTTTAAATTACACCCAAGTCTCTTCAAAACCTTCAATAGACTTTATAAATATCATCTATACAATAATAATTGAAAATTACATGTAATGGGGATATAAAAAATATATTAACATTGAATCCTTAGAAAAATACCACTTTATATATAATATAGGTTATGGGAACCCATTTAGAGAAGACAACACATGTTTTCTATAGTCCCATCTCCATAATGGAGTCAATCACTAAGGCGCCACATACCCAAGTCACTGTAGGTTGACAATACTCTTAAGAAATATCTTCACCCCATCTATATTTGAAAAATAAATCACCATGACCTCTATAATAGTGAGATATTTTCCCTCACCTTTATACTACCGATGTTGTTCACTCTAGTCCAATGCTTTTATAAATGCCCACCCATGACTTATAACTTGGATCCAATTCATCTAGGTCTCATTCCTTGGTGGTAATTAATTATTACATAATATGTGGGTGTTAAGTGAATATGATCTTCTTGGAGGCCTTCATCACAATGAACTCCTACCAGGATTCTAGTTCTCCATGATCTCTAATATAGAATCCACAGATACAAATATTTTGTTATTCACAATATAGGAAACCCTTTCCACCATGGGTTTTATTGATGATTGTGATTTTTCATCCTCTAAGGGACCATCCATGAGTTTTCCTCCCATACTGATATAACCATAAGGTTAATCACAATCATGTAATCTAAGGATAATCAGGGTCCTTATCATGTATATAAAAATTAATCCCTTCTTATTTCAATTTTCATATCTTCATTTTCCCATATCCAACATCAGACTATCTGAATAATTGATTGGATTTATTTGATTCAATCAATGATTTAAGAGAATATTTAACGTACATTTACATGGTGTATGACCAAAATTCATACCATTATTTAAGTGACATTCCATATTTATATCATCTACAGAGCATACACATAATCCCTACAAATATCATATTGTTTCATTGGTAAGATGTGAGCCTTCTAACAAGTTTTACACACCATCAAACCCCCATTAATGATCTCATTCATATAAATCAGATTTCATACATAAATATATTGTTCTAACCCATGAATTATCCCCAAAATCTAATTCAATAGGCCATATTTCCTATAATCCACCCTACCACAATGAGATACATTCCTTATAATCTGTCGTAAATCAGTGGTCTATATTCTTTTAGAGTTACCCTGTCCTAAATGGGCCATGTTCCATGTTAAGCATTAATCCAAAATATTCCATATTAAAAAAATTTATATCCTTAGACTCTTTCATGTAGTTATTAAAATAAGGGATGAATAAAAGAGGTTTTCCCATGCATAATCCCCACACTACCATATCATGGATGTATACACCGATTTGTCTATGTTGTATGGATTTAATTTTTTATTATCTATCCTTACCATAAAATATTAAACAAAATTGGTCAATCTTGTCAAATTAACATTAACTATGATAAATACAACACAATCTATTTTATTTTTGTTAAATAAAATTAATGTGATGCCCCATGGGGGGGGGTCAATCCTAATTGACCATTATTCATAGACACATGAACATAAAAATAAAATTCACTTGTTCATGGTTTTATGAACATTTAATTTATGACCATGTTCCTTGTTACTTGAAATTGAAATTTATAATATGTCTCATTTAATGGCACTAAGCTATTTGGGTTATAATTCCTCTCAATGGTATATGAAAGAATACCATCTCATTAGAACACTCTAAAATCTCTAACACCTACCACTTCCTATTATGGTTATAATAAAAGACATAAATTAATGATAGAAAATCAATGATACATATTGACAGTAAACTTAATAAGTGGTATCAATCAATTGTTGTCATGGTAGTTACTATTAATAATATTGATTTTGGGAAGTTTTTACCAACATTTCGTTAATATTTAAGGTTTTCTTTAAGTTAGAAGTAATTCCCCACCTAGAGAGAGTGACTTGAGTCTTACCTCTTATCACCTAATCCTATATTCAGCCTAAAGAATCAATGAAAAAGTGATAATGAATTCCTAATTTTAAAATGTATTTCCCAGGTTAGTCATTTTTTGAAGATTTCATTTTCTTAACATTGAACACATCACATAAGTATAAAATAGAATATTATACAGGATGGGAGACAGATTTATTATAATACGGGATTCAAACATTAATGATATGGATATATAAAATATGATAATAGAAGACCAAATCGTTCATTATTATATTTAGAGGAATATTGATAGGTATCTACATAGTACCTAGATAAGAGTTTTAGATGAAAAATCTATAAAACCTAATACAAAAGTGAGTATTTATGGACCGAACACAGTAAATGGATTCTATAGATCATCATTCAAGACCATTAGATTTCTCAATTTTTGATTGGGTCCTCATACATGTGTAATTTAATCTGGGACATATATGATTCATCATGATGGGTATGTTTTCACCTGGTACATGTATCTATTTAGGATTGTCATGTGGATAAAAAATAATATTTATATTCAAGATATTCTATAACAATTTATTGATGTTTATAACATATTTTATGTCTTTCATCTATGGAAGTTACAGTAATACCATTTTTAATTTATTATCTATAATAATGTTTATATGGGGATAGATTCTAACATTGTGGAATGGATGAAAAAATTTCCAATATGATAGAGAATATATTGATTGGGAAGAGTATTTCATAGGTGTGGTTTTTTTGGAAGAATAGTATAATTTAAGAGGATATATGAGAAAATAAGGATATGATATAGATGATTTAGTCAACACTATTTTGGAATAATAATGAATAATGTATTTCAATTGATTAAAATCTATATGTTGTCGTGAATTGTACTATTATTGGTTTTTGAGATAACCCATCGTTAATGTCATGGTGATTTTATCTTTGAACATTAGATAAACTATAGGTAATTTCAAGACTATAAAATAGGGTTCATGGTTTCATGTACCGTAATAAAAGATTATACAGCACCTTTGGAAGATTTGGTAATGACTGTTATAAGACCATAGTCCAAGGTAACCATCTATGACGAACATTGTTTATGGTTTGATGGGAATTGAGGCTTACATAGATGTTCCATGTTCCTATGGTCCTAATATCTTATCCATCCTTTAATGATTTGGACTATATAGTGTTGAAATTAAAATCCAATTCATCCACTTATACATCCCCTTAGGAACCCTAAATCATATAAAAATGTGTTTATTGATTCATAAGAGAATCATGGGCTTCCTTATTTGATGAATGACACATTCCTCTCTAACATTTATCATATTAATATAATTTCTATGTTTATATATCAATGATATTACATATCCCTAGATCTACCAATTACTCATCTTATGTCTCATTATTTCATTGATATCTACTTGGTGAGGATTATACATTTAAAATCATTAAAAGAGGAATCATGATTTTTATTTTTGTTTTAGGGAATGATGTATTAGATAATAATTTTAGACATCATGACTTTTGTTTCAACTAATTATTCATACATATTCATTTTTACTTGGATATTATTCACAAAAAGGGATGTATGATTCATTCTTGTTAGATAGTGGTACTTTTTTGAACATTCCACATATTTGGTGTTTATTAATTTATTAAGTTTATTTGATTCTATAAAAAATAAATTCCAATATTTTTCAATACTTATAAATGTTTTGTTATTTATAAAAACCATGGGATTTTGGTTAGAAAATTTTTGTATTGAAAAATCATGTTTCTTGGGTATTATACAATAATTGAGTATTGGATTTTATTTTTGTGGGTTTAATTGAAATTAATTATTGGAATGTAAAATACATTTGAATTATTTAATGATTACGTATGAACATGGACTTTCTAGGTTCTCCTATAAATTTAATAATTTAGAAATTTCATTGGATGGGAAGGTACATCATGTTTCTAGAACCAAAGGGGCATTACATATTATTGGCTAAACACTCTAGTGGGTGAAAATTTTCAGTGGGTGTATACTACTATCATATAAAGTAATTTCTGCAATAAATTTTTTCATGAACCATCCTAGAGTGGCCATCTTCATGAAAACCCTAGGACCTCCTCCGATATCCCAGGGGATGGTGACTATCACTAAGTATACATATCCAACAAATGTGGGGCATTTTCCTAAGTTCATGAACACACACACACACATCTTCAATCCTTAAATGATTAAATGCAAAAACACTAAGTTGAAAATCATGAATACAAAAAAGATACCAAACACAGAGTAAGATACTAGGAGAATATAAAGTAAAAAAGTCCAAAATATAAGCCCACCCAAAAATCATTTCAAACAGTGAATATACAATTTCTTGAATCTCATCCGCAAAAAAACCCTACCTGAAGGGTAGGCGTATGACTGTTGCATGAATCTGTAGGAGAAACGGAAGTCTATCTAATCACTCTAAAAACAAAATGGTACTAGAAAACATAATATTCCTTCATAGAGTCTAACATCTTCATATGAAATGTCATGTGTAGGAAAAGACAGTGTAGGGGTGAGTAAAACAATACTCACTAGGACAGACCAAAATCACAGTGGAATACCACTAATAAATACACGATGTAAAACCAAAATAAATACAAGATGAATACCAATAAAAAATACATTAAGTATTCAACAAATAATTTCATGAATTATATGACTATGAAATACATGACATATACAAAAATGAAATAAAATGGAGTATAGTCATCTCACACACCTATAAGACTAAATCACAAAAGATGGATTATAAGTCAAAGTCCCCAGAACAGAAAGAGAAGATAACAAATGGAGTGTTGATAACACTCAGAGTGTCGATAACACATGGATTTTTTATAACACATATATTATATATAACACAAGGACTATCAATAACACATGTAGTGTTAATAACACATGGATTATCGATAGTTATTACAACCCCCATGTCATGTAGTCACCAAGATCACATATTCATAGCCAGGAACATGATTCCGCTCTTAGAAAGTTTGTACCAAGAGACCCTAATAATAAAGATATTATGTCATATTATAACTTCTCAAACAACTCACTTAGAGTATCCCTAATGCACTATCTCATCGTAGAGATCCCAACCCTACAAAGGGAAAATCATATGGGCACATGGTTTGAATGATATGAATATTTTGTAAAATGGATTGACCTAACCTACCCATATTGACCCACTGGCCCTGGCCAGACCCAGTATGATCAGATCCTAACTGGTCCAGCTTCTTAGGCCTACTGAACCAAGACGACTGGTTTGCTATGTCCAGCCCATTGGGCCGCCCTGGCAGCCCTTCCAAACTAGTCTGGCCCCCACTACAGTCCCACTTACTCCACTGGACATGTCTCACCCTGACCGCATGCCCCAACTCCACATGGTCCACCCTGACCACATGGTTGCCCTATGTATTCCAGTCAATGGGGCCAACCTACCTCCTCGGCATGCCCCGTGACATCACAATAGAAGGTTCCATTGACGCGACTCCAAGCTGTGTCCCAGATATCCATCACAACCTCCTGTCGTGGTCTCAGATCCCCATGTCCAGCTTATACTAAAGTGGGATTGATGTGGTCTAGTCGCACTACCAGCATGGTCCCAAATCCACCACATGTTCTTACGATCGCTTCGTTAAGTGAAATCCATCATTCACTAAACCTGTATGTGGTAAACGACGCCTGACACCATGGGATGCTACGCACCGCCGCTGGGGACCCTGTTTTTGTATGTCTCCCACGGTGCTCAGGTGTTCTGTTTTTTCTAAACAGAGTCACATATATTATCATCGGGGCACAAACTTCACTGACATGGTCTTTGATCTATCTTCCTATCAATCTGGGGGCTGATTGAAATTAAAGCCTCCCACCAAAGTGTACCATCACCACAACAGACCAACCATGAAGAACACCAAGAACAGGTATTTGAGAAACACCTAGAATGCATGTAGAATAGATATTTTCCTTGTTTGTATAGGCCTTGATATGTTCATGTTAGATGGTTTGACAGGAAATATAATAGATAATCAAAAATTTCATTTCCCATTTTTATAACTCATACCAATTTACCCATCCAGTCCAAATGGATGAACAATGGATCAAGTTGTGCATAGACTGGTCTTCATTTTTTATTTGAATCTAATAAGGGAATGGAAATCACCAAGAGAAAAAAAACCCATCCTTGTAGTTGGATTATTTGTTGATGATGGATGAAGGTCTGCGTCCTCATTGATCATTAATTGGCCTCTATTCTTATTGGAGAAAATTTACTTCTATGCATTAGAGGAATTCTACGGTTACGGAGAAAACCATGAATTCCTTAAAAATGGTTCCATTAAATAAGAAAATTGAACTGTTCCCAATAAATTATTTTTATTAAAACATTTTAATGTTGGTTACATCCAATTTCTAACATTCACAGGCAACCTGCATTGGTCGATGTTAGAACCTACCAAAGGTAAATTCATTGCTATTAATGTAATGGTTCACTATGATTTTTCACTTGAGAACCCATTTAGTTGGCATTCTTTTCTTAAAGAAAAACTACCAACACACTCTTTTAAAAACATAACATTTTTCATTGAACAGTTCCAAGTACATTGAGACATGAAATGATACATTGTCTCAGTGCCAAGTCATTGAATTTTTTCAATTAATTTATAAAAAATTGATCAAATGAAAATACAAGTCATTAAATTCTCACCACCTTAGGTATTTATGTCCCTAATGGCCTAAAAAGGGTTATTAAACAAAAAGATGAGGGTACTGAGAAAAAATCTATCCCTATCGCTCCCAAGTTATCTCCTTGAGATTATCATGCAACCACATAATGTTAATTATAAGAATCCACCACCTATGAAGGACCATCTCTTTTCGACCCTCGATCTCTATTGAGTAATCCGAAGAATCCACCCCATCATCAATGTCCATCTCTCGCCATACGATGTCGTATGCTGGATCATACACAGTCATCCTAAACTACAACATGTGGACGTTATTTTGCACCTAGAGAAACTATGGGGGTATAGATATGTGGTAAGCCACATTGCCGAATATAATGAGAATATTTAAGGGGTTGATTTATATTGGAGATAACTTGTCACCCCAATCAAATATACATAATCTCCGTTAAGGTAATACTTGAAGGAACACATTTTTTCCTTCCTCTAACTCCATGTACATCAATATCTGGTCAACATATGACTTCATATGGCACTATTCATTCCTAATTCTCTCTTGGATAATCTGATCCAACTCAGTTATAGCCCACACCAACTCTGGAAACAGGAGTGGAGACTCTCCTCGGTCAATGTAAGAAAGTGGTGACCTGCATGGTCACTCATATATTGATTCATAGATTTTCATACCAATGGTAGAGTGGTATCTTTATTTTTATGAACAATCCACCAGATGTTGGTGATTCTCTCAACTACGACCAAAGTCTAAGATGCAGTAATATTGCATGTACTCAAGAACCAAGATATTCATCTATTTATGGCCATATTTTGAGGGGGTGAAATGTCATTCTAATGTTTAACTGGTCCCAAGCACCTCCTAGAATACCTTCCACAACCTGGATGTGAACCAAGAATCACAGTATGATATGATCGTTGTTGGAACTTTGTGAAGCCTAACTATCTTTTACACATAGAGTCATCCCAAGCATTCTACTGAACTCTACTCATGGATCGGTAGGAAGTAGGTAGAATTCTTGAGTTGGTAAATGATTTACTAGATGGTATATTTTCCCATGTACATGCGTGGTAAACCCTTTGTTAATTCCATCAATATCCCATCCCAATTCAACTATTTCACCTCATGGCGTTGGGTAATGACTTCTGAAACTGGGTGCTCAACATTCACTTGATTTCATCTGAGGAATATAAAAATCAATTCTTCCACAACCTTCATCTTCCATAGATACTAGAAATTACGTCGGAAGACATAATACATATTTTCCACTCTGGGATATACTACCAAAGGGGGTGTATAATACTCCCTCATGAACTCTTCATGTAACTTCACTAGTACCATTATGTGTACTTTAAAGGGAATGAAGTCCTCCCTAATGTTCAAATATCTCTCCGGGGTAGGCCCGATAGAAATCATGGAACATAAAGTATAACAGTTGGTGTCTCCAAGATGTAACTCCCTAAATTACTATAAGAGTGGAGGGTTCACACCCATCAACTAGAGATAATCCACTCCATCTTTATCCATAACGCAAATCCACAATACGGCCAACATCTCTAACGCCTCACTCATAAACTGCGAGTTGGTTATCTTGTTGGGAGGTGCTTCTACTACATTGTCCTTACCATTATAATGGATAATCTCAATGTCATAAATCTGGAGGAACTATAACAATCACCTCAGCCTCAAGTTCATATCCTTCTGGGAGAGTATATACCTAAGAATCTTTTGGTCATAGTAGATGGCTAACTGGCCACCCATTTGGATGTGTCTCAAAACCTTTAATGCAAAGATTATCACATCTAGGTCACAATCATGGTTCGCATAGTTCTACTCATGCTACCTCAACTCGCTCAAACCATAGGAAATGACATCTTCCCCTAAATTAGGACACTACCAAGCCTTGTCTTGGATGTATTAGAGAACCCTACATCCCTGACGACCTCTTTTGGAAAGCTCAATATAGGATTTCTCATCATCCTCTACCTCAGATCTGGAATTCCCTGTTGGCACTTCGCTGTCCACAACAAGGGATATTCCTTCTGTTTCAAAGCCTTAAAGGGTGATTCTACTCTAGATATTTTCATACAAAACTCTGATAGCACATATCTATACTTATGAAACATCACACCTCACTAACAATCTTTGGTGGATCTCAAAAAATCACCACCTCAATATTCTCGGGATCCACTAAAACTCCTTCCCTAGAAATGATGAGTCCCAAAAATTGGACCTCTTGTATCTATAATTAAAACTTCAAGATATTATATTAATTTTATTGCGTCCTATGTATATCTAAGACAATCCTCATCTATATTACGTGCTCATACTAAAATGCCGGGTACACCAAGTTGTCATCAATGATGACCACGAAAAACTGGTCTATGTAATGCTTGATGATCCTGGTCATGAGTCCAGTGAACACTATTGGGGAATTTTCCATTCCAAAAAACATCACCAAATAATCAAAGTGTTTATACAAAAATATGAAGGATATATGTTGTATGTCCTCATCTTGTACCTGAAGTTGGCGATAACTAGATATCATACATATATTCTATAACCACCCTTATCTATTTATATGACCAAAGAATTCGTAAATCATTGTATGTTGATACTTTTTCTTCATAGCAAATAGATTAAGGTGATAGAAGACCACACATAATCTCAATATCCTATCGTACTTCTTGTCAAACAAAATTGGGGCCATCTAGGGTAAAACACAGGGGCTCATGAAACTCATCCTCTGCATGTCCACTAGTTATACCCTTAACTCACGGATCTGCACAAGATCCTTATGAAATGATGGTATAGATATCAGAATCTTACCAGGTATAGATCAATGCATAAATCAACCTCACTCTGGGGAGGTAATCCTGAGACATCCTCAGTAAAGGCGTCCCCATAATCCACAACCACTACATGAAACTATGGACTCCTATAATCCAATGCATTGAGGGTGATACTTTCAAACAGATAAGTAATCAGCTACACTCTATTATTTGTGAGTTTTTATTACCCTGCATGTGTTCCCTATTCTCCAAAAATAAAAAACATGGTCCCATCACTGTAGACACACCACACATTGCGCATAAAACAGTCAATCAGGCCATGAGCTATGGATAACTAGTACATAAAAAATGATGTTGAAAGGCCTCGATACCACCAACAAGAGATACAAACATAAACTATCACCCCCTAGAGTAATGGAACACTATCAGCACTAGTGTGTGATCATATAATTTCTCCTCATAGAATTCAGTAATCATAGAGATCGAGTAAACAGTTCCACTAGAATCACTGAGCCTCGATCAAGGGTCATGGTTAGATAAGGGTGAATGGAACGAGTGTTTATAAAAACTAGAGATATGGAGGATGATAAATATCTCCTAAATATAATAATTTTGGGATCCTCGGTATCATAATAAACCAATGCTTGATGTTTTCCTCATCCCTATCAACCAGCTCCCTATTCCCTTGCTGGACCAATTGGGGTTATTGGTGGTAGTACCTCAATCCTCTTCCCACCACCTACTATGCATCCTAATCCAATTCTATGCATGAAGCACTTCATACCACCCTTCCCATACATCTTCTCCAGTCCCAGTGGTCCCTGGACCGTCTCCTGATTGGTCGTATGACTGGTCGGGCAATATATAGCCAGATAGCCCTGACCACAGCACGAGTATCACATATTTTTCATCAACTAACAAGCTCTACCACGGTAGTCCCACACCGTTACCTAGGGTCATACCTTATTGTTATTGACTCACTTGGGCCCTTATGACTATTTTCAAGTACCCATCGCAATGTCTTGTTTTCTAGGTGCCTGCTAGTAGCTCCAACAACTTGTGTATTCTCTGCCAAAAACCTCTCAACTTGAAAAGATCCTTCTAGTACTCCAGCATATGTAGGGATACTTAGGGATATCATTGATACCATGATCTCCCTAGCGTATCCCCTGGTCGATGTTCTAGGCTCTAAATAATGGTTCCCACACCATATCCACTAAGTAACAAGAAATCTCTATAAATCTCATCAATTACTTCGCTACTGTATGATTGAACCATTTTATATCTTTGAGCTCGTATATGTGCACTCAGAATAACATTACTTGATAGAACTGCTACCAGAAGAGGATCTAACCATCTTCCCTAGAGAGAGTGGTCTCATCATGCGTCTGGATCACTAGGATCCACTATCACCTCAATGATCCCTGATGATGGCTTGTGTCCAGAACATTCATATGATTGGAAGGCATCCTTCCATGCTAAAAGACAAGTGTACCATCTTATAGAAAATCCTCAACTAAATGATACATTGTCTTACCAAACAAAATTGGGAGTTCAATACTTCTCATGCTCATGCAACACACTCATCTTGTGTGAATCCTCTACTAAAAGCATTGGAAGAAATTATTGGTAAAAAATTTGTGGTATTGAAAGTACACCACCAGGAGGTGTTATCTCTGGTACAGGTCCATGTACCGACGCCTCATCACTACACAGATCATCCTCGTGATCATGAATCATATTCCTAGTTGGCAGTCTGTGTGGAGGCATTTTGAAATAGATCAGGATGATCCATGGTCAATATAATATACATGGGGAACTGACTCAATAAGGACATGAGAACACACAAAAATCCTATATGAATCATGTAGCATAAATTTATCTATAACTACTATTTTTGTTTAATGAGTCAGGAATCCTAATTCAGAGAGTGTGTATGTGGATACAACAGTCACTACACTGACAATGGATTCCCTTGAATGAAAGATGAGCATGAAACTCTCAACACTATTTCTCCAAACCAACTTCATAGACTCTCCATTCATTATTTATAACCAACCTTCACTGACACCACTTTTTCATGACCTATCCTAAATGGGATTGTTCTGTGAATACACCATGTTTTCCTTCAATAGTCTATGTGCTAGAGAATAGCGATGAGTAGGATTATCCCACAAATGGAAGGCATTTTTCATGGTACATGTAGACACAAATACATCTCCAATCCAGAAATGACGAAATGTAAAAACATTAAGTATAAAAGCATGCATACCCTACGATACCAACCACAGAGTATGAAAATAGGAAAACTATAATGTAAATAAGGATAATATACAAGCACATATAAAAGAATTTTATAAAATTGAATACACGAGTTCCTAAAACTCATTCGCATAATCCTATACATGGATGATAGGTGTAGGAAATATATTTGAATCCATAGGAGAACCACACTTTTATATGATAAATCTAAGAACCACCTATTCCTGGCCCACCATGGACTTCATCCTTGTGTCGATCATATATACAAGACACAACACATACGATCAAATCCACTATCGTGCTGATTAAAACAATACTCAGTATAATACCTCGTAACCACAATGGAATACCACTATGAAATAAATGAAGTACGCCACAAATAAATGCATGATTTATACCACTAAAAAATACATGATGTATACCCTAATGAAATTGAAAAAGTATACCATTAATTAATACATTATGTATAACATAAAAAACAAAAAGTTCAATTAGATAAAAATGTATAAGTCAGAATCACAAAATCATTATTTTAAGTCATAGTGCTCAAAACAACTAGATTTGATAACACTCAGGTTATCAATAACACATGGAGTGCCGAAAACAGACGGAATATTGATAACACACAGAGTGTAGATAACACATACAGTGTCGATAAGACATGGAGTGTCAATATCACACATGGTGTATATAGGTCGTGTATTCCCACGTCATGTAGTCACCAATATAACATAGTCACAGCCAACAGTAGAATTCTTCTCATAGCCCACTTGTACTCTGATAAACTACTTCTCAAGCCATTAGGTCATATTACAACTTCAAAAAAACTCACAAAGAGTATCGAAAGTGAAGGCTCATCACAAGGGTACCAATTCAATAAATGGATCATAAAATCGACAAATGGATTGAATGACATGGGTGTTTTTGTAAAACGGTCTGATCTAGGACCTGTCTAGGTATGAAACGACCAGCCGGACCCAACCCGACCCAGTCTAAACCGTCCATGCCCATTGGCAAGCTAATTTCATCCCACCCAATCTACTAGAGTAGCTCGACCACCCAATTATTACCCTTGTGGTGGGCTAGTTTACTTTTCCGGATATGGATCACCCTAGCCTTTCCCCTGGTCTATGCAGTGCTCCCTAACCCAGCAGCTCTTCCTTGACGCCTGGTGAACACAGTTTTGGGCCGCCTTTCATGCGGGCGGTATACCTCCTCTGTGTTACCCACATCATTTCCACCATTGGTTCCTCTGACGTGGCTCTGAGCCACATACCATCTCGCTTATGTGGGATCCGACCCCGACCCCAATCACCTCCCACAACATCCAGCACCACGGCCTCAACGCGGTCTTCCCAAATCCGCTGACTCCTACGGTCGCCACAACGATTGATTGTTCTCCTCTGTCGCACCTGCATGTGACAGTAATCATGTTCCTAAACTACCAGCCCTAGTTCTCTAGGTCACCCTCATTACTCGAGTGCCCAATTTTTTTGAAATGTATCCACATCTGGGATCCTCAAGATGTGACCTTCACTACCTTGGGCTACCATCAATCTTTCTATCACTCAGGGGGGTTGATCACATTTGAAGCCTCATTTAAAATTGTACCATGGCAATGAGTTTTCAATTGTGAAGAATTCCATGAATAGGGAGAGGAGAAACACAAATAATTCGATAAGAATGGATCTTGGTCTTTATCTTTCCATCCTTGATTAATTAATGTAAGATTCTATAACACGATCAAGAACATATCATTGAAAAGAAATATCTCCCTTTATAAACCCAGTAAAAATTCATCCATCCAATAATAATGGAACAATCGTCGATCAACCGGTTTTTGGGTTGGTCTCTATTCGTCGTTTTAATCTAAGAGGGGAAATGAAATCACTAAGAGATAAAACACCCAACCTCATATTTGGACTTATCATTTATGAATAATGGAGGTCTATATCTTCTTTGATACATGATATTCCTACATTAGTCATCGAGGGAGTTTCACTCCTTGAATTAGAGGAATACTAGGGTTATAGTTATAACCATAACATCCAAGAACAGATTTCATTAAAAATATATACTCGGATTCGTATGATAAGATATTTTTTATTAAATTATTTTAATAATGTTTATGTCTAATTTTATCGTTCACAGTCAACCGGAGTCATTCGATAATAGGTCGCTCTGAAGGGAATTATGCATGTATGAATGCAATGGTGCCCTTATATTTCTGATCTGGGAAATCATTTAGGTATTAATACTCTTTTAAAAACAACAACCTTCATGATTTATTACAAACATAAAAATTTTCATAGAAAAATTCCAGGAACAACAGGCCTCAGAATCATACATCGTCTTGGTTCCTAGACTCGGAATTTTCCGAATAAATTTATAAAAACAAAATTAACGAAAATCTAATTCATTACTTTTTTTATAATTATAAAATACCATTTATCTATATTTTTTATCTCCTGTATAACTGCATGGATGAAACTGGGAATATTTAAATTTATTTTTAAGAAAATAATGTTTTCTTTTTTTTTTCTAATTTTATTCATTTTATATGGCTAATAAAATAAATATTAATTTGAAAATTTATTTCCATTTACATGTTTTTAGAATTTATTTTTCATGTTATTTTTTTGAGGATGGCTTAATATAATCTTACTATGTAATTTTACAATAACTTATACTCACACATCTCATTATTCAAAAAGATTTCATATATAGTGATGTAAGTATGTAAAATACAAAAATGTTCAATAGTATTAGATCAAATCAGAAATGATGATTTTTGAATTGGTGGGGTTTGGTTTTGATATTCATTAGATTTTGGGTTATTGAAATATGATGTTATTTTCTTTCTTTGTTCAAATATTTTCAAGATTTTAAAAATTAGAAATAAATTTAAAAATCTTTTGTTTTTTATTTATGAATAAAAATGATTTTTATAATTCAATAAAAGTTTCACTAAATCATATATATTTTTTTTAGGAATTATATTATTTAAAGGATTATAAAAGTGGGTTTTACCTATAGATTAGTTGTCACACTAAAATGGGTCCTTTCAATCCATAATGGTCTGGTATTGGACTAATTTCTTGCTATGTAGAAATATTGATGAAATGATCACACCATAATTGTTTCCCCATGATTTTTCATTGAGGTTGTAAAAGAGGTCAAATGGATGACTCTAATATGAGAGATAATTATGACACCCATAAATTTTTTGATATATTTAATATTTAAGTAAGGTAACATATTTCACTATAATGGATAATTATTACCCCATATTGTCTTTTTCCATGGTAAAATGTTATGGTTCCACACCATGGAACAGTATTCATAAATGTTTCATGTTTTACTAAATAATGTTTAGTGAACTATGTGAAATAAAATTCTATGTAATATATTAAATAGAAACATATTATTAAAGATTTTTTATCATATTAATGATAGATTCCAAGCTTGGAATATTTTTTAATGTAATATATCCTTTGATGTTGGAAATTATAATAATATGTTGATGTCAAGTTCAGTATACTACCTAGATTAGAATTTTTTTTTCTTTCATAGTTTTTTTATTTGTAACTAATTCAATGACATAGAATAAAATTTCAATTTTTTTAATTGTATAGCTATAATCAAGTAAAATAGATGATTATTTAGGGAATCATGCAAAATATCATATTATTTTAGGGATATAATACTTTAATAATGGATATAAAAAGATTTAGTTTATTAATAATTTTAACAAAAATGGGAATTGTTTATCCTTATAAAAAAGAGTTATGTTTATCTCATTGGATGCCTATAGATTTAAAAAATGCAGATAATAAATAAATATATTGTTACACCATAATTTCTATAATTAAAATTCAACCATTCACTGTAGATCCTGGTGTTTTATAGAAGAGTAGGAATTTTAATCTAGGGGTTTCAAAGCATTCCTTAAAATTTTGAGGGTTGTTAGAATAGTAGGAAAATGATACCACGTTTATTTTTTTTATTAACAAAATATTATCTTGGTGGATTTATTACATCAGGAAATAACTTAGTGTATGGAAAAAGTATATATCCATGTGTGGGTGAAATATGTAAACAATCATCATTTCACCTACATATTCTTTATAAATACAATGATTTAGTTACGAGATATAGAGTATTTTTGGATAACATAATTACAAGACCATTGGAAGGACCATTTATATATTAAGAAACCCAAATTCATACCTTCTCTTTTAGGGTATCTACTCAATCCAGGACTAAGAATTTTTATTATAGATGAAGCTTCAAATTAGTGGATTTCTCACTCATATATTTATTTGGTAGTCATTATAAATCATAAAGAGATCATGATCGTTTATGAATGAACATCCAATTGATGAATAATTGGATACAACACTATATCAAATTAAAAGGAATAAATATTTTTATAAATGATATTATTTGAATTTTTATCAACCTCAAATATGGAAAATCTCTAAAATATACTATATGAAGATATATTTTAAAGTAAACAGATTATTAAATTTTTATGTGATTTTTCTAATAGAATCCATATGATGGTGATTAAAATTAAATACTCATATATAATTTCTAAAATGTTTAAAATCACTAAAACAAATGACACAAAGTACATAAAAATAAAATGATGGTATTTTGTAACAAGTAAAAATAAATGGGAAGTAAATAAAATTAATATATGGATGTATTTTATGATTAAATTAATTTTATTTTGGATAAAATTAGTGGAATCATAGGAAAAATGATATCATGATTTAAATATATTATTTTTGATAATTCCACTTAAATTCAATTCAAATGGTTTGGAACTCGAGGTCATGGATCAAAAGGTGGTGACTTTGTAAAGTCCCTATAGAGAAATCATTATATATAATGTATTGATGAATGATAATTATTCAATAGAAAAAAACATTCTCATAAATTTTTTTATAAGTAGATTAATATTCATTGAATTATAGATGACACAAAAGAGAAAGATGCTGATGAATACATTCCATTCATTTTATTAAAATTTAAAAGGAAAAATAAAAGTTCTCCAGTAATCTTCTTAATTTTTCTTTTTTCATTGTAATTGTTTGGATCCTCACTTAAAACAATTACATCAATTTATTAGTCAATCAATATAATGATGTACCCATAAACATATAATCAAAATATATGATGTTTCGGAAGGCATCATAATAGAAATTAATAAAAAATAAGATATTTTATTCACAATAGTATCTTATCAAAGAAGTATAAAATGTGGTGGAAATAAGTTTTTTCAATGATATCAATAAATATATCTACGTGGATGTTATAGACAAGACACAATTAGGGGTAAAAACAGTAGTGGAAAATATGAGGTTGAGGGAAATACGTCAACTTTTTATATTGGTTATATGACAAGAATCAGTGAAAACATGAGTAATGGAGTAGTATCAAAATAATATCATAACTTATCATTAAGAATCATGAAATATGATTACAATACCAAATAAAGGCCATCCAAATCATGGGTTATAGACATAAAAAATTAAGAAATCAATTCATAGGAATGAGTAATATCATTATAACCTATGAAATTATAAATATTTGGTATTGTTTTTAACTATGTAATATTTTAAATTAGTGGTACAAACATAAAAATAAAAAAAACATTTTGATAAAATCAATGTATATTCTCCATTTATTTTTTTGAACAAATCCATGTATGTCCACTATTAATTTTTATGAAACAATTGTGTTATGCCCATGACTTATTATCTCATTATATATAAAATAATAAATAATTCATTATAGTGAGATATATGACCATAAAAATCATCACATATATATATATATGAGTTCACTAAAATCATATCATACATCTTATCATAAATAATCCCTACTGATTTATATATGATACACAAATATCACAAAAGTGATCACATCAAAACTGATAATTCGATACCAAAACAATCACCACCCAAAAAGATCACATTTTAGGTTTTTTATGAAATACAACATTATTGGATAATAGTCCTTTAAAATGAGAGATAAATCAGAAAAATAGTTTATTTTGTTTCTTAATATCATCATAAAAAGATGTTATTTCTGATTGACATTTCAAAAAGAATTAAATTTAAAATTATGTGGAACCATATTATAGGATTTATTTTAAAAAAATCCAATAAATATACCATAAAAATATACAAATAATATGTTAATATAGGATATATATGGGAATGATATATGATTATTGAAAGGAATATCCTTTCAAATATTTGAAAATTCTTTTATTAAAAACCTTATCTGTAAAATGATTTAGAAACCATGGTTTTAAAATAAATAGAAGTATAAGTATTATTTGAGTTTAAAATAATTTGAGTTTCCTCGATGGAATGGGGTAAATTGGTGGTATTTAAGAACACCTATATGGAGGTAAAAATCAACTAAAATACATGAGAATTATTCAATATTAAAATTCCATTTACATAATATAAAATATTCATCCATGGAGAAGATTTTTTATATACATTATTTCCCATGAATAAGAGGTGGAAACAATAAATAAATTTATAATAGGATAGATATGATTATAAAATAAAATGTTTTTATCTAAGTGAAGTAATTATGACCCATGTGAAAGATTTCAGTTATGATAACCTCTTAATATAACTCTCACTCGATCAACTATGCTCTATCATATAGTATCATAATATATCTATATTTATAACATGTTTTAGAGACATATTATTTTATTGGAATTTCATAAAATTCATTTATACTTTTTTGTTACATGTTTTTTAGCATGTTATCATCTATTTTTTGAATTGGGTGTCATAAATAAAGATCATTTAAAACAGGTTCTATAAATACAGTTTCCTTATAAACTCTTCATATAATGTTCATTATTACAAGATCATACTAGGTAATGTAAAACATGATTTAAAAAAATTAATTTTTTAATTCATTATATAATATTTTTGGTAATGTTTTCTGGAAATTAAATTGAATAAGGGATCATTTTCAGGTGTTTAATGAATAATATGTGATATGTTAATAAAATCATTAGATATTTTTATTATGACACACAAATAATTTGTAAATATTTCATAAATTATTATTAATTTTTTTAACAAAATATTATATTCCTTAATCATCCATGACATACCCATTATAACATCACTCATGTATGTTGTAAAAAGAACCTAAAGATAACCACTTTATAATGACTGAATGAGTACGAGAGTATTGTTATATCATATTGACATCAAATTTATACAATATTTTTCATTTAATAAATATAATATATATTTATTAAACTAATTATTATAACCATCCATGATGGTTTGTTATGAAAAATAAAATTTTTATGTTTGTGGAGTTTTTAGTATTATTGTATCTATGAGTAAAGATCAAATTTCTTTCTGAATGGGGGAAATATTGTGTTTGAAAAATTAATATTATTAGTTTTATTTTCTATTGGTATAAAAAATTTATTCATATAATATATCTTTTTTTCATCCTTTATAGATGGTGATAGAAAACAGACTGCATCACTTCATGGAGGTGGTAGTCTACACATTGTCATGATCATTGTTAGTGCGTAAATGGGATATAATATTTTTCATCTAATTAATATTATGAAATTTATGTATAATAAGGATAAATATTTCATTATATTCACATGGATATATATTTTCTAATGTATGGTTAAAATTAATGAATAGAATAATATAAGGAATTACACACTTTCGATGGGTTAATATTCTCTTATAAAACCCATTGGATGTGAGGGTCTTAAGAATAATTAATAATACCAAACTCTTATTTTTGTGGGAGAGGGTTATAGGATCTGAAATTGGAAGTGTTTTAATGATAAATTATATGATTATGTGTATCTTTGATAGGGTGGAAGGGGTATCCTTTTATAAAAAATTGAAATTAATATTTTAGAAAAACACAATATTTTTTAATAAAGGCCAAACGATATTAAAGGATCAATGGACCAAAAAGTATAAAATATGGTATTTTGGAAATTTTAAGGTCAAAATTTTTCTAATAAAATTGTTTTAATTAATTTATGAGTGATTAAGTCTTTTTTTCTCTTACATTTATCATTATACACTAACCTACTTTTACCATGGAAATTAAATTTTGACCAAAGAAATTTATCTTAATGAACAAATTTAATATTAGATCCTTTTATATTGTATTATCATTTTGATTTAAAATTAAAAAATTATTTTAACACAAATAAAATATAATGGTGTAAAATATGAATTTTAAAATAAACTCCAATAAACTTGTAAAAGAGTTTTTCGAAAAAAAAACATATTTTTTAGCATTAAAATTTTACAAAAGTAAAAACTATCATGGACACTCGTTTTAATGAAAAAGTTAATTTATTATAAAACAAATAAATGTATTTGGGACTTAATGTAAAACCACAACTGAATTAACCATATAATTAATTAAATATATGAAAATACCAAACCATGTATTTTTCATAAAACAACACTTTAATATAGCTTGAAAAATATTTGACATTAGATTATCAGCTAAAATATTATTTATAAAATGAATAATATTATAACATAAATTAATATTTTTTTATCTAAATTGTTCTAAAATCTCCTAGTATAATCTTAAATAACTCTAAAATCATAAAAATTATAGTTTTCACAAGTACCGTTTTTTTTATAAAAATTTAACCGCTTAATAAAGCCCAAAAAATTATACAATGTAATTTATAATGTAAGGAATTTGAAAAATAATTTATTATAGTGAAATTTAAATTGAAAATATTATATATATAATTTATAAAATAAAATATTTAATACAATTAAAATGAATTTTATTAAAAATAATATTTTTAATGTAAGCTCATTTTATTTATTTATCTTATATATTTTTAATTGTTCTTAATTATTTTTGTTATTTTAGATTTATTATTAATTTATTATTAACAAATTTTATTTTTTTAATAGTTATATCATCTAATGTAACTTATCAATCATTACATAATTTTTACATAGTCTACAAGTTTAGGTCATTACATTCAATCCCTATTAAAATTTGTCTTTAAATATTTTATTACGTATTGGAAAAGAGAGAGGGTTATTTTATATCATCACATTCCTAGGTTTCCACAATTATTCCTTGAACATGTTATTCATCCATATAATTTTGACCAAATGAGTGGTCTCCTTCCACAATTCATTATCTCTTCAATATGACATTTAAACTAGATTTTCCTCAGAAGCGAGACAATATTCTAGTTGCATGACCCCTATATTTAGTACATATGATTTTTCTAGAATTTAAACTCTTAAAATTGATACATAGAATAAATCATGAAATTTGGAATGTTCATAAAGCAGTTCAATGTGATAAGATACATTCCTATTATGATCAGGGATTTCAAAGGGCGTAGTGTTTCTAGGATTCATTTCCATTTCTTCCAAAATCCAATAACATGATTCCCATTGGATATTAGGTGGAATAAATTCTCTCCAAAATTAAACACTAGATATCATCGATGATTGGCATCATAGATATTTTTCTAATTTTTTCTCATATTTCGTTGAGTGGTTTTAATCTTCTCTATCATATCTAGGATATGGTTAACACTTATCATATTCTTCTCTCAAACATTATCCTACCTTGTTCAAATCCAACAACTCTTCCCACATGGAGCCTCATATAAATTCTTCTAAATCCTATAATGGAAAATTATATTATATAATAACTCCACCCAATTAATGTTTTTGATCCCTAAATACCTGGAATTCAATTGAACAAGATCTCAACATATCTTCTAGAGTTTGGATGGTCCTCTGAAACTAAAAATCATTAATAAGAGTGATAAAAAATTAAAAAAATAAACTCTACCAATAATAATTTAAGAATAATTTTCGGAATCATGATCTAATTCTTGGATCTAAATCAGGTACTATGTGAATTCAATCTATATTGGTCATTTACACTTGACTAAAATACATCCTAGAGACATTTTCAAAAGATTGATATTATTTGATAGTGCTAATGTATGCTGACATTTTATAGTGATCGAATACAACAAAAATAGAATTATGTCTCTTAGATGTTTTGGGGAGTCCCATAAAAAAATTCATGGTAATATTTTCTGATTTCAAAAATGTATAGGTAATGGTTATAATTCACCCTTTTCATGTTCAAATTTAACATACTATTGTATCAAGTATTGAGATGTGATTTATGTTATGTCACTCATCATTTTATCCCTATATAAGTTTAATTTTATTCCTTTATAGACCATTATTCATCTTATATTAAGAAAGAATGATTTTCTATGTAATTCATCCGAAAGACCCTTATTTAGTTCTATTTTTGGCGGGATACATATTTGGGTTAAAATCCTTATAAAACAAAAATTAACGTGGTAGTACTTTAAAAAATCACTACCTTTTGTTATTGTTGTGAATTATATTTTTTGGATTATTTAATCTTCTTATTAATGGATAGTTGAAAAATAATGTTGTATATAATTTTTTTATCCATTCCATACGATTTCAATATTAATCAATAGTAAATCTATGATTATTGAATCCTTTTAATACTCAGGTGGGTAAAAATATAACAATCGTTCATGATAAAGTAATATTTCACCTTTTATGGCTTCCCACAGTGGTAATTTTTTGAGGTATTTTATTCTTTATTGTTACTAAACATCTCATTTAGTTCATGTTTAAATTTATTTTTGACTATATACTCTTTTCTTATATAGTCAGTATAAATTGCATACATCTCACAATAGATATAATGTCTCCAAATTATCAAAGAAATTCCAATGGACTCTAAATCATTTCGTGAGTAGGGTCCTTCTTCGCAGGAGTCTTTAATTATCATTATGTACAAGAAAATAACTAACTTTTTTACATGATAATTCATCCTAAACCCTTCATTGAAGTGTCACTATATATCACGAACCCTTCTCCGCTACAGGATAGTTCAAGAACGAGTGAAACAATGAAACTTTTCATAATATCCCAAATTATTTCCTCACATTTCATTGTCCAAATAAACATCACTCCTTTTAATGATAACTTTGGTTAGTGGGTTGGAAAATCTTGAGATGTTTCTCACAAAGTAAAAGTATTGTATACATAATATAAGAAATTTATTATTAATTAGAGACATCAGTCACTGTTATTTAGTTATTATATCTATATTTTATTTGTCAGTAGATATAACATACTTAGTGTTATCATGACCTAACAATGATACACATTGCAACCAAAATACACACTTTTCAAACATAGAATATAATATCCCTTTTCCAAAGGACCTATGAAAAATTATTAATTACAATTCATGTTCTTAATTTCAATATGAATATATGGTAATGTCATCAATATAATCTATAATTAATTTGTCATGGAAATCTATAAAATCATTGTTCTTCAAAACATTAAAGATTTCATGGGAATTTATAATCCCAAATTTTATTACTATAAATTCATAGTATCCATAGATTTTTTATAAATCATACATGGGTTAATCTTATGTAACACCCGAAGCTTCCACGGTATGATTCAATTTGAATAATACAATAGCGTGTGTTGTACGCAACTTCGAGATTCTAACACACTGTGACCAATCAAAGTAGCCGTTATGAATATTAATACCTACTTTTTGAAATTTTATAAAATTTATCTCTAAAAATGGAATTCATTTTTGGATTCAGAATATCTTAATTATCCTAGAGTGAAACTTTGGTACTTTGTTGATAACTTCTATATTTTTATAAATAGTAAAAATTACTAAATTTTAATTAATTTTTTTTTAATCATAATACTTAATAGTGATAAAT
The DNA here is from genome assembly GCA_963277665.1 of Viscum album. NCBI lineage: Eukaryota > Viridiplantae > Streptophyta > Magnoliopsida > Santalales > Viscaceae > Viscum > Viscum album. Next base: position 1,516,199,195 of record OY728135.1, read on the forward strand.
TATGAATTTGAGTGTTTTAAAATTACATTTGGAATATATTTTTACCATTTAATAAAATTTTGGTGATTTTACATAATTTCAAAATTAAACCAGACATAAACAAGTGTCAATCTTTTTATAGTTATTATCTCTTAAAAACAAGCTTTCTGTTTTAACAAGGGGAATTAATTTTAAATTAATTTCTGCCACTTATTTTTTTTTGAGTTTGGAAAAATGAATTAAAAATTTGGAATTAGTATGTCCAAATTATGTAGGTAGGTAAATTTTATTTTTAGAAATTTTGAATAATTACTTCGGTAAATATTTTATTTACCATGGTTAAATGGTAAATCCGTTAAATAAGGGTAAAACAATAATATTATAATAATAATAATAGACTACACTAAAACGTGTCCTAACATTATTGGTTGATACATGTACGACCATGGGCATTCTTGGGTCTATTTTGGGACCCCATGGATCTACTTTTAGGTGATAAAGACACTTTATATTAATTATGTTAAAATAAATACAAAAATGACATAAGCATATAACTTTTTGAAAAATTTTTTTACATAGGGTTATATATAATCTATATTAGACTATAAATATTAAATATAAATATAAAAAGATTTCCTACATAATGGTTATTTATTTATAATTTTTTGACATGTAAGAATTAATTTTACTTATGACGCAATAATGATGCAGTATTTTCCTTAATAATGAAAGAATCAAATAATTGGTATTATAAATGTTAAAATAAATATAATTTGAACGTTTTGATGACATACATGAATTTTATTGGTTAATATTACATGATAGGATTTATTAAATTAATTTTTATTGAATTAATAAAGTTTTTAAAACTTTAACAAAAATCAATTGTTGAATAGTGTCAAAATTGACATAAATGAGGTTTTAAAACAAATATTATATTATTAATTGATATTCTATTACTAAAATTATATAGACTGGCCAAAAGACATATATCATGATATTATTATCATTAATGGAAAACTTGGGGGTCTCTTGGATGTATATAGTATGTTTATTGACTATATAATATAAAAATACAAATTGACATGGTAAATGTCAAACTAATTATCTAAGAGTTAAAACTACAATATAAGTTAGTATAATGACCCAAACCTATCTACATTATATTGGTTGAAATTATTTCGACCCATACCCACCTTAAACCTTTAATAATCTACTTTGGAGCCATTATAACCCAAATATGAATTTATTATTAAATAATATTTCTAGGTTTTCCAAAGGTTCCCTTTACCCCTTTTATAAAAGGGAAATCCCCCTTATCACTAATTTACACATTTAAATCCTTTTGTCTCAGCCAACCCCTGCCCAAATAATCTCTCATATTCCCTCACTTCAACCAATAGGCCTTATTTTGATCCTAATTCCAACCTATGGAGCTCTTTTTATCAACTCAAAAAGAAGAACCTGAAGAAGAAGTAATGTTTTCACCACCTTCTTTCAAGTTCCTTTCTTCATCAACTTATTCTTTCTTTGTTATTACCATTCTAAAATAATAACTCCAGTATATTCTATATAATATGATGTTATTATAAATATGGTCCAACCATATTCAGTATTCTATCCATCCTTTTAATGACATGTCACCATACGTGCGTACGTACGGCTTACCGCCTCCACGTCGTGGTGTAATTGTTATTCAAAACATTATTATTTGTATGGGTATAATAATGATGTTTAATACATGTAAATAATAAATATAACATGACAATTATTTTTTACATATGATATACCATCCAATTATATTTTATTTTAGTATCAAAAAAATGATAATGTCGCTCGTGCGTAAGTACGGACTACCGTTTCCACAGACGCGATTAGATTCATTTCCCATGGTATCCATTCAAGAATAATTCTCATTTGATGATTAAAAGTAATTTTTAAGAACTTTATATCATTCTGGATATGAATATGATGCAACCTATCCATAACAAACATGACTTATGTAACAAAACATACAAAATAAAATGAGTATGTTAACACCTGAAACGACGATAATACTAAAATATTATTAACAAAGCATTATTAGAAGATAACATATGATATCATAATTATGTATATGGTTGTTGCATAATTTTATAAATTTTTTTTTACTATTATAAAGGAGGATAACATAGCATCTACTAGGGAAAAGTACAAGGTAAGGGTTTATTTCACAGTCTCTTCATTATCCGAGGTTGCTTATACGTAATTATATACTGGGACCTCTTTATCATCCACATCCATGTTTATTAAAAATGTATTTCAAAACATTCTTACTATTTTTTATACTATGGGTTAAATTCATTTATACCCTTTTTTGTCTTTTTATAATATTTTTATAAAGCAATATTTCCATCATTTTCCAAACAAGGTCTTTTTAAAACCTTTTCGAAAAATTAAGGAAAAAATGTATTTTTTAACTTATACGGCAGGTGCAGCTATTTTCGACCGTTATCAACTAATAAAAGCTTCCCTTACAAGATAATAAGAATATTTTCAAAGTAATTTTTTTTATAATTATGTTACTTTTAAATGATTTCAAAAAAGATATATTTCTCCCAAATAGTTTTGATTTCATCTATGTCAACATTCTTTGATAAAATTTACACTTATTTGAAGTTGATTTATTATGATACAAAGAATCCATATTGTATGTAAAGTTTTGTGATTTGTTTGACTATGGATGAGTTATTTTTATGTCATTAATGGTTTATGATTAATTTTTTGTCATTTCATATTTTAGTTTTAATATGAATGTTTATGTTATATTTCATCCTCTTCTTAAGATGAATATATTGGACAATTATGTTCCGGTTTGGGGGCTCGTAAAAGTAAGCCTCTAGGTTGGGGTCCGGTTACATCAGACCCTCTGGGTTGGTGTCCGGATATTAGAGGCACTCCAGGTTGGTGTCCGGTTATTAGATGTACTCCAGGTTGGTGTCCAGTTATTAGAGGCACTCCGGGTTGGAGTCCGGTTACAGAGGCTCTCCGGGTTGGGATCCGGTTACAGTTATCCCTTAGGTCTTGGCACAAGGCCTTGAAACAGAAATTAAAGTTCAGTATTATGAATTCCATCATTATGAAAGTGGTTATTGATATTTCATGTGATTATTCTACTAGTAGAATATCCATGTGAATAAGTAAATGACATTATCTCATTTTATCTTTGCTATATTATTCTGAATTTCATGTTTTAAAGCATTTTGTTTTAGTTATACATTTCCTCAAATGTTTAAGCTTATTTATGAAAGCTTTCACTATATTTTTATCCTTACTAAGCATCTGAGCTAACCCCTTTCTATGTTTTATTTTTCCCAGAATGTGATGAAATATAGTATGACTGACCTATAGGGATAGTCTGAAGGGGACATGAGTGTGTACTTTAGAGATTATATTATTGTAGTTTTTCACATTATGATGTAATGTAATACTTATGAATATATCTAGTGATTCCAAGGCTACTAAAATAATCGGTCTTTCGAGACTAGAACTTTTGTGATCATGCCAATGTTATGTAATAATGCACCGACTCTGGGTAACTGGGGCCAGGGTGTTACTGTTGGTATCATAGGAAGTTTAGTACAAACCATGGATGATAGATTTATATAAACTCTGATTATATAAAATAGACCTAAGATGGAATTTGAGGATTTTTATAGAAGAACTTCTTAGAATTTTTGTATTGTAGAGATTTTGTGAGTTTTCTGAGCAATACATATTTGTCTGGATACAAGTAGGTAGAGGCGGCTAGGCACAGATGTACCTAGGGGTAAAACCCGAAAACACTGCTTTGAGCTAGACTCGAACGGGAACTGGTGCACGATAATGGGCCTTGTTGCACTCTTGGTTATGACACTCCTGGGAGATATGCTTAGGATAATTCTCATTTTCATTACAAACCATTATGAAGGGTTTATGAGTATATACTTATTCAAAGAAAACATTTTTATGATTATGGATTATATCCATAAACGGTTCCATTTATGTTAGGTAGTTTACAAGTTTGGAATTATTCATTGCAATTCATAAACTGACATAGTTTATGCTATTGTATAGAAATGGTGCCGAGTAGAAGGAATGTGAAGTCCAGCAATACATATGATCCAAAGAGTAAGAAGGATCATATCATTCACGGTATTAAGCCAAAATTTAGAAGAGAAATAGTCTTCCATGTATTCTAAACATATGAATAAATATTATCACGTGTTAATAAGATAAGTAAAGAATTATTCGAGTCCTATGGCTTTGAAGGGAAGTAAGAGAAGAAAAGAATGCAAGAGCGAAAGATGGATAAAGGGAAGATGGAAAAGAAGAATTTTCCCATATGTGATAACAGTGGGAAGAAACAACCTTGAACTTTCCTGAAAAGAATTGGAGTTTGGTATAAGTGTAGAGAAAAAGGACACCATGTACATAACTACAAGGGTATGAAAAAGGATTCAATTGTATAATGCTTCATCTACAAGGAGTTGGGAAACTACGTGAACCAATGTCCCAATCATGAGAGGATGCACCAAATGATGATATTACATAATAATCAAGTAATGATACTACCACATATGAGGAGGAATGATTATATTTCTTATGTTGTTATTATATAATTATGTCATTTGAGTTTTTTATCAACAATGTGCTGGTTATAATAATTATATAGTATATAAGGATTGTACTGCAGTACTATTTCATTAAGGACTTTAGATTGTATGGAACCAAGAAAAGTAACTCAATAACAGGTTATATTTTTTGGAAATTATATGGTTGAGAGAAAGATAAACCATAATATGGTTCTGATACCGAGGTAGTGATTTTGGAATAATACATGATTGATTTGGATAAATTTTATTCGTAATTCTTGACTACCTTGAAACTGACTAATGATTTGTATATTCCATCATTATTGAAGATTTAAACATTTTTTCATAGAATGATTATATCAGGTATTCTATAAGTAATAAGGGATAATGAATGTAATCAGTAAGGTTTTATGGCAATTCTGGAAGTCGCAGTGTTTTAAAAGAATACATGATGAGGGTGTTCACAAGTTATTATGTAGCAAAAATGATTTTCATTATGTATTCATTCCTTATAAATTTTGGACAGAGAGTTTGGATAAGAGTATTTTGGATAATTCTAGTTTGAAATTATTTTTGGATTTCCATAAAAGGACAACTTGTTGGTTGGGTGACAACCCGTCGCGTCCGGCAAGGCCGTGAGACTTGAACCCGCAACCGGAGGGTGACAAGGGTGTATCACATACCACTGACCCATGTAATGTCCTGGATTGAATAATGTAGTTTTTAATGGTTTAGATAGATGAATTATAAATTATTTTTTAACCCTATAAGAATAAGATAAATAGAATATTATTTTTAAGTTCTATTATCTTTTAGAGTGAAAGACGAGTTTGTGGTAGAACTTAGTTAAAGAATGGGACTCTAATTGTCAAGTATATATTTTACTGCTTCTCTTATTCAAAGAAGAAATTAATTCTTATACAATATTGAAGGGATATTAAAACAAAAAAATTTGTTATCCTAATACAATATGTTTTGTTGAACCGATGGTATTTTAAATCATCATAGATTGATGAATTTAAGGCCCTCAATTTTTCACTTGTTTGTGAGTGATGACCTCAATCACTACCTATAAATATTTAAATTTTTTCTCCAATTATATGTATCTAATTTCCAAAAATGTTATCCTAATTGAGATCATAACTTGCTGGTGACCATTTAATTTATCCTTTTCTCTTATTAAGACTATATTTTATTAACCTAATTTCCGATGTGGGTTTTCCAAAAGGTATTTTCTATTTGCAACCGTTCATTTTCGAAAAATAATATCAAATTTTGAGGACGCAATTTATTGAAGGAGGGAAGAATGTAACACCCCATGCTTCTATGGTACGATTCTCTTTGAATGATACAGTAGCGTGTGTTGTACGTAACTTCGAGATTTTAACACACCACGACCAATCAAAGTAGTCGTTATGAATAGTAATACCCAATTTTTGAAATTTTATTAATTTTATATCTCAAAATGGAATTCAATTTTAGATTCATAATATCAAAATTAGACTAGGGTGAAATTTCTGATCTTTTCGGATAACTTTTATGTTTTGATGAATAGTAAAAATTACAAAATTTTAATTAAAAACAAATTTTTTAATCGAAATAATTAATAGTGATAAATTATGAATTTTAATGGTTTTAAAGTATATTTAGAATATATTTTTACCATTTAATACAATTTTTTTCATTGGACATAATTTCACAATTAAACTGGACATAAACAAGTATCAATTGTTTGATAATTATTATCTCTTAAAAACATGTCTTTTGTTTTAACAACGAGAATTAATTTTAAATTAATTTATTCCAATTATATTGTTTGACTATGGAAAAATGGATTCCATATTTAAAATTTGGATGTCTAGATTGTGTAAATAGGTATCCTTTATTTTAAGGCATTTTTAATAATAACATTGTTAAATATTTTATTTACCATGGTTAAATGGTAAATCCTGTAAATAATGGTAAAACAATAATATTATAATAATAATAAATTACCCTAAAACGTGTCCTAACATTATTGGTTGATACATTTCCAACCATTGTCATCCTTGGGTCGATTTTGGGGCCCCATGGATCCACTTGTAAGTGATAATGACACTTTATATCAATTAAGTTAAAATAAATACAAAACTGAAATAAGCTTATTACTTTTATCAAAACAATTTTAAATAGGGTTTTATATGTTGGGGTTTTGACTATAAATATTCATTTGAAAGGTAAAAAGAGTTCATACATAATGGTATTTTATTTATAATTTTGGGACAATTTATAAATAAATTTATTTATGAGACAATAATGATCCAGTATTTTCCTTATTATTGATAGAATCAAATAACTGGTATTATAAATGTTAAAATAAATATAATTTGAACGTTCTGATGACATACATGAATTTTATTGGTTAATATGACATTATTTAATCACTTAAATGATTTTTTTTCGAATTAATAATGTTTTTAAGACTTTAACAAAAATCAATTATTGAGTACTGTCAAAATTGACATAAATGAGTTTTTAAAACAAATATTATTTTATTAATTGATATTCTATTCCTAAAAATCTATGGTTCAGTAGAAGAACTTATATCATGATATTTGTATCGTTATTGGACCACTTGGGGGTCAATATTATGTATATAGTATTTTTATTTACTATATAATATAAAAATACGAAGTGACATCGTAAATGTCAAACTAATTACCTAAGAGTTAAAACTAAAATATAAGGTTTATATAATGACCCAAACCTGTATAAATTCTATTGGTTGAAATTATATAGACACATAACCACCTTAGACTTTAAATAATCCAATTTGGAGCAATTAGAAACCGAAGATGAATTTATTATAAAATCAAATGCCTAGTTTTTCCAAAGGTGCCTCTCAACCCTCTTATAAAAGGGAACTCCCCCTTCTCACTAATTCACACATTAAAAGCCTTTTGGCTCGGCCAAAACCAACCCAAATACTCTCTAAACTTCCCTCAATTCAACATATAGGCCTTATTTTGACCATAAATCCAACCTACAGAGCCCTTTTGATCAAATGAAAAGGTAGAACCCAAAGAAGAGGTAATGTTTTCACCACCTTCATTCAAGTTCCTTTCTTATTCAACTTCTTCTATCTTTATTATTCTCATTATAAAATAATAACTCTAGTATCATATATATACTACTATGTTATTATAAATATGGTACAACCATATTCATTATTCTATCCATCCATTGAATGAAATGTCACCATACGTGCGTACATACAGCTTACCGTCTCCATATCGTGGTGTAATTGTTATTCAAAACATTATTATTTGGATGGGTATAATAATGATGTGTAATTCATGTAATTAATAAATATAACATGATACGTTTTCTATATATATGATATACCATCCAATTATATATTATTTTAATATCAAAATAACGATATTGTCACTCATACGTACGTACGAACTACCGTCTCCACGAATGCGATGAGATTCATTCCCCATCGTATCCATTCAAAACTAATTCTCATTTTATGATTAAAAGTAATGTTTATAAACTTTATATCATTCTGGATATGAATAAGATACAACCTACCCATAACAAACATGACTTATGTAACAATACATATAAAGGAAAATGAGTAATTGAACACCCGAAACGGCGATAATACTAAAATATTATTAATAAAGCATTATTAGAAGATCAAATATGATATCATAATTATGTATATGGCTCGTGTATAATTTAATAACAATGTTTTAACTATTATACCTGAGGTTATCATACCATCAATTAAGGAAAAGTACAAGTTAATGGTTTATTTTACAATCTCTTCATTATCCGAGGTTTCTTATACATAATTATCTACTAGGACCTCTTTATCATCTACATATATGTTTCTTAAAAATGTATTTCAAAACATTCTTACTATTTTATATATTGTGGGTTAAAGTCATTTATACCCTTTTTGACTTTTTATAAGTGGTTTATAAAGGAATGTTTCCGTCATTTTCCAAACAAGGTCCTTTTTAACCTTTTCGACAAAATTAAGGTAAGAATGTCTTTTTTTAACATATAAGGAAGGTGAGGCTATTTTCTACCATTATAAACTCTTCAAAGATTAACTTATAAGATATTAAGGATATTTTCAAATTAAATGTTTTATTTTATAAAAATGTTACTTTTAAATGCTTAAAAAAAGAGATATTTCTCTCAAATAGTTTTGATTTCATCTATGTCAACATCCTTTGATAAAATTTACACTTATTTGAAGTTGATTTATTACGAAAAAAATAATCCATATTTTATGTATGTTTTTTTGATATGTTTGACTATGGATGAGTTATTTTTATTTCATTAATGGTTTATGATTAATGTTTTTGAATTTCGTATGCTAGTTTTAATACGAATGTTTATATTATATTTCAACCTCTACTTAAGATGAATGTGTTGGACTAGTATGTTCTAGGTTGGGGGTCGGTAAAAGTAAGCCCTCCGGGTTGGGGTCCGGTTACAATAGACCCTCCGGGTTTGTGTCTGGATATTAGAGGCACTCCAGGTTAGTGTCCGGTTATTAGACGCACTCCGGGTTGGTGTTCGGTTATTAGAGGCACTCCGGGATGGAGTCCAATTACAGAGGCTCTCCAGGTTGGGTTCCGGTTACAGTTATCCCTTAGGTCTTGGCACGAGGCTATGACACAGAAATGAAAGTTCAGAATTATGCATTCCATCATTATGAAAGTGGTTATTTATATTTCATGTGATTATTCGACTAGTAGAAAATCCATTTGAATAAGTAAATGGAATTATTTCATTTTATCTTTTCCATATTATTCTGAAGTTCATGTTTTAAAGGATTTTGTTTTAGTTATACATTGCCTCAAATTCTCATGCTTATTTACAAAAGATTTCGCTATATTTTTTATCCTTACTGAGTATCTGAGCTCACCCCTTTCTATGTTTTATTCTTTTCTAGGATTTGAAGAAATATATTATGACTGACCTGCAGGGATAATCTGAAGGGGACATGAGTGTAGACTATGGAGACTGTATTATTCTAGTTCTTCACTTTATGATATAATGTAAAATTTATGAATGTATCTAGTGATTCCAAGTCTACTAAACTAATCGGTATTTCGAGACTTAATCTTTTGTGATCATGCTAATGTTATGTAATAATGCACCAACTCTGGGTAACTGGGGTCGGGCCGTTACATTTTATCTCTCTTACCTCAATTGGTTATATATACTGAAAGTGAAGAAAATTTAAATATTTAGCTCATCATAGTTGTTATAATATATCATAAATATGGTTATGATGATATATGTTTTTGATCATGATATTTTTAAGTTCAATATAGTCAATGAAGGTTCCCATTGATCAATCCTTATTCTTAAAAAAATCATTGGTGCACAAAAAGGTTATTCACTCAAATATAAAAATCCCTTATCCAGATTCTAGTGTAGTTGTCTCAAAAATTCACCCATATTAATGAGTTGACTTTTATAAGACATATAAATATTTATACGTCATTTATGAGTTCAATTGAAAACATTACTTCATGACTGTAAGGAAGAATATGAAACATCATTAGAAAAAAATAAACAAAATTCAATATAAGATGTATATTTCTTATTTTTAGTTTCTCCCAAACCATCTGATGTAAATTGACACCTATAATGGGAATCAAGAACCATTTAAATGACATAATTTCCATTGAAAGAATATATTTATATTACCTCTGATTAAAAACTATAGTTTTTTCCGGAATATGAAATGTTAATTTTTTATTTGATAAGATTATAAAGGATCTATGTAGAGAGATATATCAATTCTCAAAATCATAGCAAATTACTCTAACGGAAGAATAATATTATTTTCATTTTATACATTCTTACAAACAATAACATTACATATCCAACACTGGAGTTGAGGATATGTGGGAATTAAACATAATTATAAAATTTATTTATCTACATATAATATTCACATCCTTGGAATATGAATCCACCCTTAAAATATGAAATTAACTTGGATAATTCACATTTTATTTACATATAAGTCATAAAGTACATTGGAAATTCATTTCAACATACAGTTCACTAAATTTAGATAAAATCTTCCCCTTGATTTGATAAATTATTCTTTATGATTCTTTCCACATTCATTCCATAAAGAAAATTGAACTTTCTATCAAAATGTTTCATTTTCTATTGATCCACAATAGAATAAAATTTTCCCCATATATTACATTTTAAGAAACACTATAGTGTTAATGTCATAAATAATATATCATGGAAGTTAATGAGTCATAATATAATGGTTATTACTTATAACTAATGTCTTATTATTATGGTCATGATGAGAATCATTTCATTTTCCAGCATATTAAGAATTAGCAATGTTCCTTCATGTTCAAACAATTGACTAAAAACAAATATCATAGTATGAGTAAAAATAATCATAGTGGTAAATCATAAAACCATTATAATTATTTATTAGATATTTATATCTAGACACCTTCTTTTCAATCTATGACCCCTTAGGCTTCACATAGGTTATCCTTGGTTAAAATAAATAAAAATACTTTATAATGGTTACTAAAGAATGTTTTAATTGACCTAAGATTATCCCACAGAAGTGTCCAACTAATTGAATAGTCTTAATCTCATTCTTTATGAATTATAGAGACAATAAAGTGATTTATCAATGAATATTTCTGAATTGATTACACCTAGGTGAATCTGTACCATACACAAATCTTATTTCTAGTATCCAAATATGGATGTTTTTCTGGAAAAAATACAATATATCTTATTAACTAAAAAATCATGTTTTAATCTAATACATAGTTCTATTCCTAGATCTCTCACCAAAGTAACCCAATCGAGTCCCAAAATAATAAACAATTTCCTTTTAACACTGACTACATTGAACCAGGATAAACATACATAAAAAACAAATTTATTTTAGGGTTTAGTTACTAAAATCCGCAACTATTATCACAAACTAAGGAATAAATGTTCAGTTTATTAATGACTAGATAAAATAATATTATTTTCAATCACTTAAGAAACTTTTACCTCAACAATTATCATTATTTATTCTTCTAGACATCTCATAAGACAAAATAATAATCATAACCTAGGGGATGGAAACATATGTAGGGGTGATCTTAAAGACTTAGTTTGGGAATCATATCAACCTTTCAAAATAGTTATATCTAATATATAAGTGTAAGAATTGTTAAGTGACTAATATCATATAAAAACATCATGAGACCATAAGTGAAAAATAAACATAATTTACTATTATGAATCAAAAGAATATATACATATGACCAATGAAAGGTCATAACAAACATGGATTACAAACATATAATGAACATGAAATCGTTATATAATAAAGAAAATACCTTTTGAATATAGAATATAATAAAAATTTGACATCGTATGAAGATAATTAATTTATTTATAAGTAGTGGAATAGACATAATAATAGAAAAATATTCATATAATATCCAATTATTACCAACCTTTAATTTTGTTTATAGATCCAAATATGCCAAACCTTTATTTTGGTGAAAAAATCCAATTATGTATATAAATCATAATCTCAGGAGAAATAAAACCATAAAAAATACTTTAGGGGGTGATATAGGACCCCAACCATTATCATCCACACATAAGAGTTTCACTTTTTACCAATCATGATCTTATCATTAAAAACCCTTGTGGATAAAAATTTGTTTTATAACATTTATAAATTTTATCACATATTAAATGATCATTTAATACCAAAAAAATGATAAAGAAAAATTATCATATCTTGGGTCATTCAGAATCCATTATATTATTGTAGAAAAATCCTTTTAGAAGGAATGAGATATCATATAAAGGATTTTTCATAAAAATTAAAAATGTCGTATTAAAAAGACATGACTTTTGAGTCACATTCCTAAAACATTTCTTATGAAAATTAATAAGTAACACCATAAAATATTTACTTCAAAAAAATTCCAATTAAGTGACCTTGAAAATAAATAAATCATCAGTCAAAATTTGATGCATAATAGACCAACATATTCTCATTTAATGAAAAAATTTTGAAAATATTGAAAATTCTATCATTAAAAATAATTATCAATAAAAGGAAATTGCAACGATTTTCCTAAAATATATGGATATATAATGATTGTTATATTTAAAAATAATTAAAATTTTCACTATGTAAAATATATAATTGTAGTATATAAAAACATGAATAGGGTGGGACCATTATATAAAATATACAAGAATTTTTCACCATAAAAAATCATTTCAACCAAACCATAGATTCATCATGGAAGATGGATAAGGATTTAAATAATATTTACACAAATAAATTAGGAGTGCATACAATATTACCATAGCATAGGATTGATATAATCATATTAAAATGGTTCTAGAAAATGATAGGTGACTATGACCTATGGGAAGAATTTGGGTCATGAAGACACCTTACATTTACTCCATCATAGTGAAATGTTCTTTAACATCATTTATATAAGAAAAATACTAATACATAATTTCCAAAGAAATCACTTATATAATATATTGTAAAATAATTTTTTAAATATTTACTAAATTTTTATTAATTAGTGGCAATGTATTTTCAGAATTGGGTGTTTGAAAACAAGATATTCTTAAAATAATTTTGTAATAGATGTGATACTCTTAAATCTAATGATAGATTTAAAATTTCACGGGTCATAATTGTTACTATGAAATATATTTTAATATAATTTAAAACATATCATTTCTTTTGTTAATTGTTTTGGTATTTTTTTTGTGAAAAAACAATCAGAGAGTGGCATGTTTTGGAAACTTTAAATAATAAACGGTTATATGTGAATTACATCATTAGATATAATTATTTTAGTTGTACAATAATTTTCCCATAATTAATAAATTATTATTAAATATTTTTATACAAATATAAAATTCCCTAAACATCCATGGAATAAAAATTACACAAAAATTCATTATGTGGTAAAAATTTCATAAACAAGAGTGTGTTATATTGATTAAATGAGTAGCAAAACATTATTATATAATGTTGATATGAAATATAAAAATAATCATCATGTAATATGAATGATATAAATACATTAAACTCATTATTTTTCCAAATATGACATTTGTTTTGTTTGTGGAGGTGTTAATATTTACCTACGTACAATTAACAAACCAGTTTCTCAATTATGGGAAGAATGAGGGTATATTAAAAATGACAATTTATGAATTTTATTTTTCACATTTAAAGCCTTACTTATTCATAAAATCTATCCATGATATTTTAGTTTATATATTGTGATGAAAAAAATATTGCATCACCTCTTAGAGGCGAGGCAATGGTTTATAGATTTTCACAATTGAAGTTATTTAGTTTTCTTAATGGACGGAAAGGAATCAATACTATTTATATAACTAATAAAATGATACTTTATTATATTAATTATCCATATTTTATTATAATGACATTTTTATAAAATATGTTATGAAGGAGTGGAATGAGATAAGTGGATAAAAGAAGGAAAAACTCACATTGTAAGTTTTAGTTTTATAATGGAAAACTACATTGATGTGACATCCTTAAGAAAACATATGGTGATAATAACATTATTTAGCCAATAGGGGTTATATGAAGATAAAATAATAGGTTTTCAAGAATTAATTTCATCATGATGTTTACTATAAAATAGTGGACACTGTATCCATTTATAAGTGAATGAAATATAACTTTTGGAAAAAGATATAATTTATTAAAAATATGAGAACACTATTCAAGGGTAAATTGATCAAAATTGGAAACAATATGAGTGCTAGAAGATATAAGGTCTATAATCCTCTCTTCTATTCTTTTTTACAAATGTAAAAATATTTTGTATAAAACACATTATTTTAAACATTAAATTCATACATATGATAAAATTATATTGGATAATTATTTTAATCTTATTAATTCAATTATTATAAAAATATAATTATTATGATACTTAAAAGGAAATACAACACCGAAATTTTCCATATAAACCGATTATTAATGAAAAATATTGAAAAAATTTACTTATTAAGTTAAAATTTTAATTTTTTTTAATAAAATTTGACATAGAAAAATACAATATATTTTATATAAAAGAAATAATTTATATCCATACATTTATAATTATTTAACATATTTTTTTATTCTTAAAAACTAATCATATATAGTGAAAAAATATAAAAATTATAATTTTTCACAAAGATATATTTTTCAACTAAAAATCAAACTTTTTAGATAAACCCAATTTATTTATAATAACTAAATTTTGATGTGAGAAGTTAAAAGTGTAAAGTCTATTTAATAAAATTTATATTCATTTTTTTAAAATGAATTTTTAAATGAAAATATTTAATATTATGATAATAGATTTTATTGAAAATAACATCTTCAATATTAACTCATATTAATTATTTTCCCTCGAAATATTTAATGGTTTTCCATTTAAGTCATTACTATATATTTATTAATATAATTCTATTGAAATTTTATGGATTATGTTCATTTATTGTAGTCTGTAACACACATTATAAAATATAATATATTATTTACAATTTATATGATTTAATGTCATTATAGAAACCAATAGTGTTTTTTCTTCCAACAACTACATTCAGAAGATAAAATAGGAATATGTTGAGTTAATTGTTGTGATTCAAAAACAATAATATGAATAAAAAATTGAATACTCTAAGAATGAGGTTGTTTGATAATCAACTTTCAAGTCTATATTTGGATATTTTATGGTTTTAATAACTATGTTATGTATACACACAAATTCATCAAAGGTCTTGAAAGGCTGAACATTTAATAATAATTAAATGATGAATTTCAAGTGATAAACATGAATTTGGAAATAATATTGATAAATTTTACTCTTATTTATTCTAAAAATATAAATGAGAGACATTTTGAACCAATGAACAATTTATAGGATATTATCTTTCAAAAATAGATTCATTAAATAGAAAAATCATTTCTGGGTAATGATCATAATAAAAAATAAAATTTTGATTGATGTTAACCAATAAGAATACACTCATCAAAGAATATTAATTTGGATAATAGTAAAAAATAAAAAAGAAAACTGGTATTGAATTAATGAAACATAAAAATAAACAAATTTTTTTTTATTTTACCAATATAGGTATTACATAAAACATTTTCCATGATAAATAGGTTCTTCAATGCATTAGTGAAACCATGATAGATGAGTAAAAAATCAGATAATCAGTATATTTCTTAATGATAATATTTAGAAAAAATTGACACAATGAGATATATTAAAAACTGTATATGTAATGGAATGTGATAATGGATGATCGTTGTGGGAATTATTAGTATATTCTTGAATCATTCATAGGAAAAAATAAATTTTTATCACTAATAGAAGATTTTAAACCATCTTAATAAGAAATGGAACAAGTAGATTCACTGTTATAGGTGATGTAATTAACATATAACAAAAATCAAAGGGTAAAAAAATTATATGTTTTATGGATTTTTTTAATGTAAGATATTTGGATTATGTATCAATTCTTGATTTTTTTATTCTATTACCTTTCGATAGATAATAAAAATCTCTTCATGCGTATCACAAATAAAAAATAGGGATTAGTAAAATATTGAAATAGTGAAGGATATAAGATCAATTTCTCATGTAACTAAATAATTTTAGGTATAGACATGAGACACATAGATATATATATATATATATGTGTGTGTGTGTGTAGGAAAATTCCTCAATAACAATATGCTAGCTATTTTTCAATTATCTGAATTGATGAAGGAAATAAAATTCCACAAGAATAATTTTATCATGAAATAATGATATTTTTTGATTTGGATATGAGAGAAGTATATAAAGGGGAATCAATACCTCATTATTAAACATGTTATTTTAATCCAAATAATGTAAAAATATATTATGGTTAAGAATTCAGGGGTATGTGACATATATTTACATAGGATATTTAGGTGAGAATGATGTAAAATATGACATGCCTACAAATTCATGTGACTAGACACACATATCAGATGTTTTCAAAAATTCATTTTCATGTGGAAGAGTTAAATGAGGAAAAAATGTTTATATAATTTATAATGCTTTGATACATTGATTCTTTTAGTTTTTTTCACCAAAAATGGTATATACAAAATGGTATTATGTTATTTTCCCTAAATATTGATATATAATGGAATAAGTGATGGTTATATCTCACAATTTTTATGTATTTAGTTACTATAATGATTAATGAAGGATGTAAGATAATTTATTAATGAATAATATTCAAATGTTCATTACTAATAATGGAATAGTATTTAACAACAACCGAGTATTGAATTATTTCATGAAACATTGAGTGTAAATGATATTAAAATTAGCAAGGAAACCAAAATAAAACGTTGTAATTGAGAGAAGATCTTATAATTAAAAATACATATCTTTAAGGATTGTATTAAAAAGAATCAATAAATTTTTATAGTTAGTATTATTAAAATTCGTCTATATCATAAATATTTATATTTTTTGTTTAGGTGAAGATAATACGCTATATGAAATGTGTCTTGGGAAGAATCCATTGCGGAAATATTTTTCAACATTTATACATATGTTCCCTATTATAAATAAATAAAATAACCAAATGATGTCTTAATCCAGTGTAGATTAATGTATTTTTATTTTATAATCATCGAAGCGAATATTTTAAAAATATTTTTCCAAATTCCATCAAAAAATCAATGAATATTTTTTTTTCATGGGAAAAAATTACACTTTTTAAAAAATATATTTTCAACATTAATTGTAATTAGGTGAATAGTTAGTATTCAATAATTGAGTACATGGTATTAACATTAATTTTTATAAAGACTCTAATGTTGATTAGGTTTAAACTATTTCTCTAGATATAGCGAATATGATAAGATGATCTAAAATCAGTGAAAAGAACATTATTTTTTTACTAAAAACCATTAGTAGGAACTTTGAGAATAAATTATCTAAAAATAAATATCACACATATCTAAATTATAAAAAAAAATTCTTGTAAATTTTATTATTTATAATAATTTGATTAATGTGATGCATGAATGGATTGGAAAACTCTAGAATAATCGCACATAGAAAACTGTTTCATGACTAAAAATATAGAATATTATCAAAAACAATATATCCTTCCAAAAAAACAATTAATAAGTCAATGGATTGATAAAAAAGAATAATTTATACACAAGTAATATAAATAGATTATGAAATAAATTTGGATATGATTTTTTATCCAATGAATAGGTTAGAAACAATTTGAAAATTGTCAGTTATGACAATCTAAAGGTGATTCATAATATTATGAATGTATTAAAAGTAATGCTTCCATAATCCACAACTAATTAAAAATGAATAAATTTTCATACAATAAATATTTCTTATTCATGCATATGAGATCATGGTTTTAATGGATTAAAAGTATTTTTTTACCCTAAAACTATCACCAATAGTGTCATATTCTAAAATTAATAATAAATGAGATGTAATGGGAAAAGATGGAGACAATACGGGAGGTGACGTGAGGGAGATATGGAAGCTCTTACGGGTTCTGATCGGCGATATATATTCTCACTTTCTCAGCATCAATAGACTTCACGTGCGACAGATCTATGGGAAGGATGCGGGTTGGGGTGGGATTGCACCCACATCGACATCTATTTCACGAAAGCCGGAGAATTCTCCATCTGGTGTGCTCGCATCGGCCGGTGGTGTGAAACCCATCTATCCTGTAAAGCCTATCTCATGGAGGTTTGAGGATGGAGGGACGAAGGCAGAGGGGTTGAAGGCTTCTATGAAGGCTATGGATTGCGCAGCAGCGAAGCCTCCGTACCAAAAACCATCTGAGCAGTGTGCTTGCGTTTCTTCTGGGTATATGGAATCTATGAGGGAACCCACTGGTGTTGTATCATGTGGTCAGCTCTCTTTTGTTGATGTTATGAAGGATTCAGGACTATATCAGAAAAGGAATGAGGTCCCATGTCATAACAAGATCCTTCAAAAGTGCCCTTTGGCTCATGTTGAGGCCAACCCTGGTGTGATTGATGAAATATTGGAAATGGGTGAGAACTCATTGATTGCTCGTATTGTCCTTCCTAAAGGTGCGCTGCCCTGGAAATGTGAATATTTATACCATAGAATTTCGATATTGTGGGGCTTTTCTAGTTGGAAATGTGTCTCCCTTGGTCAGAGATTCTTACAATTCTTGTTTCCATCTACTAACTTGAAGCTAAAGGCATGGAGTTTTGGTTCCATGTTTCTAAAGTCGTGGTGGATTTATCTGCATGAATGGTCACTAGCCTTTAATTTATCGAATGCCAAAAATATCTTCGCTCGGGTATGGCTTCACCTTAATGGGATTAATTGGGTTTATTGGCATCTAGATATCTTGCATGATATTGGAACGGAAAGTGGAACACCAATCTGTCTTGATAAGGAAATGACAGATGTCAGGTCTCAGCACTTCACTATAATGCTAGTGGAAGTTGATCTCATCTCCACTCTCATTGACACGGAAACACTTTCTATCCCCTCTGATAAAATTTTGATTGATGTTGAATATTAAAAGAAACCACTCTTCTTCACTAAATGCATGGTTGGGGGGCACTCTTTGGAGTTGTGTTGTAAAAACATCACTTGTAAGGAGTGTGGAATGCGAGGACAACCCTCCAATATCTGCTGACCTAAGGATAACTTGAAGGATTCTTCCTCACCAAATCATGCTAGAAAGGATAGTGACCCTCCTATAGAGTCAGCCCCACTTGAGGTGCTGACTCCTAGGATTGGAAAAGAGTTGATTATTGATGCTTCTCCGACAAGAACATTTAGTGGCCCTTCTAGAGCTCACGAGGTTATTACTTTTGAGAATCTAATTCATTTGCCCTCTTTAATGGAGAATGATACTACACAATTGAATTTCCAAAAGAAACTTTCATCTTCTACTGAATGGGGTAACATTTCTGATGAATGAAAGGAAATGGCTGAGGCGTACACTCTAGGAAATGGGGAGTCCATCCACTTCAAATGGGGGGACACTCATGATGAGGGTATGGAAAGTGATAAGGATACCACTAGAGTCTCATACAGTGACATTGTTCAAAGAGAAAATAAAGGAATCTCTAACAGTGAGGGTGTCAGGACTACCCCAATTTCAAGGAGACCAATGAAATATTACTCTGCGGTTCCTAGGATGGTGACCACTAGGTCATGTTCCAAGAAGTCTAAGGAGAATTTATCCAGGGAGAAATTGGAGTTAAAGAAGGAATACACCAAGATTCTCAAACAATATGAGCCTCAATCCAAATGGGAATCGGCTGATGCTGATGATCTGACCAGGTACGAATGTGGTGATTATGATTATTCTGACATGTAATCCCTCTCTCACTCTCTCATGTTTGTCTCTACACTCTTCTTTTTATAAATAAATTTGGGGGTCCAGGGATGCTTGGATCAGACTTTTTGGGTAATACTTGAGATATAATGGCTTCTAACATCATCCAGTTGATCATAAAAATTAAGTAAAAATTATAAAGGTCAAAGTATGAGAGTGATAATTTTTTCTAGTGAAACAAAATTTATATATTTAGATGTATCACAATTTAATAAGTTTAAAAAACTTATTGTAGAAGTTATGAATGTCAAGTAATAAAAATATGACATTTTTTATTTCTTATTTAATGAATTTAGAATGGAATTGAACATCTATTTACAAATATAAATATATTATAGAGGGTTTTAAAAGTTTGAATAGATGATTAAAAAGTAATTTTTACACCAGTTATAATATATTTCAATTTTTTATAGGATGAAAGTAACAAAGTAGTTCATTTAAGGGTATGTAGGAATACAATCAGGAGCTTGTTGTATATAATTAAAACTAGGATAATTTTTTCACCTATTAATCTAGATGGTTCCAAACTCATACCAATGAGGGACACATATAAACAACTAAATTTTTGCTATTTCATATCAAGGGAATGATAAATCATTTACATTTTAATTAATTTATATCACATTAGGATTTTTGGGATTTTTTAATTTCAACTGAGAAGGTTCAGTGGATTGTTGAAATTCAATACATATTTACTTTATTTTATCAATTAGAGTTTTGTTTTTCTTCAAAATCAATGTAGTGGGATCATATATTGTTATTCACAATAGAATTTGAATACATCTCCACTATAAATAATGTACTTAGTTGATAATGATAAAGAAACATATTTAGGAAATTACTGTAAAAGAAAAAAAATTATTGCATCCATGTGTTATAAACCAAGTGATATTACATATAGAAAATATATAGTCCATCATTCAAGAAAAAATCACTTCAATTTCATGTTTCACTTCCCAAAGAAGAAGGTTGATGACTAAATGGTAGTGTTAGAATATGTATCTATACGAAGTAAATTGTTGATTATAATGACTATGTAACTAAAAAATATTAATTTGAGAGTAATAATTATAAAACCATTATTTCATATACATTACAAATTAATTATTTATTTTTAACTTATATAATTATTTATTTATGATTTAGGAATTTTGTGTGTGTTCAAAGGTCTTTTGGAATGGTAAATTCTACCTTTTCAATATCTCTTCCATGGATCCTTGGTTGTGGTGTAGTGAATTGATATATATGTTGTTAAACATAATATTTATGGAACTAATTTTTGGAAGAAGAGTTACAACACCTATTCCTTATTTATAATGGTAGTACCATGTAGCCATAAATGCAGCATCGAGTCTTGAGAATATTTTTGGGGTTTTCTTCAAATTTAGGGGTTAATATAATATAAATATGGGGATATGGTCTAACATGTTATGGATCCACATTAATTATTGGAATGGATCTAACATCTAGGGGAGATATAGAGTGAAGCTCTTTTGGATGGGTCTTCCATTTTGGGGGTAGCTGGAGCATGGTATGTGTCTAGCATTGTAGCCTTACCCTAGATAAATTGAATCTAGGTGTGCCTTATGATAGGGATTTAGGAATCCATATGAGCCAAGAGTGACTTTAGTGTAGCTTAGTTGGTTGTTATAAGTTTTTGATAAAATCCTCAGGGTCCCATTCATTATTCAGTGGTCTGGTGTAATTTTCATAATAATTTAACTATGGTATGTATACTTTTCCATTGTCGGATGTTACCAGTTTTGGTAAAAAAAATTATGCATGATGTTTTGAGTACAATTTTTTGGGCTGGATATTTTGCCCTAGACATATATGGATCCCCAATGTTTTTTTCCAGAGATATTTGAATCCCATTAAATGATTCTGAATGATCATTGAGCATTTTATTATAGTGATAAATGTGATGTTAAGTATTCATGAATCTAAATCTAGAAGATATAGTGTTGTTCACAATTTTCAACTTATTTTTAGAGGTATGTGGCTTCTCTCTCATCCTACCAATAGTATCTCTATTGGAACCTATGGTTATGTTTTTAATGAATTCTATTGTAAAACTGAGGATTTGTTTGAATTATTATAATCGTAACCAATTTATGATGAAGGGTCAGTATCCCCTTCCATTAATTGGAAAATAGTTTGATCAATTGAGGGGAGTTTCATTGTTACCTAAAATTGAACTATAATAAATTTGTCACTTTTTACAAGTTTACAAGGAGGATATTCCATGAATTTTTTTCTAATTTTCTTATGTTCACTAATAATATGTTTCCATGCCCTTTAAACATACAAATTTACTCGCAGTGTTCATGGAATTAAAGAATGATACATTTCAGAGGTATTTGGATTCCTTTATAGTGGAAATTTTTGATGATATATAGGTGTATTCAAGCACAAAATAAGATCATGGGGAAGAAATGGATATAGTAGTGATTTTTTTTCTAGAAAATTATATTTATGATAATATTTAAAATTATAAATTCATGATAAATGTGGTATGTTTACTTGGATATATTACTTTATAAAAAGGGGATTCAATGGATCCTAATAAGATATAATCTATTATACCATAGAAACAACTAATGAGTGTTTTTAATAAATTTAGATTCCTTGGATTAAAAAGATATTTCATAAACTTCGTTCATTAGTTTTCATGCATTATGTTATCAAGGATATATTTACAGTGGAATGGTATTCTATTCCAATGGGGTGATGACAACTGGAAATAAATTTATGAAATTATGTTCTTTCATACAACATCACATATCCTTACATTTCTTGTGTCAGGATATGTGTATATTGTCAGTTATACTGCATCATTATCTGTATTGGGTTTTACTCTCCTACAGGGATATCATGTAATTTCCTAAAGATCATAATAATTATGGGTAAATGATAAAAACTAACCATCAAATGATTTGGAATTGGATATTATATTTTATTCCTTAATGACTTGGAATCATTATATTTTTTTGTGATAAATTCTCAGTTTCTGTGAATAATAAGATATTCAAACAGATTTTTTCATAAATATATTAAAATATAGGGTACGACATATGGATAGAAGATATAAAAATTATTGACATTGACATTCTCTATACTCATTGTAAAGTGAATTAAATGGAAATTTCATTGAGTAGGAAATATTAAAATATCATTACTAAAGTGGAATTGAATTAGTGGAAATTAATTTCAATCATAGATAATAAGATATTGGATTGTACTAAGCAAGATGATGTTTTTCTTCATTTGGGTTTATTTTTTAGATCATTTTTTTGAAGTTGTTAATGTTACTTAGATATCTAATCAACATTGTTTATCCATGAACTAAAAACCCAATAGTGGGAAGTCCATTCATGTGTAGGCTCTAGATGGAAGATTTTTTTATGGTCTAGAGATATGATTGTGGTTTCTCCAAAATATCAAATTAAACATCATTTTTCATACCACCATTAAAGATGGGTTGTTTATCCATGCACACATAATATTTACAAATCACTAATAGAATAACTTTTTAATGTTGAAATGAAGTAAAAAAATTTAATGTATTTTTTTGAGATACCTCTCCTTTCAATAGGTTATGATAGTGCACCAATGGCCAACATGAATATCGAACTATGTACTATTTTTTGGGGAAATGAGAGTATACTACTATGGATATTATAATATCCTTCCCCTAGAAATATAATAAACATGATTCTATTTGGATTATTGTGGATCGACTCACAAAGTCGGCTCACATAATCATATTCTTAAATCTAATCTGATAGAAGATTAGTCCAAAATGTACATTTTGGAAAATTGAAAGATTCATGGAATTCTTATTTCCGTTGTGTCTGGAAGGGACACTCAGTTAAAATATCAATTTTCATGTCCTTCAAGCATCCCTTAAAACCCAGTAGAACTTGGGCACAAATTATTATCATAAAAAGGATGGTAAATATGAATGAACAATTCAATTATTGGAATACATGATAAGGTATTGGGTAATGTATTTTTGAGGCTCATGGGGGGATCACATACCATTATGGGATTTCTTATAAAATTAATAGTGTCATAATTATCTTCATAAGGATAATTTAGAATCACTGTATAGACATCCTTATAATTCTCTAGTTTTTAGGGTGGATGTAGGTGAGACATCACTTATCAGAACTAGCCTAGTGCGTGAGACAATGGAAAACATTCTAGTGACCATAAATATATTGTTAATAACTCATATTTATCATAATTATTATGTGGATTTTATTGATGACCATTATTGTTTGAGGTGGGTGACGATGTTTTTTAATGTCTATACAATAATAGGGAATCATCATTTCATTAACATATAAATTAATCTCCATGGTACATTATCTATTTTAAGATACATTAATGAGTGGGTTGTTGGTCTTTTTAGTTTTACTTTCTACCAAATTAGAATTCCATGCATAATGCGTTTAATGTATCTCAATTGAAGAAGTACTATCTTGATCAAGGACATGTGATTTAATGGGACCATATTGAACATAAACCAAATGATACATTGATTCATGATCTAGTGTGGATTGGGGATTGGAAATA
Source organism: Viscum album (assembly GCA_963277665.1). Taxonomy (NCBI): domain Eukaryota; kingdom Viridiplantae; phylum Streptophyta; class Magnoliopsida; order Santalales; family Viscaceae; genus Viscum; species Viscum album. Next base: position 1,516,223,863 of record OY728135.1, read on the forward strand.
GAAGCTATTGTAATGGAAATAATTTGTTTATCTTGTGTTTTTTAGAAGTGTTCTTAGAACCATGGTGATACCTTGGTGTTTGAAAATGAAATGATAGAGCAATGTACCAATAACTACCAAAACAACACTAGTTCTCCACTTTATGAGAGTGGAAAGGATAATGGAATAGATAATGTAACACCATTGGTTTCAGGTATTTTACACTTTTATTATAAATTTGCATCTAACATAATGAATGGGATATGTTTTTGTAATTTTAGTGGATTTTTATGGGGGTTTGTATGGAGATCTATATATTTAAAAACATAATGTCATGGAGAATATGTTGTGTTATAGGACATATAGATCATTGGTGGGGGAAGAATATATATAATGTAGGGGCTTGGGATGGGAGTTTTTGAATCTTTTAATTTCTCATCATGGCTACATCAGGGAGACACGACTATGGCATAGAGTCATAAGGAGCGTCTTTGGGTGGTTCTGAAAATTATGGGGTTTTTTAACTGTGGACCTAGGGATATGAGATAGAACATTTTGAGCATATTACTATTACATGCATAACAAGTGATTAATGGGGAGCTTTGGTGTGAATCACATTTTCCTCTCTTCCATTTTTAGTAGTTACATCTTGGTTAATGACCTTCACGATAGCCTTACCTTAACTAAGTAGGATATTGATGTGCCTTTCACCATGTATTCCAAAGGATTTCAAGGCTATGGTTGACAATATAATAGAGTTATAGTTTATTTCATTGTGTTTGATGACTATGGTGTGGACCAATTCACTACTCCATGTCTAATTTTTTATCATTTTTTTCATAGAGTGTTGGCATCATTGTGCTGTTACGTTTTGAGTCTAAGCATAAAATCTTATTCAAAATTTTTAAATCATTTTGGGGCATGACTGTTCTCTTATGGACTTCTGGAAAAAATCCAATAATTATACATTACTCATTGAAATTAAATATTTTATTCTGTTATAACATTAGGAATTTGATTTTTGAAATCTAAGAAAAGAGAAAGTGTTGTGAACCCGACTATAGATGTTTTAGTCTCATTAACCAACTTCATAATATTTTATGTGGTATGAGTCTCCCTCTCATCTCTATGATTACTGAACATGATATTTTAATTATAATAAACATTTTAGGGTTTTTATATAATGTTTTTTACATTTTGTAAGAGAAATAATTGTGGTTAGTTGTTTGGAAGTATGGAACATTTGATGAATTTTGGAAAAAACTATTTTTTAAAAATTTTTAAATGATGATTTTAGAATTATGGAATGGTTTTCAATAGGAAATATGTTGGGAGAATTGGTTTACAGTGATGAAATGTTTTATATGTGATAATGTTATTTGATATATTTCTATGGAATACATTGTTTGTGTATGTTAATTTCAATTGGATGTTAACCTATGAAATTTTTGTGTTATACTGGGGAACCTAGAGATTGGTCACCTAATGAAAACCTATATTATTGAAGAGTAACCGCACAGGAGTAGATAATTGTAACCAATCATTCATGTGTGTATGGGTGTGGGTGAGTAAGATGGTTATATATAAGTGGAACGAAGAGAATATAAATTTTGATTTAATTAAATTGTTTTTTATATGATAGAGTATTTTTTAATTTTCTCACATGGATTTCTTTTACTGATTTATATAAACTAAAATATTTTTACGTATTTTATATACAATTTACCAACAAGTTATTTCACTATGGAAAAGTTTTGGGAAGCCTCTAGGAAATGGCTAATCAATTACTATTCACTCCATTATTTAGAACATTTGGGAATTTATAGATGTTTTATACAAGGTCACTAGAAAGATAAATATTTATTATCTCTCTAGTGATTAATCATAAAACCATGGGTAAAAAAGGTGGATTTAGTGCCTGTTGATGGATTTAGTGGCACTTGGAATCTTTTCACATGATTTCTTTGTGTCATGTTGTCATTTAGTTTTGTATTTTAATATTATATATTTCATTGAAACTATGATATTGTTGTTCTGTTAGATTATTATTTGAGGTGTATTATGTATATTAATTCATTGTATTGTTGGTTAGGATGTCTGTATTTCATAATTCCCAATTTTTATATTTTATACGTAAAACTGTGCACCAAATGTTTCTCAAAACCTCAGAATTTATTGATCTGCATTCGTGTCTTGGTGATGTCACCTAACATTGGTAATTTCTTTTCCTACATCTAAGCTAATGGGTAATGTACATGATATTAAAATCAATTTTCCCTTAAAATTTGATCAGTTTAATATAGTTCAATTATTTACTAAAGAAATCCCCACTTTATTTGGGATTCATCTATTATATTGATGAAGTCTCATTATTCAACAGAATAATTTGTATCTCAATCTAGTAATTAATGGAAATGGATGTGATCCAACATGTTTTGTTTAAGTAAGATTTGTATTTCTCTCACATGAGCATTTATATAAATTTTATTTTAATTCATTAATATATGGGTACTTATGGCTTTGGTTATTCTTTAGTTGTATAAATATATCATATATAATATAATGTACTAGGTTTCATTTCTTGTTAACTTTTCATACAAAAATGAGTACAATTAAGAATGATAGTGGCTTGTTTTATTTAATATTTAATTATGGGACAGGGTCATTAACAGTTCATTAAGGAATTATCAATTTTAAAAAATTTCCATGGAACATTTGGGTATCCAATATAGTTCTAGAGAATATCATATATGTGAAGAAAAACATTCCATAGTATCATTACATTTTACACTTGTTTATAATTCCCTTCAGGAATAATCTGATATTAGAGTGTATATTTAGTGAATAATTGTTTACGCTATATAATGAATCATATAATCTATAGAAAAATTGAGGTGGAAGCTTATATTTTTCAAAAAACATGCTATAAAATTATGACAAGAAACCTGAACATGGATAAAATTAAAAAAACCCCATTAATGATTTTTTTTATGATTGTGGAATAAAAACATATGTTATATCACCTAAAAGACAAAAATATTCATATAGAATTGGTTTCATTGAGTTTTCTTTTATTTATGAGTTTTTGGAAGACGTTTTAGCCTAGGAAATAGGTATCACTCAAGAAGGAATTTAGTCATTCTATAATGGTCTTGAATATAAATAAATTATAAATAAATAAAAAACCGAAGGATTACTTATCAAATGGGACCGTCTGATTTATTAGTGGATCTATATTGGAGTCTAAATGCATTCTTATGATATGAAAGATTAAGGATATTATATAATATACCATTTTAAAATTATATATTTTTGAAAAGGTAATGATTATTCCATAATAGAATATAGATATATAAAATTATTATTATGTATTAGTAAAAATCTTGGAATAAAAAATATATAATGGAAATATAATATTATTTTTTTCACTTAATAGAGGCAGGTAAACCCACATACATATTTTTCATTATAATTAATTACATACAAATCTATTATTGAAGAATACAGATGTTTTAGTTGTTATAATTTGAGCAACGAATTCTAGAAGAAGTAATGCATTTCAATGAAATGGTATTAGTCAAATTGTGATTGTGTCAAGTCAAATCGAAGAAATAGTTTTATATATTATTATGTAAATTCTTTTATTAGGTTACTCGAATTGAACAAATATTTATCACATTTTAAGGGTTAGTTTGGGTGAATTTTTCCACCATATTAACGAAATAATTATATGTCATTAATGAATAGTTTGTAAAGATAATCTTAAATGGTATATATATATTATATTTCAAAAGAATACGAAAAATTATGTATTTTTCCTTTGGATGGAAATGGTTGATTTTTTTTTAAAAAAATAAGTAAGATATCATTGAGTCAATCTTTCTAATGTCTCATTGAGTTTTATCATGTTTTTGAAGGACAAGTATATTACTACAAAAAAATAGAGTACTAATAATACATTTTCCCTTAAAATATCAAGGAATTTATTATAGAATCAATTATATTTCTTTTTTAAGGGCATGTTATTTACCACTCAATAGGTTAGAATCCAAAAGGGTCACTAAAACTATTGTAAATTTGAAAAGAGAAAGTAGTGATCCTGGAATATTTTTTTACATTGGAACACCACTAAGTGTCTTCTCTATGGGAATATCCCAATGAAGGTGAATATGAATAATAACAATAATCTATATTTTACACTTTATTTATTCAATATTTTAAATACAAGGGATACAATTCTTTTCAAAATAACCTTAGGATAGTGTTGTTGGAAGGGCTTTATCAAAATCAACATACCATGATACCCCCACCCAACCTATCTGAGTACTATCTATGAATTATACCAATAGAGATGGGTTTTTTACATTACACTCATTTTTTACTTTCAATTTACATATAATAATTGTTAATACTATATTTTTTATTCAAGATGAAAATTTTAAAATTGTGATTCATATATTTAGTCTCAAATTTTAAGTAAAATAATTCTCTAAAAAATATTTTTATTCATCCAAAGTATTGTTCTTCAATTACTGATTATGGTACATCCCTTTGGTTATTAATGAGTCACGACTAGGCCTAAGGGTTTAGGATTTTTGATTATTGGTCATTATAATCAATTTCTATGAAACTAATACCTTAAAAATGTTTTCATAGGATTGACATAACTCACACTGTACAGGTCTCTCATGTAATTTCATGAGGATACATAGAATTATCTGTCCACCTATAGTAGTGGATATGTGGTTGGTAAATTCATGTGAATAATATGATGAAGATAATGTCTAGTATTACTATAATATAAGGTGAAATTTTATTGGAGAAAAATTACTAGTGGTATGGTGTTAGATGTTATCCATTTTGTTACTAGGTTGATAACAATTTGATTGAGATTAATTTTTTATATTTTTATAAATTTTTATATAAAATATATACAAAACAATTTAGTGAGAAATTATAATGATGATCTTAGGGATGATATAATTACACAACATGGACATGTAACTATAATGTGTGTTTTATGAGAAGCAAAATAGAATAATGCTTATTTTTTTCGTGGGACATGATGATATAAGGATTCACTAGTAAATTTTTGTTTTATATTAACCAAGGTGATTTTTAATGGTGAGGATATGACTGTAATGTCCATACCCCATATTCCCTGAAAAAGTGTATTATTTTAATACATTGACATTTTTACAACGAAAGAAGTCTCAAAGGACCAAGTAGTTTAGTAGTTTTGGAAAACCATATACATATATAGGTTCAACATTACTACTTGAAAGGAAAAGAAATAACATAAAAGTCTGATTAAAAACATCAATGACTATAATTTTATCCCTGAAGGTCATTCATAATAAACATCATGTCCTGACAAAATGAAACATAAGAAAGCGGGAGCTGAAACACTTATTAAAGAAAAGAAATATAGAGGAATATAGCTTAAAATAAACATTAGGCATGTTGAATAACTAAAAACACATGCCTCTAACAAAAACATGAACATATTATGATAGGAATAGGATATTAATAAATAATTCCATAATCATGTGTATTATACAAATAGCAACATTATCCATCAATACTATTTTCACAATGAGGGAATTCATAATGCGGGGAATCCTAACTATACTGTGAAGGCCTCATCCCAAGACCATAAATATTCATTTGGTCAAGGACTTGTGCTAAGACCATATTTTGTCTCCTAAGACACACCGATGCAGTGACAGGCTGTAGTGGGCCCCACCTGACACTTAATAAGTCCAATTAATTTCTCATATGAATGTTGTGAACACAAACAACATAAAAATTCATATTGAAACTAATATATGAAATATAAATAACATTCCCTAGTCATTAATTGTAAACAAAACCATTTGGAGTAATATGGTCAATGATTTCAAGATAGCATATCCATAATCAAACTAATCATAAACCATTCAATAAAACATGGTGGATGATAAAATAATAAATAAACCTCACTTAATAATATGATTCAACAATGGATGTCGAAATAGATGATGATACTTTTAAATGACACCATTGAAAAATCCTTGAGGAAATAATCCTTAATCATTCAAAAGTGTCCCATACAACCAATAAACATTCAAAATATAATCCATCAGAATATCATGAGAATAAAGAGACTCTTGATATATATAACAAAGTTAATTAAATACTCCACAAGTAATATGTAAGTTGTTAACAAGGAATAGATCTTAAAAAATATAAATTGAGATGAGAAAAATCTTTTTTTCTTTGGAAAGTATAGTTATTTTGGAAAAGCCTTTGTATTTTGCATGAAATCAGTTTTTAAAAATAAGTATCCCAAAAAAATAAATAATAGGACATTGAAATTATTTTTTATGAATAAATTATTTTCCACATAAGTAAAATCTTTTACAAAGAGTTCTTTAGATTCTTTGGAAATAAAACATTTTATAGAATTTTAAGAAAATTATTAAAGAGAATTTTAAAGTAGAAATACATGTTTTATGTCATAAATCCTGAAATAATCAAAAATTATTTTTTCAGATAAAATGTAGGTTTTTATTAAAATAATTTTTTCTTAAAACTGATTCTATTGTACACATGGAAACATGTAATAATTTGAAATGATCACTTGAATCCGGTTTGTATTTTCGAAATAATTTTGAATGTTCATTTTAAAACGTGTAACTATCCATCAAATAAGTACGTATTCTAGTTGGTAAAGGTATATATAACATTCATAAAAGATTTGCGTTGATTAAATAATATTAAATTACAATTTTATTGACATGAATATTGAATAAGAGAATCCCAAATTAAAATGGATGTTTGGGTGGAATAACCTTATCACTTTGTAATAAAATGATTTGTATGCCCCAAAATCAATAATATTAAAATTATTAACTGAATACCATGAAATTAAATATATTAATGATGTGTTACATAAATGGGAAGTATGCATATGCCATAATCATGTAATAGTAGTGAATACACAAATCTCACAAAAATGGAAGTGATATGAAGAAACCCATACCTTAAGTCTGAATGTGTTCCGATCATGAAACTAAGGTCCTAGAATATAAAATTAAACATATTAATAAATTATTTCAGTTCTGATTAGATATGTATTTACTGTATCATAATTCTTTTTAGTTTATCTATCCCATTATTTATATGTTATTATATTGAATTTTTTACTTCTGGAGTGTTCTTTTTTTTAATTTTCATACTCGGTTCACTTGGTCAAAACTAATGGAGTTCATGTGGAATGGATGTAAATAAAAATAAGTGATAATAAATATTATTTATGAACATAGATAAGTTTTAATGGTCATTTCTATCATTTAGTCGCATGAAAAATGGATGAATATTTAGAAGAAATATTTATGACTTTCATTAAGATTATTTTAGCATTATTTTGATTATTAAGAACTAGTTTGGTCATACGATTTAATTTTATGTACATATACTGGTTCTTGAATATTAATAAAGTTATAATAAAAATATTAATGTCTATTTCAACTATGGAAATTGTTTCATGACTAGTAATTAAAGATAAATTAAAGAATGAAACTTCATCATCCAATAAGGATATAAATTTGAACCTCATGGACATTGATTTCATTTATAAAATAAAAGAGAGAAAGATTAAGGATATTGAGCATGGTTATTTGATTCAAATGATATGATTCCATTATATTGATGATACTGGCTCTATCATGGTAGTTTAGATAGATGATGTGAGGAGTGGATAACAAAAGAAGATAAATTGAAATAAAACTAAATAAAAAAAAGGTGTTTTACCTCTTGAAGTAACCTCTTTGAGAACCTATTTAAGGTATGGTATTTTGGGCTTTTGTAAAGAACTAGATATTATTGGACATGGTAGTGACTATGGAAGGGTATTTTGGAACAACTTTTAGGATCTTCTAGGCTTATAGGAGTAAAGAGAAGAGGAAGTGAGGTGGGGGTGTTATAGTGGAAGAGAGTAAGGGTTTTCATAATTGTTTAATCACTAGTTTATTAATTTCCCTCACAACCAGAAATAGTGATGATTACCTGACCAAGAATAGTAATAAATTTATGTGGGATCAAAAAAAAATTGCTGACATCACTTATGATGACATTAATAGTTTATTTCACTAATAAGTTTTATATGCAGTATTTTACGGTATTTCACTATTCAAAAAAAATTAGTGTATTTCAGAAAAATACCAAAAATTCATGCTAACCATTTTTCGAAGTGTAGAATCCAAAAATGATTTCCAATTTTTTAAAATAATTTTCTAAATATAATTAAATTAATATATAATTAAAATCATAATATATTCTAAGATAACTATTTTAAAATATTTATTAACTAATTCCAAAAAATAACTATATCGTTCTTCCACATCAATATTATTTATATAATATCTTAGGTAAGGTTAATATTCACAATTTTTATCACTATTAATAATGGAATGTTACTATTCATAAGGTTAGGTTACTATTCTCCAAACATTATGTTTTTCTTATCGGAATCCAAAAAACTTACTGATCGCAACTGTGTTTGTCGGATTTTCAAAATTAACATCACAGAAGTGAAAAACTTCTATTTACTTGTCTAGATTATTACAATTTGTTTTTTAGAGCATCAATGATCCATTATTGTATAATAAATATATATGTAAATTTTGTGGGTGTTACATTTTCCCCTCACAAAAATTTGGACCTAAAAATTTGAAATTGAACTTTGAATGTTAATGGTTAATACTTGAAATTTTCCTTATGATAACTCACATCATATATAGGGTTAATAAAATATCATCTAAAAAATTGTTAAGTGAATGAGGTGGTCACCGCGAATATTATTCGTTCAAATGAGGTTACATTAGTTGGAAGTAAAAACCCAAACATGGAAGAAAAATATAAATATTATGAGCTAATGGAACATGATAGAGGACATGTTCATATGAATGCTGATTAATACAATATTATAAACTAAAAATATTCATCTATATTATCAATTATTATGATAATGGGAAATTTTTTTATTTAAGACTAGTTTCCATAAGTCGAATAATTATTCCACTCTATAAGAGTGTAAATATACATTTCTACTAACAAAATCAACCTTTTACTGTACTTGAACTCTCTATAACTCATCACAAAGAATTTGTTACAACATTTGGTGAAATAATGAATTAACCTTTAAAATATCATACAATGATCAATTTAAACCATTTCATAAATGGTTAAAAAATGCCAAATATAATTATTCAACACGTTATATTGAAGTCCATTAAATTTCCATGATTAAATTACCATTATCCATTAAATAACATGAATAATTTCTAAATTTTACATTCCAAAAAATGGGAATTAGTTCATCATGTATCCTCTTGAAATATGATAATAATATGAATTACTATAAAACCCATATTTGAAATATGCATTGTTCTGTATTCTTTATGTAAGATACATGATATTGGATATATTCATTAAATCCAAAAGTTTTTTGAACTTCATTGATGATATCATAGACCACTTCTCGACAAGTCAATAATCAGTTGCAAGGTAGTCATTACTTATTTGAATCAATCATTTCTTTGTCATTATCGTAACATATAATATATATTAATGGTTTTTCCCTCAATCAGGTTTTTTTCAAAAAAACATTATCTTTCCACTGAATCACTTTTATTTTATACCATTTATCGTACAACCTCAATTTCATAATAAAATAGTACTACAATACACTCCTTATATATCTCTTAATTCATACAACTAGTACTTTACTGAAAAAATATCCAAATGGAATGATTCTTGAATAGGCTTGTTAACCATTCTACTTCATCTTCGGTAGCATCATAACAGGATCATTATCCAAAATAATCATTTAGGGTATATTCCTTTGACAATAGGGACATTAATTTGTAAAGCATTCCATCTCCTTGAAGTTGATGCATTATACATTGGAAACCATTTTCATACCCTTACAATCATGAACATGGTGTCATTTTTCTCAAATTTTTTGCAACAACCCATTCCCTTCATTCTTTTACCAATGTAATTTTTTTCACAGTTATCACATAAGTGAGAACACTTCTTTCACATCTTCCCTTTATCACCATATCTCTCTTCCATCCTCGTATTCATTTTCTTCCCTTCAAATCTATAGGATTCATATATGTCTTTACATACCTTTTTAAAACATGATATTATTTCATAAAATGATTATGATATGTGGGAGACAATCTTTCTTTGAAAATATGGCTTAAGACCATTAAAAATATGATCCTTATCACTCTTCACATCACGTCTATTGTTAAAGTTATCATTCATTCTTTTAGGCCCCATTTATAATGAATTCTATATTATATATTAGATCATAAAATTATGATCTCTCTACAACTCTAAACATGGTATAGCACATAGCATAAATTTATGCATAATTAATCCTTGAACCATATACACTTTGGTTACTTTGGGGACATAAATCTTTAACATTGGTTGTAAATAAAATTTGAATTCTCTTAAAAATATCCCATGGTAGTGTCAAACCAATAGTGCAATGAGTATCGTTGTCAAATACGAGAATACCCTGGGTCAAGACCAAAATTTCTTGTCCGAGTTTTCACTCCTAGGTACATTTGCGCCCGATCCACCTCTACTTGTTTGTATCGATACAGGGATGTATTTTCCAAAAATATCCACAAAATCAATACCTTCAAAAATTTCTAGTATGTCCTTTTATTCTTATCCCTAAAGTCTTTATTAGGTTTTTGTTCACTAATATAATTTTTCTATATCTACATTCCATGTTTTCTACTTAACTTCCTTTTAACAAAACTATAATGCCCCAACCCCATAATCCTGAAGATGGTGAATTATTTCTATACATTGGAATGATTAAAAGCAATCAAATATTAAAGGACCAACTAGTTTAGTAGATATGGAAAACCATATACATACATAGGTTTTACAGTACAACTTGAAAGAAAAAAATAAAATAAAAGTATTATTAAGAACATCCACAACTATCAGTTTTTCCCAGCAGGTCATTCCTAATAAACTTCTTAATATCCTAAAAAAATGTGATATTAGAATGATTTGAGATAAAACGCTTTGTAAGGCTAATCAATGTAGTGGAATATATCATAACATAGACATTAGGCATGATGAATAACTAAAATCATTTGCCTTTACCAAAACATGAACACATTATGGCAGGAATTAGAGCTGAATAAATAATGCCATAATAATGGGTATTGTACTAGTCGAATAACCAGATGATCCATAAATACTATTTTCATAATTAGGGAATGCATAATGTGGACATCCAAACCATATTTTCAAGTCATATATCCAAGACCATAAATAATCGTTTTGTCAAGGCCTTGTGTCGTGACTGTAGTTTGTCTCCTGAGACCCACCGGTGCACTGAAGGGATATAGTTGGCCCCACTTGACACTTAATAAGTCCAATGAATTCCTCATATTAATGGTGCAAACATTCAAAATATAAAAAATTATATTTACACTAACATATGAAATGTAAATAAGTTTCCCTAATCATTAATCACAAACACATCACATTCAGAGTAATATGGTGAGTGGTTTTAGGGTACCACATCCACAATAAAGAAAACAATAAACCATAAATAAAACATGGAGGATGATAACATAAGATATAAAACTCAATTAATAACAATATTAAATAATTTACGCTGACATTGATGAAGATACTTTTAAATGACACCACTGAAAAATCTTTGAGAAAATAATCCTTAATCATTCAAAAGTGTCCCATAAAACCTGAAAAAATTCAAATAATAATCCATTATAATATCATGAGAATAAGGAGATTATAGATTTTACATACCAAATGGAATTACATACACCACAAGTAATATTTTTTTGGTGAAAAAGGAATATATATTATAAAATATAAATTGAGATGAGAAAAATCTTTATTACTTTGAAAGAAGAGTTCTTATAGAAAATCCCTTTTCTTTTCCCTCAAACCAGTTTGTAAAACTGAATATCCCATAAAAAATACTAGGACATTAAAATTATATTTTAGGAATAAATTATGTCCCACTAAAGTGAAATCCTATACAATTAGTTCTTCATAATTTTTGGAAATAAATCATTATAGAGAATTTTAAGGATTGTATTAAATAGAATTTTAAAGTGGAAAGACATGTTTGTAATATTAAATCAAAAAATGATAAAAGATGATTTTTCATGATAAAATTACTGATTTTATAAAAATAATAGTTGCTAAAAACATATTCTGGTGTACACTTGAAAACAAGTAAGAATTCGAAAAGATACCTTGAATCGAGTTTGTATTTCAGAAATAATTTTGAATGTTCATTTTAAAACGTGTAACTCCCAAAAAAATAATAAAATATTTGGGATGGTAAAAATATATATAACATTAAAAAATAATTTATGAGTATTAAATAATAATAAATTACAATTTCATTGAGGTGAATCTAGAATAATAGCAACTAAATGAAAATAGTGGTTCGAGTGGAAAACCCCAATCACTTTGTAATCAAATGATTCCTATTCCACAAGTATTAACAATATTAAATTTCTTCATTTAATACAATGAATATAAATATATTCATTATATGTTAAATCAATGGGAGTTATACATATTCCATAAAAAATTAATAGTAGTGAATACAGAAAATCTCACAAAAATGGATGTGAGCAGAAGAAACCCTAACCATAAGTTTAAATGTGTTCCGCTCTTGAACTTTAGGTATTGGAATATAAAATTACACTTATTAATAAATTATATCAGAACCTATTATAAATTTATTTATTTTATCATAATTATGATTAGTTCCATTATTATCTTATTTATATTTTATTATATTGGATTTAGTCATTCTGGAGTGTTCGTTTTATTTATTTTCATAATCGGTTCACTTGTTCATAAGTAATGGATTTAATGTGGAATAGATGTAAATATCTAGAATTTAAATTACATATTATTTATGAACATAATTAATTATGAATTATATTTTAATAGATATATGAATGTATTTTTAAACCATAAAAATGTTTTCATGACTAGTAATGAAGGATAAATTGATGAACAAAACTTCTTCATCCACGAAGGTTATAAATAAGAACCTCATGGAAATTGATTTTGTTTCTAAAATAAAAGATAGAAAGAATTAGTATATTGATGATGGTTCTTCCATTCAGACTATATAATTAAAATATATTTATGATAATAGATCTATCATGGTCATTTGGATAGATGAGTGGAAGATATGATAACAATATAAAATAAATTGAAATGAAACTATTTGAAAAAGGAAAGGAGCTTTACCTCTTGAAATAACCTCTTTGAGAACCTCATTAAGGGAAGATATTTTTGTCTTTTGGATAGACCAAGTGCTTCGTGGATATGGTTAGTGACTAAGGAAAGGTATTTTGGAAGAATATTGAGGATCATTAATGACTATAGGGGTGAAGAGAAGAGGGAATAAGGGGGGTTTATAGTTGAAGAGAGGACGTTTTTCATAATGTTTTAATCATTAGTTTATTAATTTCCATCAAGACCAGAAATAGTTATTATTCCATGACCAAGAATAGTGATAAGTGTATGTGAGTTTGAAAAAAGTGGTATTAAATCACTTATTGTGTCATAAATAGTGTATTTAACTGATAATTTGTATATACGGTATTTTACAGTATTTCACTATTCATCAAAAAATAGAGTCTTTCAAAAAATACCCAAAAATCCACCCTCACAATTTTTTGAAAAGTAGAATACAGAAATGTAGTCCATTTTTTAAAATTAATTTTCTATATATAATTAATATATTATTTATTAAATATCATAATTTATTAAAAAATGTTTAAAAATATTTATTTACTAATTCCAAAACATAAGTATACCATACATCCACTTAAATATTATTTATATACTATCAAATTTAGGGTTAATATTAATTATAGTATATAAATACACATAAGAGTTTGTTACTATAAATATGGGTAGGTTAATATTGTCCCAAAATTATGTTTTTCATATTGGACTCCAAATAACTTACAGATAGCAACTGTGTATATCAGATTTTCGAAATTCACACCATAGAAGTAACAAACTTATGTTTACTTGGAATTGTTATTAGAAAGTGGTGTTTTTAGATCCATAGTGATCCATTCATTCTATAATAAATAGATTTTTAATTTTTTTGGGTGTTATAATGACTATGTAATTTTATTTCATGAATTTTTTAGTTATGTATGGAATATATTGATTATTGTTTTATTTGTTTTATTATGTAATAATAAACATACTATATTCTAAATTATAATTTTATATATAAGTCTCAATAATATATTATACTTTTTTTTAATGTAAAAATTATTTTTATGGTTTATATAATGAACTATGATTTTAAATATTTCTCATGAAACCCAAGTACATAATGTTAGTGTTTATTTAATTACATTATTGCAATTTATTAGTTCTTGGACACTATTTTAGTTGTCATCCACTTTTAATATGTGGTGTTAAATTTATGAATTACATATGATTATGAACTTACTATATCAATTTTCATTAGTGTTTAAGTTTAGTGGTATAATTTTATTTCATATTCTTCTATTGTGAAATTCATAGAGAAATTCCATCCATTTGTTTGATTCAATCCCTATAATAAAATTTCAATCCCATGGATAATTGGATATAGAAATCTGGGTTCACACATTTTTTTATAGTTTAAAAATATTTGGTGTTATTGGATACATGACATCATAGAGTGGTATAAATAAATCTAGTTCAGTTTTATGTAGGATTTCAATGTATGAAAATGGGTCATTAACACTTCTTTGGGTAAAACTATGAAAATAATTAATGAGGTATTATATAATTGTATAATAGAGAATATAGGCCATTATAGGTTGTTTCCTTCATGAAAAAAACAAATTTATGTCTAGCCTCTAATTATTTTCTTATTTAACCAATTTAATATGTATTAGTTTATTTGGTCCTATTACATTTAAAAATGACTCTAGTATCACAGAGTTAGTGGTTACATCTATATATTGGCATTAGATAAAAGATATATCATTCTAAATTAAAATATATTTTAGTATTCTTTAAAAAAAATTAAAGCATTATTATAATATTACATTTGAAAACATATAATATTGAATATTATTTTATTTGAGAACTCAGAAATTGCAATTAACATGCCCATGAATATCAATAATAATACACATCGTAGAATCCTGTGGAAAAGAAACAAAGAAATGGGTGATCTCAACTTCATAGTAAGGGTATGCATAAAGTGTAATATATACTAATATAATAAGGCATTATCAATATGGAATGTTAAACAATGAAATAGATGTTATTTAATCAATAACGTGAACATGATGAATAATATTTCATTAATAAATGATGATCATGTAATTCTATGTAAATAATAAATTGAGATTGGCACATATCCACAAATATTATAAATAATATAATAATAACCCATTAATCATTAAATAATCTCATAATTATGAAATTCATAATATCAAACATCGTAACCATACCGTCCATGCCTCGTGCTAGGGTATCTTACAAAAACCATGTAACACCCTGATATTTTGAGAATTTTTTATTCAAAAAAAATATATTTTATTTGAAAAAATTTAGTACATAAAATAGTAATTTTAGATTGTATTAAAATGAAGATAAGATTGCATCGCATTACATGTAATGAAAATTTTAGCTTACGTTGCCTGAAATACTGAGTATTTATTGTGTTACGTGAAACATTGAGTTCAAACAAAACAAAACATATTATAAAATATTACAATTTTATATGATAGTTATTGGATGGTAATTTTAAAGGATACTATGAATAGAATTAACTAAATTATTAAAATATATTTTCCCACCTATATAAAATCAATTCATCTATTACTAAATAAAAATAATGAAAATAAATACGATTTAAAAAAAGAACATTTTTTCAGATAAATTATTATTATACACACAAATGAGTCTTACTAGAATTAATTAAGAAAACAATTTTTTGTTAATTATATTAACCAAAATTATATATTATATATTAAATGAACATTTTAATATTCATATTTTGTGTTTCCTTATAATGAGAGGAGCATAAATCCAATTTTTCCCCTTTATATTAGTAATGTTTCTAATAAAATTTGTATCGTTTTGTGGAATTATTTTATAAAATAATTTTTAAAATTTTAGAAAATTTAATTCAAAATATAAATTTAGTTTTTTAGATCATAATTTCAAAATTATGTTATGGTGATATTTTGTTAATTTTCTTAACAGAAAAAATTTTCAATGAATATTGAAAAATGCTGGACTTGATTGTGAAATGACATTTCTCTTAAAGGATTAAAAAATTAAAAAATTAAAAATTTTAATATGGATTGAAACATATTATTATAAATATAATATATCTATTAATCCAAATTAGTTCATTGTAATAAATTTCATGTAGAATTTCATATCACAACTTTTTAATCTTCATAACATTTTCTCAATGAATACACACTTTTTTGTCACATCTCTAACTTTAATTTTAAATTAAATTCTTCCACTTAAGTGAGATCCATTTATAATAATGGACTACATATTTGTAATAATAAAAATTTATATTATCTATATATTCATACATAATTTTTAAACATAATTACTCATAAATTTTTTTAAATAATTACTTATAATGGAAAAGGTACAATTTGGTTTTATTTGGGTGTTACACTAAAACTATAATGGATAAAAATGACCCTAAACATTTTGAAAACCAATTGTATGTCCTTACATAAACCACATATATAATATTTTATATAATATTATATTTTTGATCACGTTGTCATGTGAAAAATGTGGTTACACTCTTTTGTTTTAAAAATTTACAATTATTCCACTCACCTCCTTTATAAAATGTCACAACCTCTTCTCTCCTCTTAATGATTCCAAAACACATAGCTTTAAACAAACCGTACCATAATATATTTCCTAATTCAATAATTTATTCCTATAAGCTATTGATTTGTCAAAAATATATCTTATCCATCATTTTGGTTCAAAATTAATGATATTATCAAACAATTAGGTAACTTCCCTAAATGAGAATGTTAATTTATTTTTTCTATCCACCTCATTTATTTTTTTTATAACACGATTATATAATATCATAAGTAAATAAAATAAAATAAGAAGTTATTATGTTATTTAAATAACCCAAATACTTCTATATCTTCCATCAAATGGTATACAAAATCATCATTCATTTGTATGGTGGATTACCACATTTTATACAAATGCTATTAATTTTGCATCTTTAGCTATAATGGTCGGATATAACAATGTATTATCAATTTATATATAATATATATGATATTATAATTATTCTATATTCATTATATCATATATTAGTTCGTACTTTTTATACCGACCTAAACCATAATCCACTAAAATAGTGTCTCGGGATAGTTTACCCCAAGGTCTAAAGCGCTCCTCCATGTATGCTAGAGGATTACGACTTGCAGTGAGGACTAAGGTTATGATAGTGGGGATGCTATGAATTTATATAACAGTATGAAAATATTGTAAATAAACATGAATAATCTATGGAAAAAATATTCACATGTTAGAAGAAAAAAATAAGTGAAATAGAAAATTGATGTAATAATAAATGAAATTCTATAAAACCCAGAATAGTCATGTCATACATAAAACACAGAACACCCACTAGTATGATCATATATATATATAGTATTAAATAAAATAATAAATTATAATATTATGTTGACCTATATTTATCTCTAAGTTGAACAACATACCCAAACTCCAAATACATATTGGATCCAGCCTTCTCGTTAAGTCTTGAGCCATGACTCTACCTACACCTTTAAAAAATTAAATGTCTCCTCAAATACCCCTCAGAAATTATGTAATGAGTTTTTTATGAGTAAAATTCATAGAAGGGAACCACCAATACAGTATCATACATAACCCATAGTATGTATTACATGTAAAGGTGACATATTAATCTATAAAACATTAATAATAATGATCATAACTACTAGAAATAAGATTTTAAAAAGCCAATGATGTAATTCTCAAAGGAAGTGGTCTTATTAGCTGTGAAACATCTATAAACAAATAAAAATATAAAAAAATTTAAACACATTTGATCACATGGATCTATGTTCTTCGAATATACAATGTTCCATAATGTACATATATATATATGTATATATATTTTCAAATATATATGCAAGTATATACATGAGTATGGTATAGAATGTGATTTAAAAATATTATTTGATCCTTGGGTTTGTAATCTAAATTGACAGAAAATCTTGTAATAAGGGAATTGATTTAGATGTTGTAACACCCAAATACCTTTTATGGACAGTGCCAAATAAAGTATTTGAACAAGTTATGTCACCATAAGGGCATAAATATCCTACCCTTGGGATAACCCATAGATGCCTCCAATCACGATAAAAGGAAGGATTCCATGTATCAACTAGATATTAAGTAAATATTGCGTTGAGATATAAGTAAAACTACTCATGACTATTTTAATCCTATCTGATTCATGATTCCTAAGCCCTAATACATTTGAAATTAAAATATTGTGACTTCAATAATACCATATGGTATAACCCTTAGGGAATATGCCATTAATTCTCTCCAGATCCAAAATAACACTTATCAGCCATTCCATAAACTACTAAATGAACAATGATCCATTGAAAAGTATGGTACTTATAGTAGTGGTTCATACACCGAGTCTAAGAAAGTATCCTAGGCTTAAAATGGGAAGATCAGGTATATCCTTGAAGGGATCATCGAAATCCCACTTCTAAGGGGAAGTGTTCCCACATGACAACTTCTGGAATTTCATAAGACAATCCATTCTATTTGGGACCTGGTATAATATATGTTCCATGATATACTTAAAAACTATATCTTTTTCTTTGAATATAGTTGAATCCTTGTGAAAAACCGAACTTCCAAAAAATTAACGAAAACAATCATAGAAAAGGACCATAATTTTGGATTCAAAGAAGTAAATATGGGTATCCAAAAAAGTAATATATGATAATAAGGTTGAGAAAATTGACCACATATACTACGTCTTATTATCCCAATAAATAAAATAAGATATGAAGCCTCAGAATTTGGAACCCAATAAGCATGCTCGAGCATCCTAGTAAAGAGTGGTGCATCATGTCATGACTATTTACATAAAATTGTTGAGCACCACTAAAAATAGTCATTTCATAAATAGTAAACTAGTGAATTAATAAATAAAATATTTAGGGTGGTCTAGTGCCTAAAACATCCACAACTGATACAACCTCATGGAATAAATGTTTGGAATGTGTTAAAGGTGATACCTACTACTGTCTCAAATGTAATAAGATATACTAGATAAGGGTAAGTCAAAGATAGGTACACCCTCTAAGTTCCCATGAAAAAATACTATATAATATTTCTACTCGGGATCCCCAAGGTAAACTAGTAAACAGATTCAATCCTATTAGGATCCTAAAAAGGTATACGTAGAGGCATCCCGTTGGTGATCCTCGGTCACGATCATAGACTCAGGTCAAAAATGAAGCGAACACTCTATGGTTTTCAGTGACCTGGAAATTTATCCAGTAAAATCTTCAAATTTAATTAAATTAGAATATTCAAATTAAGGCATTTAAATAGTGTTTATAGGGCGTCACCCTAATGGAAAAACTTGATAATCATTATAATATGGAAAACATTCATAAATTTTATTGGAAAGAAGTGACATACCAGTACCATTAAAACTATTTAACCCTTTACTCATTGGATCCTCCTTACTCAATTTAATTTCAAGCAACCTCATTGAAATTGTCTATCGGGTACCCTTGACACTATTCCTATACAAGTACCTAATTGACAGATTCTGCACAATTGTTTAATTAAAAAAATAGGATTTAATGATTTATAAATTCCTTATAGTTATATACTTTAATGAAAAACACATGGTAATGTATAGAGGTCATCTTAGGTTATCCTCATCCCATGAAGAGAGAAACCCCAACATTGGTATCAGATTCCATTATGATCCAATATAATCATGAATTTCAAAGCCTACCTAGGGAAACCATGAGATATAATAAGGATATAAAAAACAAAAAATAGGGTAACATAGTCAAGATTCTCTTCAATATTCCCAATTCATCTGAAGACTTTTGATTCTGACAAAAAATGACAGTGAATTTACCAAAAGATGAGTAAGAGAATTTGTGTTCATAGCTTAGGTCACGTGAGACAGAGGGGCATTCCCTCTTAAATACCATAGAAGAAAATAAATTCATTTTACACTTTTTAATGGGCTGCATTGTTTTTCTGGATTGTTCTTAGAATCATTTTCCAAACATGTGGTTGGAACATTCCAAGAACTAACCCCATATATGGGCATGAATCATAGTTTAACTAATCTTACTATAGCCATGAAACATATAAGTAATTAAATTTAGGCACTCACATAGTTTTACCTAGACTTACAATTGGTCTACCTAGCCCATACAATAGAAAAAACTATGACACATGGTTTTGTCGTGTGGTTAACAGTAACTATGTTCCAACTGTTCCCCCTCTGTTTCTCTATTCCAAAAATATATATTTTGACTCCATGACCTTGAGATACTCCCAAAAAAGTATTATGTAACCACCAAGACTCAATATATGTTTAAATATATTATTTTAAATAAATTAATGAATTTTATTTCCATTTTAAATATATGATAATGATTTTACTCATCTTGTATTTGTAAATTAAAAGACCATTGAAATATCCAAATCGAAAAAACACAGGATCTTATAGACTCCACACATTAAAACTTCATGTCCGCATGAATCATTGGTGATAATCAAAATGAAATACCTGACATACCTTGGACTTTATTTATGATTGAAACATCATTTGGAATTCTTGAATTCCCAAAACACCTTAAATGAGTATTGTAACCATACTACACTTAATCTCTAAAATAAAGACAACACCCACAAACATAGTCAAAACACTGAGATGATTCTCACCTAATCACATCAATGTTGAATCACTAAAATGTTGTCACCAAACTTTTAATATTGTTTTTGGTGCATCCTATCATCGCTTATTGATTTTCAATATCCAATTCTAAGAAACAACACTACCTGTAACATAATTTCACAACATAATACACATAGTGAATTCTAAAGATTCTCTCAGAATATTCATCAGCTATACACAACTGATTACACATGATAAATCTACCATTGTTCCAAAATCCAATTTAATTCATTGAACTCTAATTGAACATGATCACCTTTTTCATGTTGTATTTTCCATGAAAATGTAGGATCAACCACTATTACTCACCCATATCATCCCAATGTAATGCTTCATGGGGATAAACAATAACAAAATTAAAGTAGATGAATTAAAAAATTTGATCCACCACTATTTTACTATGGTTGACACATCCAAGCATTAGAAGTAAAAACATCACAATAACCTGATATGATTAGTTTTTACCATGAATATTGATAATATTTTGAACATTCCCACTTATGTTGGTAACTAACTTCTATTGACACCTCTTAAAAAAATAATCTACATATAAAATTATAATTTTTCTATAAAATAAGAACTGAATGAAAGCTAAATCTAGAACTATTGGACTGTCACGAGATCTACTGAGCTTAATGCCTACAATTGGACATCACCAATATCAAAAGTCAAACTTGTACCCAAAAGTTTCTATGAAAAATAGTCATAATTTTATAAAATTTTTAATGGAATAAAAGACATAAAAATACAATCTAATGAAAAATCTCAACATCCCACAGACCTACTCCCAAGAGGGTCATCTACCTGTGACAAAATACCTTCTCCCCACATTAAGATATTCCATGTTGTTGATCTTACTAAAAATGGGAAATGAACCCCAAAAACTATTTTCTGTCCCTCTTCATCATAACTACTCTTATGTATTAAAAACCAATCATTTAGATCTTCAATTAAATTATGTCCCCTAACTTGTTACATCTTCCTATAAATAGTGGTCATGGTGCTTGTCCAAATTTAAAAAACTAAGTGTATCCAATATAAAAAGTCTAATGGTATTCTATGAACTATCCAAAATACATTTTAACCTCCCCTCATGTTAAAAATCAATAGGTTTCCCACCCATATAGAAAGGTCGTTTATATTTAGATCGACGTATCATTGGTGCTCTCTCAATGTACTTTATAAGTTTTCAAGATATTGGGAATGATCACTTGTAACTAGATGACTTCTAATATTCCATAAATAGGTAAGCATATCTCTCTATCAAGAATCAAACTCACTATAAATAATAGGTATTTTATTTAACCAACACCTAACACCACATCTCCCCACTATATGTTTCCATGTATATCCATGTTTCAACTATCTCATGGAAGTCGATTAAATTTTTATGTATACACTATTATGGAGAGGCATTCCACATTTTGGTCATAGATAGTAAGATAATAGACCCATATTATTAATTTTAATATATTATTCCTTGGATAATATATGGCCACAGAATTATATAAAAAACATTAAGCTAATGTATAAAATTACTGATATGTACCATCATCACCTGACTCATGCTCCCCTGAGTTATCCAACGAAAAGGATATGTTGATTGTGCTACATGGAACATCAGTATCATTATTCAAGATTCTCCCTTGGAAATCCACAATAAAATCAGGAACCTAACATCCTCTACAATATAATACCTGATATCCCATTATACAACAATGTTTTAATATTTCTATGCATGAACAAGAAACAATTGTTTAATGGTGGTATGAACAAGAATATTCCATCCCATCGAATACAAAATTGGTTCACAAC